>CM068956.1:131035903-131047313 GCA_035128595.1 Eptatretus atami
GTACAAGTTATTCTCAATACTCTTGCATGAAGTTCCCACTAATGTTGTTGCACTTGCAGGTTGCTTTGCTTTCACCGCTTCTGTCCAGTTCATCCCAAACCAGCTCGATGGGGTTTAAGTCTGGAGCTGGCCCATTCCATGATTTGAAGCCTACCGTCTTGTTCTTTTCTCAAAGGTAGTTCTGACATGCCTGGAGGTATGCGTTGGGTCGTTATCTTGCTGTAGGATGAACCCCTGACCAACTAGGCATAGACAAGAGGGTATTGCATGGCACTGCAAAATGCTGTGGTAGCCCTTTTGTTCAGGGTGCCAGTCACTCCATGCAAGTCGCTCGACTCTGGATCCAGCAAAAGAGCCCCAGATCACACGCCTTCCTCTTCCATGTTTGACAGTTGGTGTCGCACACTGAGGAACCATCCTTTCGCCTACTCGATGGCGTACAAAAACCCTGCGTGATGAACGAAGATTTCAAATTTTGATTAATCGGTCCATAAGACCTTCTTCCAGTTTCAGTTGTCCACTGTTGGTGCTTCATGGCCCAGGCAGCCTCTTTTTCTTATTTGCCATCTTAGCAATGGCTTTCTTACTGCCACTCGACCTGTCAAACCTGCAGCTCGAAGTCTTCTCTTCACAGTTGAAACTGAGTCTTCCTTACTTCGACTAGTGTTTTAACTGTGCTTGAAGCTGCTGTCCTGTGAGCTGCCATCACGCAAGCTGTTGACTCTCAGAAACTTGTCTTCTGATTGGTGTGTGGCTTTGGGTCTGCCAGACCCTTCTGTCAGAGTTTCCTCAGTTTCAAGTGCCTTTTGATGGTGTAGGAACTGCACTCACTGACACCTTGGCTTCTTTGCAATTTCTCTAGGAAATACCTACACTTTTTTCAGGGTTGTAATGGTCTGTCTGTCTTCCTTTCTTATTTTCTTTTTTCTCGCCATTATGATAGCAATATACTACTTCCTGCAGTGCAATATTGTCCAAATATATGCTTCAGAGGGTGTAGCACACAGTCTGTTTCCAACACTGCTTTTATACAGACAGAGGGGTTGTAACTAATCAACAAAAGTTGGACACCTGTAGGAATTGTTTACATCAACTTTCAAGGCTTAATTTACTTCCATTGTAGACCGGGAGCCCGCGGGGCTTCGCTCAACCGAGAGTGAACAATGCCGTCCCATGGTAAGATGCCAGATATATTCCTCACCTCAAAGACTCTGCGACTGCGGAAACTGCTGCTGGGTTGACATTCCTGTGGTCAATATCTGTATGGCATAATCTGCGCTAGCTCAACCTGGCAGTGGAATGGCCCCAAGTAGGTTTCTGATATTATTATAGCTTGTAACACGGTATAAACAATGACAGACGATTCGCCTGAAACCGGTGACAGACGCAATTAGATGCCGCGAAATCGCTAGCTCAACCGAACAGTGAACGGCTAAAAAAACGCAGATCTAGTAAGGGGCCATGAGTACAAAAGGAGCACTGTCAGACAAATTTGTCACTGCCCCCCCCACCCCCAGGACAGACGCTCCCTAATGTGGGCCCTTTGTCGCGCTAGCTCAACCGAACAGCGGAACGGCTAAAACCAACGCAGAATGCTAGTAGGGGTCCCTTGAGTACAAAAGGAGCACTGTCAGACAAATTGTCACTGCCCCCCCCCCCCCCCGGACAGACGCTCCTAATTGGGGACCCTTTGGTTGCGCTAGCTCAACCGAACAGCGAACGGCTAAAACCAACGCAGAATGCTAGTAAGGGGTCCCTTGAGTACAAAAAGGAGCACTGTCAGACCAAATTTGTCACTGCCCCCCCCCCCCCCCAGGACAGAGCTCCTAATTGGGGACCCTTTGGGTTGCGCTAGCTCAACGAACAGCGGAACGGCTAAAACCAACGCAGAATGCTAGTAGGGGTCCCCTTGAGTACAAAAGGAGCACTGTCAGACAAATTGTCACTGCCCCCCCCCCCCAGGACAGACGCTCCCTAATTGGGGACCCTTTGGTTGCGCTAGCTCAACCGAACAGCGGAACGGCTAAAACCAATGCAGAATGGTAGTACCAGGTCCCTTGAGTACAAAAGGAGCACTGACAGACAATTGGTCGCTGGGCCCCCAGGACAGCACGCTCCTAGTTGGATTCCCTTTGGTGCGCCAGCTCAACCGAACAGCGGAACGGCTAAAACCACTCAGAATGGTAGTACCAGGTCCTCATTGGTCGCCGCAGGCGACCCAGTACTTCAGTTGAATTCGGTCATACGACGAGTTTTTACGTCTGTTTTTAGACTACTGTGTCTGCGATTGGTCAGTCGAAGTGACATCATGGAAACCACGAGGCGACCAATAGGTCATCCAGGGATGTAGTCGGAACGAGACGATTTACGAATCAGACCGGAAACCGAAGTGGAAAACGAAATTGAAATAAACGATGAAAAAAATTGTTTTCAGCTAAATTTCTCTTCTCCCCCCAGGAAGCAGTCTACTGTGGTGTGAAAACATGTTTGGAGTGATTGTAAAACTAATAAATCAGCGAAAATCACGTCCAAAGCACACAAATGATCTGGCACCCGACTTCGCTCGTGGATGTCGGTACCAGATCAGCAATACAAAATACTGACATGTCGGTTTCGTTTCCACTTCCGGTTTCCGGTCTGACTCGTAAATCGTCAATTCGCCGTAGCATTCGCCGCGTATATAGTAGGGCTAGGCATATATCATGTCGTTGCCGAAGCATAGTCTACATGCAACTCGCGAACCGAAAAGTTAATCCTGTTGCATGAAGTAATGGATACTTCTCTGCCGACGATTCGCAAGACATAGAACGGGTCATCATGCGGAATTGGACCCAGGTTTATCGTGCTTCTCCCACAAGACGGCGATCGGACTAAATACTGTAACTGACATGGATCAGTCAGGATCAGATCGACTGGATGAGTCAGTGGTAAGTGTGAGTCAGTTACCATTACATTTTGATTTTATTCGATCCATCCAGTGACTGTTGGACCTACGATCATCTATGTATTCAGGTCGGGTGTGAGCGTTAGCCGTAGGTGTCGAAAAACCGGGCGCGATGGGTCGCTTACCGGGCGAATGAGATCGTCCTTATTTGTCTCTCCTTGTGCCTGCACAGATGCATTCATAGTTTTATAATCACTCCAAACATGTTTTTACACACACAGTAACTGCTCCCTGGTGGGAAAGGAAAATTTAGCTGAAAACAATTTTTTTCATCGTTTATTTCAATTTTGTTTTCCACTTCGGTTTTCGGTTCCGACTAACATCCTGGAATGACCTATGGTTGCCTCGTGGTGATTCCATGACGTCACTTTGACTGACCAATTCGCAGACACAGTAGTCTAAAACAGACGTTAGAAAACTCGTCGTATGACCCAATCCAACCGGAGTACTTCAGGTCGCCTGCGGCGACTCAATGTGAGGGGACCTGGTGACCATTCTGAGTTTGGGTTTTAGTCGTTCCGCTGTTTCGTTGAACGCTGCGCACAAAGGGAACCCGAACTAGGGAGGTCTGTCCTGGGCCAGGACAAGTTGTCTGCAGTGCTCCTTTGTATCAGGGACCTGGTACTTACCATTCTGCGTTGGTTTAGCCGTTCCGCTGTTCGGTTGAGCAGGCAGGGTCCAGGTGGGAGCGCGTCGATAGCCGGAGTGTCTGTCAGAAGTGTCAGGCTTCCTTTTGTACTCAGGCCCCTTACTGGCATCTGGCGTTGGTTTTAGCCGTTCGCTGGTCGTTGAGCTAGCGTGATTTTCACGACGGCATCTAATTAGCGTCTGTCAACCAGTATTCTCAGCGGCGAAATCGTCTGCATTGTTTATACTGTGTACAAGCTATACGAATAATATAGAAACCACCTGGGGGCCGTTCCGCGTCAGGTTGAGCTAGCGCCGATTATCGATAGCGATATTGCACCAGCTGAAAATGTGTCCACGCGCCAGCATGTCTGTCTCGGCATGACGCGTATACATCATATATGTAAATATATTATATATATAATATATATTAATATATATAAATAAAATCAGTAGAGTTTGAAATTCACACTTTTCCTTCTTTACAAATCTGTGAATTAATTCTTCTCTACACAAATGTTGTGATGTTTCTGATATTCAATAACGAGTGTCCTGCATCCTACAATGAGAGTGTAGTTGTTTAATCAACTAGTGTAAAACAGCAAATAAAGAGCTCCCAAGCGATGGTTTCGGCAAACAAAGTCAACTGCTGGTTCGCGAATATCTTTAATGAAAACAACACAAAACAAAATCAAAAACAAAAAATCCATCTTCTGCAACCAGACGAACGCATATGGGGCACATCGTCGTTATTAAGAAACTTCCGACAAAGACCAATTACCAAGGTAAAACCACAAATACTGGTTTTTATGTGGCGCAGCTAGCTTGGGTCCTTTTTAGCAATTGTAAAGATAAGCAAATATTAAAGGTAACCTCCTGTTGATTTAAAACTTCCCTACTAGATCAGATTTATACACTGTATAAAAATGCCTTACAATAGTATTAGAATACTAATCGCAGAACAGCAGCCCTGACCTTTAAAATTGTTCAATGTAGTACTGGTAATGTTCTGATCTATATTCTAGACTTGGTGTTATGGTAGCTTCTATATTTCTTGGGTGGGATGCCACAAAGCATCCGCGAAGTCTCACCGAACAAATCTCTGACCACGTTCGCATACCAAAAAGTAACACATGGTAAAAATCTATTTGGTTGCACTTTCGACCGTCTGAAATTGGAACTCTTAAACATGCCAACAGACAACGCTCGGACGAAAAGAGATTAATTCATGCCGGTCATCATGCATCTCCGTTCCACACGATGTTTGGATGGAAGAATCGCCATGAGAGTGATCCAAATCAACACAGCGGAGAACCCGGACTCCGCGATGAGGCCAGCCCATAGTTCGACCAGAAATCATGCGGCCGGTTTCCTGGAAAATCTCCTTGAAATTGCGGGGAGACATTCATCGGTTCCATCTCGAGAAAATGAGGCATCGCGTGTGGAAAAGCAGAACGGGGATATTGAGTGCGAGGAAAGAAAAAGAAAACATAAGAACAAAGAAGAAAGGAAGAAAAGAGGTGAATTCGAAGTGGACGCTAGCACAGGGGGCTCAGACGGCAGGGGAGCACGCCGGTTCAGCTGTGAACTCTACAGCCAGAAGCAGTAAACTTTGTGCCCTTCATCAGGGAAGACAGTATGTCCACCATCAAACATGCACAAAACAGACAGACAGAGCAGAAGAGAGAGGGGGAGAGAGTTCAGGATAGTAGGTATATTTTTGGAATAACCAACAGCCAAAAACAAGCACAACGAAATTCTAATTAAAAAAGAAAATAAATGGCATTTTTATTCCGAAATAAGAATATAACTGTACAATAATTCCGTGTATTACCAATTAATGTGAGCAATTAGTGATAAGGACAATCAGAGTTAGAACCAATTCATAATATGCACACCACGTAACTTCAAATAAAGATAAAGAGCAACACAACAAAGAGACTTGGAACAACAACAATTGAGCATACTGGATGGATCAAAATGACAGAACAGAGATCCAAGTGCGTTCGCTGCTCACCGGAAGAATACTGGAAGTGTCCGGATTTTCCTCTGATGCGTGGCACAGAGGAAAGGACGTATGCTCGGTGGGTTGCTTTTTGACAATCTCGCACATAGAAACGGGTCTGGTTATGGGAGGAGGTTGGGGGGGAAGAGAAGGAGTCGAGAATTGTAATCATGGGGCTAAAGAGCAATACTACAGTATAATATACGTAGTCCTGCCTGGTCTTGAGTCCCTCGTTGCCACTTGATAGCGTTTGAAAATCAGTTTAAAAGGAAGAACGAAGTGTCCACATCGGAACTGGATGATTAGCTTCGAACTGAAGTATTTCTCTGGACATCAGGAAAAATGTCTCCACAGTTGTTGTTGTGGGACCCTGATCGCTTACTATCCGTTATGGATTGATACTATCAAAGCTCCTCAATCCGTCATTCCACCCACCCCTATTCCTATGTGTGTTTGCTTTGGCTAATATTTGGTTTTTCAAGGGAAAAAAAAACAAAAACATGAGCAGTTACCAACTTATATATATATTATGACAACCAAACTGAAGAACGTTTTGTAACATCATCTTATTCTGGGAATATTTTGAAGGGTTTTTTTTGCCTTTTCTTCTGAAGTGGTATATAAAGGTTGAGTTCTAATCGACGAGCAGAGTGACCCGCCGCCAATGGGTGATCTATGTTTCCAAGCATGCAACATGTCTTTTCTGGAACATAGCTTTATTTTGGGCGGTGTATAGGCAACTGACCAGCGGTCTGTGGGTAGGGCAAAAAAAAAATAATAGAGCCATAAAAGTTTTACGTGAAAGAAGCAAAAACATACCGACTGCTTATTAATTCAAAATCCTCACGACACTTGGAAAACGTGGGGACAAGAATATGCCTGGTAAATTGGGGGGGATTTGTGGTAATACCCTCCGCCCAACCTGGAGGCGGACGCTTACAATGATAGCCAGTTACATGGAGTATTTGCTATTTGTCCGCTTCCCCTCCCCCCAAGAGCACAGCAAAGATAAACAACCCATGCATTAATTGGGTCATGGCTGATTCTATGTATGCAAGTCTGGATGAGATTAGGCGCCACAACTGTGCACGTAGGAATAGTATACGACAAACAAACACACAAACACAGCAAACAGGCCCCAGTCCATGAATTACAGTGAGGCTAGGGTAGAAAGTGGAAAGTGATTGTGAAATTAGAACGTTCCAGTCTTTCATGTCTTTTAACATACGTTCTTCACAAACGGGACAGGAACAATGCAGACATGATAGGCCAGAATAGCCCTCTCAAGCTGCACCAAAGTTTCCTCTGTATATTTGGTGTAACATGTTAAGAACAGGAATTAAATGGGGAGGGGAGACAGAGAGTTGGGGGTGAGGATGCATGGAGTTGAGAAGAGCCGGAGGATTGAGAACGTTGGGAAGGGGGGGGGTTGAGGACTTGGGAGTTGGAAGAGGGATGTGAGTACTTTGGGGTTTGGGGCAGTTGAAGACTTGAAGAAGGAAGGGGGAGGGGATCGGACAGAATTGACTTGGGGAGGCAGGGCAGGGGACAAGTGTTGGGAATTGAGGGGTTTGAGGCCTTTTGAAGAGGGGTGGGGGAGGGGGGGAGTTAAGGGATTGATGTGAGGAGGGGGTTGAGGATTTGAAGAAAAAGGGGAGGGGACACAGAGTCTGGGTGTGGTGGTAGGGTGGGCAGAGAGCGGGTCAGAGTTGGGAGGGGGTTAAGGACATGGGATGGTGTGGTGGTGTGTGGTGTGTGTGTGGTGTGGTGTGTGTGTGTGTGTGGTGTGTGGTGTGTGTGTGTGTGGGGGGGGGGGGGTGGTTAGTGACTGAAGTCACATTTTACATGATGCAGAGTTTCCATGGATCATGATAGTCCCAGTTGTTGTCTTTTGGCGTAATGTCGGGCTTTTGGGTCCTCCAGGTATGTTAGGTCTCAGAGGGTCTTTTGTATGCCCTGGGTCTTTGGGTTTCCTTCTGCGTCTTGTGATCCGTCGGGGTCATTTGGATCCTCTGCGTCTTTTCCGCGGTCTGCAAACTCTTTGGATCTTTGGATCTTTTTGGGGTATTTTCAGTCTTCATTGTACTCCGGGGTCTTTTTGGTCTTTTGAATCCTTGGGGTCTTTTGTGTCTTAGTTTGGTATGTTTGAGTCTTCTGGATCTTTGAGGGTCTGTTTCAGTCTTTTGGGTCCTCGGGACTTTTCAGTTTTCCAAGATGGTGCGAACGTAACGCATACGGCCACAATATATGCGACTGAGTCGCTGAAGCCCATGTTTTAGCTCGTGAGCACAGGGTGATGGGGGTTCATTCGCATGTGCCAGTTTCAGTACAAGTATTCCTGTCCTGAGATGGTTCTAGTTGGGTTGTGAAATGTTTCATGACTTGTCCATGAGAAACCCGCCAAAAGTTCTGTCATAGTATGGGCGCGAAATAGAATGATAACGGTTAGTCACAGATCACACGAACACAAGATGTCTATTGTGAATAAAATGAACAGAGGGGATTATGATTTCCGAGTCCCAGAAAGTGCAGCCTTGCCATAGCCTTGGGATTTACCAAATAGCACCATGTAATCATACCTCCCTGACGCAAATCATTGGAAAGCTTGGCAATTGGTTGAACCATTTTGTGCAACACTGAAGCAGACACTCCATCCGGTGAGAGTGATATGTTTTCCAACGATAAAAAAAAACAAATATTAAAATCCTGAGGATTGCACTGTTAAAGTTGGAATCCAACGGCTTTTCAGTCGGTTTACTATCTGAAAGAATCAGATATAGATGAAGCCAAAGAGGAGATTGGTGTGGGATTTTCAGCTTCAACAAAAGGACATTAAAGTTGCGCTGATGATGTCTGATGTTTTCCTTCCAACAAGCACCATTAAGAAGCTAGATAAAAATAGGGAATTTTCAGGTATTTCATGGAAACCACCTTTCTTGTCTTAGGGGTCTGATTGGGCTTGTGAAATGTATGACATTAGATATGCATCTAAAAACAGTCAGGGATCCCAAGAAGGCAAAACATGGCTGCCTCCACAGAAAGTTACTCAGAATTACAATTTCCTTTTTTTTTCGCAAAAATGTCTGCAAAATGAGACTCTCATGGAAGAGCTAGTTGTCAAAGGAGAAGACATATAGTGCCAGTGGAGCATTAGGCCCACATGTTAGATGTAACAAGGGAATGAGATAACACCAAAAGAGAGATGTTTCCCCGGCAAAAAATGTTAAGGCATGAGTTTAGACTATATGTATTTGAGAGTTTGTACTCTGCATATACTATATGTTGGTAAGCAGGGTTCCTATTAGTAGTCTGCAGGTGAATTACTACAGGAAAGGAATACTAATTTTTGCCTGGGAGTGAGGGAAGAAGATGCCCATCGTTCTTATTTCATGCAACCCATCACTCTGGAAGCATCCTTTTTCTGGGGGTAACAGCAGCCCCCAGTAGGTGAGAGAGATGAATATTGAATTTGGAACAGTGACATTTGAGGGCCTTAATGCTTTGCAAAGGACACAATGGGATTTTAAATCGAACAATATTTGATTTCCATTGCAGGAAGAATGCCACGAGTATGTTCAGCTGTTATATCTGCAAAAGGTGGCTTTTTTGATGATTCAAAAATTTCGATGAAATTTTGTTCAACAAAACGATTCCATGATTTCTTTGTTATCTGCAATTGTTTATCTGTTCTATGCTTTAATTTCAGAGTACATTGAAACATTAAACTGCTTAAATTTCAGTAAAAACTGGAAAACTAGGGGTGTTCTAAAACTTTTGACCGGTAGTGTATATCTTGCCAAAAGGGACAGAATGGAAGGAACCAGACACACTTGGGCACTGTGTACAGCCCTACTACCCGGGCCTTTCAGAAAGGATTGGAAGTACGTGGCTTCAGAAAGTACGTGGCTCATGGCTTGGTGAAACCTACAAGCCTCTACGCACCATCCGCAATGTCATCTCAAAACTAAAGGACCCAATACCAACTAGTGATAAATCTGGACTGGTTTACCATTCATCAAGCAAGGGATGTGACCAATTCTACATTGGTGAAACTGGAATGAATTTGAAACAACGACTAGATGAACATGACAGAGCAATTAGGCATGGAAAAATGAGCCAGTCAGCCATAGCATGACATTGCCTGCTATCTGGCCATAAATTTGACTTTGATGGGACCCGTGTCCTCGACACTACATCTCACAAACGACACAGATAGATTTTTGAAGCATGGCACGTGAAGAGCCGGAAGGGTGGCCTAACTGGGGAGATGGTGGACATACCATTCAAAAAAACCATTCTCCGGGACAATGGCTACCCTGAGCGACTCATCTGTGGGTTCATGCAGCGCAAAACTGCCAATCGGTCTGAGGGCACTGTATTTGGACCAGAAAAGTGTCCGGTTTACCTTAAGCTGCCATGGAGAGGTAAAATCTCTCAAAAGTTTGAACAACAGGTGAAATGGTCAGTTTCACAATGTTACAACTCTGTTGCAAAGAGAGTGGTTTTTACCACCCACAAATTGCTCCCCTCAGTCCAGAAAGATGTGCTCCCTACCATAAAAGTGAACAATATTATTTATGAATTACAGTGCTGGTGTGATGTCAGGTACGTTGTTCGCGCATCATTCAGACCGGAGGATCAGATCAAGCAGCACATTCCATTTGCAATCCGGAACAACTTGGAGACGGGTCGTACACAACCATCCCGTACATGTAAGAACCCAACAAGAATGCCTGCTCAAAGTGATTCTGCCAATGGTCAGCACTTCCTGAACAATCCAGATTGTGCCCAGGACTATCACACTGAATGGTTCCAGATTGTGGCATGTGTGCATACTGAAGCACATTTACGTGTTCTTGAAGCTACATTTATGCAAACACGAGCTCCTGTTCTTTGCAAACAAAAAGAATATGTGCAAACACTGCATCTGTTCTGACCTGAATCCACAATAAATGGGAGGTCACGTGTTCCCTCGGTGCCTCAATGCCATGATGTGTATGTTCGTGTCAGTATCAGTCCAAAGAACCAAATCCCAATGGTCTGGACAAATAAATTGTTTCATTTTGTGTCTGTACTTTCGGTATTACTGCGTATGTCCTGACGAGCTGCAAGACGAAAAGCTTTGACAATGTCTGCTTTTTTTCTGATATTTTTATACCTTTATGTATGTATGTTTATGTTGTATTATATTAGGTCTATATATTATATGTATTGTATTATATTGTATATTGGTATTATTTATTGTATATATGTATAATTATATATATGTTATTGTATAGTATATATTAATTTGTACGGTGCGGGGTCGCCGCGAACGACCGCTCTGACGGAGCCGCAAGTCGAGTCGGCCCGACCGATCGCCCGGAATATAGATCGCGCCCCGGACTCGAGGCGACGGGTCCTTGTGCAAGAACCGATATGCCAATGGCAGACCACGTGGGGTAGGGTCGATTGCCAATCTTCAATTTACCTAAATACCCACGTGATCCAACTACCGGGTATTCCACCCTCGACGGAACTCGTACGAAACAAGCCGCTTTAGCGAGCCTGTCTGTGCGCGATTCCGAGCGGTTAATCGTCGAGAACCGTCGGTCCAAATGTCCCCCTTTTATGGCAAACAACGGCTTTTCTACTCCACACACGAAATGCTCAGTCAATGAAAGAATCGATCGACAAGCTGAAAACATTTACAATTGGGGTTTTTATTAATTGGGAAAAAGGGAGACGTAAGGCTTATCGCGTACGAAATGCAATACAATCATTGACAGCACACAAAGCACTTAACAGTTTCCTACTTATTAGACGGGCCCACGGACACACGTTCGCACACACAC
>CM068956.1:131057178-131068196 GCA_035128595.1 Eptatretus atami
TCGACATAACTGACTAAAGGAACCTGAATGTTGTGTGCAATCAAATTCCCAAATTCGTAACAATATATATTGTTGCGGTTCTGTGAAACTGCATGCCTCGAAGGCAACAGCACTCAACAAACAGTGATCCCCAGGCAGTTATTTCTTTAGTATTCATGCAGTCAGACCTTCCCCTCATGTCTAATGGGTTAACGGGCCAAAGTGCATTGCATGGGTCTTATAGCTTGGTTGAATTGTATCTCTATCTGCCATTCAATCCTGATTTTCATTCCAATCCTTTCCTTTTATCCAGGATACAAATCGAAGCAGGCACCGCACCCAGGCGGCCGCCTGTGAAAATCACAACTCTGAGAAACTCTCCATCGATACTGTACAGGACGTGCATGGCACGCCCTTTCATTCGAATATGCGCGCCGATTTACAACGCGTCTCACCTTGCTCAAACTCTGCTCACCAGAAGCACCACCTCGACCAGCAACATCTCCCGCACGCAAGAAAAATCACCCTGCGCCTCCACGCATCGATGCAATTTGCCACCAAACGAGCGTGCTGCATGGCCCAGGCCACTTGGACCACGTGGCGCAGGGACGGGCCAAACACGTTGACATGACCAACCGCAACTCGTCAGGGGTGCCCTGAACAGGCATGCGGGACCGACACGACCCTCGTCCAGTCGCCAGAACACGGCCCGGGAGTTTGGTGAAAGTCTTTCGCCAACCATTCGCCCGGGGCTTAGAAAAGGCGGATCGTGAAGCCGTCTGCCCTCTCTCTCTCTCTCTCTCTCTCTCTCTTGCAGCGAAACGGCACATTGACCTCTGCTTCATGTCCATTTTGACCATTTTCCAGTATGCTCCAATTGTTGTTGTTCCACGTTCCTTTGTTTTATGCTCTTTAATTCTATCTTTATTTGATCAGTTGAGTGTTGTGTGCAATATTAATTGATTGGTTCATAACTCTGAGTCCTTATCCACTTCCGTTGTAATTATGCTTACTAATTAAATTGTATAACACGGAAAATTATTGTACATATATAATTCCTCCTTCTCGGATAAAAATCCCAATTATATTCTTCTTTTTTAATTTCACAGATTTCGTTGTGCTTGTTATTCTGTGCTTGTTGGTTATTCAAAAAAAATATTCCTACTATCCTGAACCTCTCCTCCCCCTTCTCTCTCTCTCTGTCTGTCTGTTTGTAGATGTTTGATGTGGACATTAACTGTCTTCTCCTTGATGAGGGCACACAAGTTTACTGACCTAGCTGAGCCCGTAGAGTTCCATCAGCTGAACCGAGGCGTGCTCCGCCGTCTGAGCCAGCCCTTGTGCTAGGTCACAGCTCTAATTGTCACCTCTTCTTCCTCTCTTCTTCTTCTTCTTCTTCTTCTTATTCTCTCGCACTCATTCCCAGTTCTGCATTTCCCAACACGCTGCTCATTTTCTCGAGATGGGGCCGATGAAGTTCCTCGAACAAATTTAAGGAGATTTTCCAGGGAAACGGCAGCAAGGATTTCTGGTCCGAACTTGGGCTGGCTCATCTCGGAGTCGGGGTTCTCCGCGTGTTTGATTCTCGCATCTCAATGGCGATTCTCTCCAATCCAACATCGTGTTGGAACCTGAGATGCCAATGAATGACAGCACTGAATAAATCTCTTTTCGTCAACAGGAGCGTGGTCTGTTTGGCAACTTTTTAAAGAGTTCAATTCTCAGAACAGGTCGAAAGTGCCAACCAAATAGATTTTCTTACCATGTGTTACTTTTGGTATGCGACGTGTCAAGAGGTTTGTTCGGTGACCTTCGCCGATGCTTTTGCACTGAAGCATCCAATTACCCAAGATTGTAAATTATAGATAGGCACACCATTCAACACAAGTCAGAACTACCAACTAACCTAACACAGAACAATTTTTAACAAGGTAGGCTGTCTGCACTGTATTGTAATCTATATATAACCTGGCACTCCATTTTTGTAAACTAACAGTGTATATGATTAATAGGGAAAGTTTTAAATTTTCAACAGGAGGTTGTATAATAATTTGCTTATCTTTCATATGCTAAAAAGACAAGATAGCTGGCCACAATAACTAAGTATTTGTTGGGTTTCCTCTTTGGTAATCTGGCTTTGTGGAAGTTTTAATGAATACGAATGTGCTGCGTCTTGGTTGCAGAAGATGGTTTTTTGTTTTTGGTTTTGTTTTGTGTTGTTTTCATTAAAGATATTCCCGAACGCGTTCGACTCTTGTGTTGGCCGAAACCATCCGCTTGGGAGCTTGTTATTTGCTGTTTTACAGTAGTTTTTAACACAATACACTCTCATTGTAGGCAAGGGACACTGTTGAATATAGAACATCCCAATATATAGTTGTGTTAAGAGAGAATATTTACAGTATTTGTAAAAAGAAGGAAAAGTGTGATTTCAACTCCACTGCTTTTATTTATTTAATATATTATTATATATTATATATATATATATATATATATTTACATATATCGTATGTATACGCGTCTGCCGGGACACTGCTGCCTGGGTTGACATTCTTTTGGTCAATATCCGTATCGCATTTTAATCGGCGGTAGCTTCAACCTGACAGCGGAAACGAGCCAAGTAGGTTTCTGAATATTATTCGTATAGCTTGGTAACACGGGTAATAAACAATGACAGACGCTTTCGCCGCTGGAATTACTGGGTGACAGACGCCTAATTAGATGCCGTGAAAATACGCAGCTCACCGAAGCGGAACGGCTAAAAACGCCAACGCAGAATGCCAGTAAGGGGTCGCCTGAGTACAAAAGGAGTCACTGACAGACAACTTGATCGCTGCCCCATGACAGACACTTCCTAATTCGGGACCCTTTGGTTGCGCTAAGCTCAACCGAAAAGCGGAACGCGGCTAAAACCAACGCAGAATGGTAGTTACAGGTCCCCTGAGTACAAAAGAAGCAATGACAGACAACTTGATCGCTGGGCCCAGGAGACCTCCTAGTTCGGGGTTCCCCTTTGGTTGCGCTAGGTCCAACCGAACAGCGGAACGACTAAAACCAACTCAGAATGTAGTACCAGGTCCCCTCATTAGGTCGCGCCGCAGCGACCTGAAGTACTCGGTTGGATTCGGTCATACAGAGTTTCTACGTCTGTTTTTAGACTACTGGTCCTGCGATTGTCATCAAGTGGACGTCATGGAATCACACGAGGCAACCAATAGTCATCCAGGGATTTAGTCGGAACGAACCGGAAGTGAAAACAAAATTGAAATAAACGATGAAAAAAATTGTTTTCAGCTAAATTTTGCTTCTCCACCAGGGAGCAGTCTACTGTGTGTGTAAAACTGTTTGGAGTGATTTATATAACTATGGAATGCATCTGTGCAGGCACAAGAGAGAAAATAAAGGACGATCTCAATTCGCAGCGGTAAAGCGACCCATCGGCCCAGTTTTTCGACACTAGGCTCAAGCTCCCCCCGACCTGATACATAGATGATCGTAGGTCACAGTCATGGATGGCTGAATAAAATCAAAATGTAATGGTAACTGACTCACACTTACCACTTGACTCATCCAGTCGATCTGATCCTGGTGATCCAATGTAGTTACAGTTTTAGTCCGATCCGCGTCTTGTGGGAGAAGCGAAATAAACTGGGTCCATCCGCCTGATGACTCCGTTCTAGTTTGCGAATCGTCGGCAGAGAAGTATCCATTACTTCAGCAACAGGATTACTTTCGGTTTCGCGAGTTGCCATGTAGACTATGCTTCGGAACGACATGATAATGCTAGGCCCTAAAAAACTCCCTATATAGCGGCGGAATGCTAACGGCGATTGACGATTTACGAGTAGACGGAAACCGGAAGTGGAAAACGAAAACGACATGTCAAAGTATTTGTATGCTGTCTGGTACCGACTCCACGAGCGAAGTCGGCGTGCCAGATCATTGTGTGCTTGACGTGATTTTGCTGATTTATAGTTTACAATCCTCCAAACATGTTTACACACACAGTAGACTGCTTCCTGGTGGGAGAAGGAAAATTTAGCTGAAACAATTTTTTTTCATCGTTTTTTCAATTTCGTTTTTCATCTTCGGTTTCGCGGTCTGATTCGTAAAATCGTCTTCGGTCGACTACATCCTGGATGACCTATTGGTTCCGCCTCGTGGTGATTCCATGATTCACTTCGAACTGCCCATCCAGACACAGTAGTCTAAAAACAGACGTTAGAAAACTCGTCGTATGACCGAATTCAACTGAGTACTTGAAGGTCGCCTGCGGGCGACCTAGATGAGGGGACCTGGTACTACCATTCTGAGTCGGTTTTAGCCGTTCGCTGTTCGGTTGAGCTGGCGCAACCAAAGGGAATCCGAATAGGGAGCCGTCTGTCCTGGGGCCCAGCGACCAAGTTGTCTGTCAGTGTCCTTTTGTACTCAAGGACCTGGACTACATTCTGAATTGGTTTATAGCGTTCCGCTGTTCGGTTGAGCTACGCAACCAAGGGTCCCCAATTAGGGAGCGTCTGATCCTGGGGGGGGGGGGCAGTGACAAATTTGTCTGACAGTGCTCCTTTTGTACTCAAGGGAGCCCTTACTAGCATTCTGCGTTGTTTTTAGCGTTCCGCTGTTTTCGGTTGAGCTAGCGCAACCAAAGGTCCCAATTAGGGACCGGTCTGTCCGGGGGGGGGTGGGGGGGGGCAGTGAACATTTGTCTGAAGTGCTCCATTTTGTAGCCAAGGGACCCCTTATAGCATTCTGCGTTGGTTTTAGCGTTCGACTGGTTCGGATTGAGCTACGCAACAAAGGTCCAATTAGGGAGCGTCTGTCTGGGGGGGGGGGGGGGGGGGGGGGGGGGAGCAGTGACAATTTGTCTGACAGTGTCCTTTTGTACTCAAGGGACGCCTTACTAGCATTCTCGTTGGTTTTAGCGTTCCGCTGTTCGGTTGAGCTATGCGCAACAGGGTCCCCAATTGGGAGCGTCTGTCCCTGGGGGGGGGGGGGGCAGTGAACAAATTTGTCTGACAGTGCTCTTTTGTACTATGGGAACCCTTACTAGCAATTCTGCGTTGTTTTAGCCGTTCACTGTTCGGCTTGAGCTAGCGTGATTTTTCGCGGCATATAATTAGCGTGTCACCGGTATTCCAGCGACGAAATCGTTGTCATTGTTTATACGTGTTACAAGCTCTAGAATAATATCAGAAACCTACTGGGGCCATTCCATGCCAAGGTTGAGTCTATGGCAGATTATGCCGATAGACAGATATTGACCAAAAATGTTCACCCAAGCAGTCAGTGTCCCACACGGCAGTCGCAGACGGTTCTGAGGTGGAGAATAGTCATCTGGCATCTTTACCATGAGGGGACGGCAATATGTGTCACTATCTTCGTTGAATGCGAAGCCATGTGCTGCGGGCTCGCGGTCTAACAATGGAAGTAAAGTAAGCCTTGAAAGTTAGATTGAAACAATTCCTACAGGGTGTCCAACTTTTGTTGGATTAGTTACAACCCTCTGTCTGTATAAAGTCAGTGTTTGGAAAGACTGTGTGTGTCGACACCTCATGAAGGCATATTTGGACAATATTGCACTGCAGAAGTATATACTGGTGGCTATCATAATGGCGAGAAAAAGGACAATAAAGAAAGGAAGACAGACAGATCCATTACAGACCCCTGAAAAAGTGTTAGTTGATAGTTTATCTAGAGGAAATTGCAAGAAGCCAAGGTGTCTCAGTGAGTGAGTTTCTACACCATCAAAAGGCACGTTGACAGACTGGGAGGAAACTCTGACAGGAGAGGTCTGGCAGACTCCAAGCCACAACACAATCAAAGACAAGGTTCTGAGGAGTCAACAGCTTTGCGTGATGGGCAGGCTCACTAGGACATGCGAGCTATCAAGCACAGTAAAACAACTTGGTCGAATGTAGAGGAAGACTTCAGTCTTCAACTGTGAAGAAAGAGCTTCGATGCTCGCAGGTTTAATGACAGGATCGAGTGGCCAAGTAGAGAAGCCAATTGGCTAAGATGGCAAAAATAGAGAAATGAGGCTTGGCCTGGCCAGAAGCAACCAACAAGTGGACAACTGAAAATGGAAGAATGTTTATGGACAGATAAGCAAAATTTTAGAAATCTTCGGTTCATCACGCAGGGTTTTTGTACGACCACGACGTGAGAAGCGAAAGGATGGTTTCCTCAGTGTGCGACATCATACTTGTCAGAACATGGGAGGTAGGAGAAAAGGACGGCGTGATGAATCTGGGGGCTCTTTTGCTGGATCCAGAGTTCGGCGGACTTGCATGGAGTGAACTGGTCACCCTGAATCAAAAGGGCTACACAGTGCATTTTGCAGTGCCTGCAGATATACCGTTCTGGTTATGACCTAGTTTGGCTCAGGGTGTCATCCTACAGCAGAATAACGACCCAGCATACCTCCTAGGCCGATGTTCAGACTGACTTATGAAGAAAGAGAACAAGACGGGTAGGCTCTCAAATCTAATGGTGATATGGCTAGTGACAACTTAAAGCCCATCGAGCTGGTTTGGGATGAATCTGGACAGAAGGGTGAAAGAGCAAAAGCCAACTCAAGTGGCAGACACATTATTGGGAACTTTCTGCAAGAGTATCGAGAATTAACTTGCCGACAGATATTTGATTTACCATTGCAGGAAGACAGGCACAACGAGTATGTTCAGCTTGTTATATCTGCAAAAGGTGGCTCCTTTTGATGAATTAAAAATTTCGATGTAAAATTTTGTTCAACAAAAGCGTATTCCATGATTTTCTTGTTATCTGCAATTGTTTATCTGTGCTACTGCTTAATGTTGTCATAGTAACAGGAGATACATTAAACTCAGCTTAAATTTTCAAGTGAAAACTGGAAAACCTAGGGTGTTCGCTAAAACTTTTGACCGATAGTGTATATCTTCTGCCAAAGGGACAGAAATGGAAGGAACCAAGACGACTCTTTGGGGCATGTGTACAGCCTCACTACCCGGGCCTTCAGAAAGGGATTGGAAGTACGTGGCTTCAAGAAAGTACGTGGCTCATGCTTTGGTGAACCTACAAGCCTCTACGCTACGCATCCGCAATGTCATCTCAAAACTAAAGACCAATACCAACAAGTTGATAAATCTGGACTGGTTTACCATTCATGAAGCAAGGGAAATGTGAACCCAATTCTAAATTGGTGAAAACTGGAATGAATTTCAAATCAAACGACTAGATGAACATGACAGAGCAATAGGCATGGAAAAATTGGAGCCAGTCAGACCATAGCATGGAACATTAGCCGTGCTATCTGGCCATAAATTAGACGTTTGTTGGGAACCCGTGCCTTCGACACTACGATCTCACAAACGACACGATAGATTTTTGAAGCATGGCAGCGTGAAGAGCCCGGAAGGCGGGCCTAACTGGGGAGATGGTGGACATACCAATTCAAAAAAAACATTTCCGGGACAATGGCTACCCTGAGTCGACTGATCTGTGGGTTAATGCAGCGCAAAACGTGCCAAATCGTCTGAGGGCACTGTAATTTGGAACAGAAAAGTGTCGGTTTTACCTAAGCTGCCATGGAGGAGGTAAATCTCAAAAGTTGAAACAACAGGGTGAATGGTCGCAGTTTCACAATGTTAGACAACGTCGTTGCAAAGAAGATGTGTATTTTAACCAACCTCACAAATTGCTCGCCCTCAGTCCAGAAGAGATGTGCTCCCTACCATAAAGTGAACAATATTATATTAATGATTACAGTGCTGGTGTGAATGTCAGTACGTGTAGGCATGAGGCAGCGGTCAGAACGCGGAGGATCAGAAAATCAAGCAGCACATTCATTGCAATAAGCCGGGAAACAACGTGGAGACGGGGTCGTACACACAACCATCCCGTACATAGTAAGAACCAACAAGAAATGCCTGCTCAAAGTGATCTGCAATGGTCAGCACACTTCCTGAACATACACGATGTGGCCAGGACTTATCACACTGAATGGTTCCAGATTGTGTCATGTGTGCATACTGAAGCACATTTACGTGTTCTTGAAAGCTTACGTTTATTGCAAACACGAGCTCCTGTTCTTGCAAAAAGAAAGAATATGTGCAAAACACTGCAATCTGTTTCTGACCTGAATCCACAATAAATGGGAGGTCACGTGTTCCCTCGGTGCCTCAATGCCATGATGTGTATGTTCGTGTCAGTATCAGTCCAAAGAACCAACCCAATGGTCTGGACAAATAAATTGTTTCATTTTTTGGTGTCTGTACTTTCGGTATTACTGCGTATGTCCTGACGAGCTGCAAGACGAAAAGCTTTGAACAATGTCTGCTTTTTTTCTGATATTTTTATACCTTATGTATGTATGTATGTATGTATGTAAATATATATTATATATATATATATATGTATGTGTATGTATATATGTATATATAGGTATATATATATATATATGTATATATATGTATATATATATGTATATATGTATATATTATATATTGTATATATGTGTGATTATATATACATATGTTTACGTGCGGGGTTCGCCGCGAGCCGACCGCTCTGACGGAGCCGCAAGTCGAGTCGGCCCGACCGATCGCCCGGAATATAGATCGCCGCCGGATAACTCCGAGGCCGACGGGTCCTTGTGCCCGAACCGAAATATGCGCAATGGGCAGACCACGTGGGTAGGGTCGATTGCCAATCTTCAATTTACCTAAATACCACGTGATCAACTACCGGGGTATTCTCCACCCTCGACGGAACTCGTACGAAAACAAGCCGCTTAAGCGAGCCTGTCCGTGTGCGATTCCGAGGGCTTAATCGTCGAGAACCGTCGGTCCAAATGTCCCCTTTTACGGCAAACCAAGCTTTTCTAACTCCCAACACCACGACAAATGCTCAGTCAATGAAAAGAATGACTCGACAAGCTGAAAACATTTAACAAATTGGGGTATTTATTAATAATAAATGGGGAACTAGGGAAGCACGTAAGAGCAGAACTATACGACGATACGAAAATGCAATACAATCATTGACAGCACACAAAGCCATTAACAGTTTCCTACTTATTAGACGGGCCCACGGACACAACGTTCGCACACACAGCACACCCAATAATGGGGCTGATGGCTTTAATAATGGAATCCACTCGAGGGACAGATGAGCTGAAACCCAGAACCTATCTCGAACTCTCCACCTCGTGTGGTCTCAAGCTGTTCGGACCCGGGCTCCAGCGAGAGCGAGCTGGATCCACTCGCCGTGAGCCGCGATCCTTCCCGACTCCAGCGAATCCTCTCGCGCTTTCCGAACACGTGCTGTGAGACGAGGCGCCGATCCTTCCCGTCGATGCGTTGCATCTCGAAGAAACCACCTCCAAGATGAGGCCAATGAGTCGCACCAAGCCGGGAACCAAGCGGAGAACAAAGAGCTCCACGAACCAAGAAGAGCCAGCCGAGCACCAGCTCAACTCTCTTCCGATGAAGCAGCCTCACAACACGAACCAAGAGCAAGAAGCACCACCAGCAGCTCGAGCCGAGCAACCAGCTCAACTCTCTTCCGATGAACAAAGCCTCTCAAAACATGAACCAAGAACTCAGAGCCGAGCAAACCCGAGGCCTGCTGAAAAAGCAGGCCGAAGCAAAAAGCTTACTAAAAGCAAGCCAAAGCAGAAACCTTCAAAAAGCCTCTCCCTAACCCAAAGCCAAGCAGAACCCGAAGGCCTACTACGAAAAGCCCGCCCGAACAAAGAGAAGGATTCTTCTTATTCTTATCGGCCCCCTCCCCCGCTCCCGGCGTGACTCATGCCCTCGTGCTCATCCCCCGCTCAAACCACGGGTGGGAGGGAGTTGTTGACGTCAATGAATCAAGGGACGGAGGACTACTTCTTCATTCTTCTCCGCCCCTCCCCCGCTCCCGGCGTGACTCATTGCCCTCGTGCTCCATCCCCCGCTCAACCACGGTGGGAGGGAGTTGACGTCATGAATCACAGGACGGGAGGGCTCTTCTTCCTCTTCATTCAAAAAAGAGGGGGGGGGCATCTCCATTGTGTTATGATCGCTCCCTAAACTATAAATTGAATCGCAGCACAATTAATCGATTTCTGCCCATTAATACAATGAAGGCGAACTATCTAGGGAAAGGCACTTATCGACATAACTGACTAAAGGAACTGAATGTTGTGTGGCAATCAAATTCCCAAATTCGTAACAATATATATTGTTGCGGTTTCTGTGGAAACTGCATGCCTCGAAGGCAACAGCACTAACAAAACAGTGATCCCCAGGCAGTTATTTCTTTAGTATTCATTGCAGTCAGACCTTCCCCTCATGTCTAAATGGGTTAACGGGCCAAAGTGCATTGCATGGGTCTTATAAGCTTGGTTGAATTGTATCTCTATCTGCCATTCAATCCTGATTTTCATTCCAATCTTTCCTTTTATCCAGGATACAAATCGAAGCAGGCACCGTGCACCCAGGCGGCCGCCTTGTGAAAATCACAACTCTGAGAAACTCTCGCATCGATACTGTACAGGACGTGCATGGCACGCCTTTCATTCGAATATGCGCGCGCGATTTACAACGCGTCTCACCTTGCTAAAACTCTGCTTACCAGAAGCACCAACCTCGACCAGCAAACATCTCCTGCACGCAAGAAAAATCAACCCCTGCGCCTCTCACGCATCGATGGCAATTTGCCACCAAACGAGCGTGCCTGCATGCCCAGGCACTTGGACCACTGGCGCAGGGACGGGCCAACACACTTGACATGACCAACCGCAACTCGTCAGGGTGCCCTGAACAGGCATGCGGGACCGGACACGACCCTCGTCCAGTTCGCCAGAACACGGCCGGGGAGTTTGGTGAAAGTCTTTCGCCAACCCATTCCGGGGCTTAGAAAAGGCGGATCGTGAAGCCGTCTGCCCTCATCTCTCTCTTCTCCTCTTCTCGTCATCTCTCTTCTCTTCCTCTCTCTCTCTGTGCACTTCATCTGCCTGTCTGCCTCGCCCACATCTCCACCTCTCTGCTCCACCTCTCTTTGGCCTGCACCCTCGTTGT
>CM068956.1:131073430-131088633 GCA_035128595.1 Eptatretus atami
CCAATACACCTCGGCAAATTTGGAATCCGTGTCGTTGGCGATGACCCTTTTGCTTCCGGTTTTTTTTTGCTTTCGGTTTTTTTGTCATGGGGAATGATGCATGCGGGAGATAAAGGCATCGTCGGAGACATGAAAGACCCAAATATCAGACATGGTGTATATTTCCTCCACTGATTTTAATAAACATATCTTCCCGCATCATCAAAAAATAATTTTAATTCGTGATTTACATTATTTGATCGCTGATCCGAATCCAGGCCGAAGTAACCGCGAAATTGCAGCATTGAATGTAAGAAGAATTCTACGTTCGCTTTTAGCTTTGCCTATCCTTAACTATATTGATATCTGTGGTTGTGCTTCCATTCTCCCGGGCAGATGAACGAAGTCCTCCCTTACCATGCTTAAAGTATCATTTGATGTATGATACTGTTAAGGCTGTGGAAATTCGCAGAACACCATAAAGGTTCCTTAGATCAGTTATCCCGTAAGTGAGTATCAGATAGCTTTCCCCACTCGTTGTTTAGAGGGTTTTCTTCGTGTTCACCGGCTGCGACCCTTTGAGATAGTGTTTTTCTTTTATCGTTATTTTGCCGATTTTTTTTTTTTGGACGATTGTGGACCGATTTGGACGACCCTTTTCCACGTTCAAAAGGGTTCGAGAATGCGGGCGTAAAAAGAAGGAGAAAAAGCAACCTCCAATGGTGAGTGTGGTGTTTTTTTTTTACCGCCTTTTTCTCTCCGAGGCTGTGTGACGAAAGGGCGAGGCGGCTCGCTCGCGAATGGTGGATACGACGAGTGAGGCGGTCGAGTTGAGAAACGCCCCTTTTCGAAACTCCTCGAAGGGCAGGTGGAGCCATGACGGGGCGGAGCGACGGCGGAGCCCGCGCTATAAAGGGCGGACCGCCGCACGCGATGCTCACTCTCTCTTCGTGGTTCATGCGTCTCTCCTGCCCTGTCCTCCCGAGTGGTCCAGTTTTCTTCTTCTTCATCGCTTGGTCCTGCGCTCGGGGTCCTGTGAGCGGCCTTGTGTGGGAGACGCGGATGGAAGCGCAGCAGGCCGCTGTGTGGTGGACCTGCGCGTCCGGATGAGGAGCGCCGCGAGAAGCTTGCCGGCCACGTGGGAGGCCCGGAACCAGGCGCGACCACGCTGACGTCGTGGGGAGCGGGACGTCGCGACTCGCCCGACCACCGCAGGGGGCAGTAACCTGCCACGCGTCTCGCGGGACCCGTTCGGTCCTCCAGGTCCCGCGTTATAAAGGTCCGCGGACCCTGTCTCTGCCACCCTCGTCTTTGGGGGTGGCCATTTCTTGCTTTTGAACGAATGTTGGTGGCGCCGTGTCCTGTTAAGTAAACGACTGTATAAGTAACTGTACACGATCCTTGCACTATATTCGCGTTGTATTGCTTTCTATTTGCCTTGCTTGTGAAATGTTCCCAGTTCGTTGCGTCTTTTCCCCGTTGAAAATGCCATCTTCAGCCCCCCTAACAAACGGACGCCAACGTTGTCAGACGGAATGAAAACCCGTCATTCTCTGTTACAAAAACAGCTAAAATTGATGAAAAAGCGGCCGAAATTGAAACCAACAATAATTACCGGTCGCAATAGTAGATATAATGGAAACCAACATGTTTATTCTACACACAAGAACGGTCGTGACGGACAATCCCGAAATAGATTGGTGGGGAACGGAAGCAACATTGGTTATTTCCGTCGCGGAACGTCCGAGAGCGAAACAAAACGGTTCATTCCGGTTACTGAAGTGCGAAACAGATGGCGGATGCAGTAGAACGACCTGTTACGGTATGTAAATTTTTAGTGCTTGTGCCTCGAACATAAATGTAATATAGATAATATTATAGTGGGTAGTACCTGATGTAGTTTTAACAATTTATTAAACCGAATTTTGTTGTGATGATCATGTTGGTTTGCCTGTATTTCGAGCCCCCGAGTGAAGGATCGCTAGTTGTGTATGCCCAGTTCAACATAGGGATCGTGTATGGGATCTTTTACAGTTTTTACTTCATATTAACTTTGTTGTTTTATTGGTTTGCAATTTATTTTACTATCAAATTTTACCTCTTTGCAAATATCAACGATCAATCGATTCTCTGCTGCCCAGGCTAGACAACTTATAGGTGAGTGGTTCTGCACTTAGAGTACGATTCGTGCACTTTTGTTTTTTCTTTGTAGCTGTGATGTTTTAAACTCTGCAATGAGCATTGAGTAGTAGATATAAAAAGGAAAATTGAGGGGATGAGCTTTAGAAAAGCAGTTTGTGCTTAAATGCAAAAGGAATAGGATTGACAACTTTCAAGGAACCACAGGGAAACTTTATAATATTTTTCAAGACCACAAAGCCGACCTGTTTCACGAAAAAGAAAAATTAGGCCTCAGCACAGATCATTTCTGATTAAGTTTGTGATTGATTTCATGCATAGAAATTTTGAATCGCACAACTCACAAGGAAATCGAGCGGTAGTGAGACCAACCTGAGAAATAAAAACCTGGAATGAGGTTCATTTGTGGCTGAAAGTTTTCCGTGGTTTCTTCTTACACTCATTCTGTTTTTTACTTTGCATTTCCAAAACGAAAGTTTCTTGCTAGCTTTCATGATTTTATAAATGTATGTAGTGCACCTTGTAATTGAGGACCGACAATGAAAATTCCAAAGGGTCCCTGTGATGAAATATAGGATGGCGGGGGGGGGGGGGGGGGGCGAGGGTCCACTCAGTCCTTTGATTTTTGAGCTGCTTTTATAATACCTATTAAAATGGCAATGTTGAGTCTCTGTCTTTCAAAATACTGTTGTGGCCACCATCATAGGCCATTTTCATTTCCCCAAAAAATGATTGATGGCCAACGCACAGACGGCACGGCTTCATTGCACCGGTGCACCGCACTAGAACGTCACATTGGTGCGTTGATGCTCATGCCCTTTTGGGACACATTGTTTTGCGGCAGGCCAAAATTTGTGGTGAAATTGGAAAGATCTTTTGTCATTTGTATATTAAAACGGATCAATAAACATAATTACAAATGTGGAAGAAAAATATATTTATATTCAGTTTTGGGGACATCTGGGTGTTAGATGTTCTAAATGGAAGACTTTTGAAATGATTATAAACTGTAAAGTCTGAAGACGACGATGGTTCACGAGCGATATTTGACGATGTAGATTGTTTCAGAAGTCAAGGATGAGACAATGTGATCATGTTTGACCAAGTTATAAAATGATCAACATGATGTGGTACGATGGACGGGTTATTAGCTGCAAAATGTCGAAAACCCGGTTCGTTCAACAACTTTCAAAATTTGACCTTTGCATAACCTTTAAAGGTCACAAAACAATGTTGCGGACATTAAAATAAGGAAACAGGATACGTGCTATAGCTTTATGGAGTTAGTTTGTCGAAGAAGGTCGAAAACCCGGTTCGATTCCCACAACTTTGAAAATTGACCTTTGTGAACTTTAAAGGTCAAAGGTCAAGGATTATGACCTTTGGTGCAAAACTTCCTCTGGAACATTCCAGGAGCAATATAACGTCATCTAGGCTATATGGCATTTCACACTCCTCGATTATCCAGACTTGATGAAATCAGCGTAAAAGCCACGGGCAAGGTGTTCGAGATGGAGCAAAATGGTTTCCAGACTTTAGGTGGGGAATGACCTCAAGATTATGTATAAAAATATTGTCATCATAGTTCTCAAAGTTTGGGCGGTCGTATGATTTTTATGTCAAAATTTGCAATTTTCTAAGTTTGTGACCTTGTGACCTTGACCTTGGGATGAAAATGAAAAATCGAGCTCCGTGGGGCTTTGCAGGTGCCATTGGGCTAACCAAATACCAAACCCTGTCCGATTCGACAAACCCCGAGGAGAAGATGCAAATTGAAATCGGCTACCCCCTAAAAACATGTTTTTGGGCGTGGCTCCGCCCATAATGGCGCACCACGCCCATTCTCAGGAAAACACAACTCGATCATGATATAAACCTCCCACCAAAAATTTTATCAGGATCGGATCAAAACCCACGGAGCTATGCTCGGGACAGACAGACAGACAGACACACACCAATAACGAATATAGTGGTCACTTATTTTTTAGTGAAAATATTTTTTTGTGAACCAATACCTCAAAGAGAAACAACGAAACACAGTCACAGTATTGGCCAAGAGGACAACAGAGAAACCGCAAACAAAATACCAACAAATAATAAGATGATGGCAAAAGAGCAAATGACAAATTCAAAAACAACTGCACTCAATGGAGTCCCTTGAGTTTGGCAAGTTCATGTAGAGGAAACCACACTTGCCTTTGAACTTCACTACATGGCCAAAAGTATGTGGACACTCCTTCTAATTCGTGGATTTGGCTATTTCAGCCACACGCATTGCTGACAGGTGCATAAAATCAAGCACACAGCTGTGCAATCTCCATAGACAAACATTGTCAGCAGAATGGGCTGTACTGAAGAACTTTGTGACTGTCAACATGGCACCGTCATAGGATGCCACCTTCCAACAAGTCAGTCCATCAAATTTCTGGTCTGCTAGAGCTGCAACGGTCAAATGTAAGTGCTATTATTGTTTAGTGGAAACGTCTAGGAGCAACAACAGGTAAGCCGTGAAGTGGTAGGCCACACAAGCTCATAGAATGGGAGTTGCAATACTCACTACCGAGTTCCAAACTGACGAAGCAACGTCAGCACAAGCACTGTTCGTGAGAGCTTCATGAAATGGTTTCTATGGTCGAGCAGCTGCACACAAGCCTAATATCACCATGTGCAATGCAAGCGTCGGCTGGAGTGGTGGAAAGCTCACCACCATTGGACTCTGGAGCAGAATAAATGCATTCTCTGGAGTGATGAATCACATTTCACCATCTGGGATTGGCGGATGCCAGGAGAACGCTACCTACCCGAATGCATAGGTGCCAACTGTAATGTTTGTTGGAGAGGAATAATAGTCTGGGGCTGTTTTGCATGAGTCGGGCTGGGTCCCTTAGTTCCAGTGAAGGGAAATCTTAACGCTACAGCATACAATGACTTCTGGATGATTCTGTGCTTCCAACTTTGTGGAAACAGTTTGGGGAAGGCCTTTCCTGTTTCGCATGACAATGTCCTTGTGCACAAAGTGAGGTCCATACAGAAATGGTTTGTCGAGATCAGTGTGGACTGTGGAAGAACTTAACAGGCCTGCACAGAGCACTGACCTCAACTACATCAAACACCTTTGGGATTAATTGGATCACCGACTCCAAGCCAGACATAATCGTCCAACATCAGTGCCCGACCTCACGATGCTCTTGTGGTTTAATGGAAGCAAATCCCCTCGCCAATGTTCCAACATCTTGTGGAAAGCCTTCCCAGAAGAGTGGAGGCTGTTATAGCAGCAAAGGAGGATCAACCCCATATTGATGCCCATGCCCAATTAGATGTTGGATGTGCACATGTCCACATACTTTTGTCTGTATAGTGTAACTTGTCTGGGTTCAATTCCTGAACTGACTTCAAACTGTCAGATGGAGCTTCGCAAGCAGGGTGTTGAATCTCAAGCTGCACCTTCACTCGGATGGAT
This sequence comes from Eptatretus atami, assembly GCA_035128595.1. Taxonomy (NCBI): domain Eukaryota; kingdom Metazoa; phylum Chordata; class Myxini; order Myxiniformes; family Myxinidae; genus Eptatretus; species Eptatretus atami. The sequence continues at coordinate 131,079,009 of CM068956.1, forward strand.
GTTAAGCTGGGTATCTCACAATAAACATTAGCTGGTGGACGTTAAAGATCCAGTCTTTTGTGACGAGTCAGCAAGTGATCGCTGGCACCATGGAACAAATTCAAAATTAGAGTCCAATTCGTCTTCAATGGAAAGTCAGGTCTGGCCAACTGCTACGTGAAAGCTTCGGTCAAAACTTGTCAGGCCAACCCAACAAGAAAGTGCAAGTAATTGGGGCCGTTAAAGAAGTAGTAGTAACTAGAAGTTACTATCTTACTACATAAATATCAGTTATGTAGTAAGATATTTTGGCCACAAACAAACAAACAAACAGACGAGCAGGGATGAAAATATAACCTCCGTCCACCTTCGTTGGCAGAGGTAATTATCGAGTGGTAAACAAACGGGTAGATTAATCATTGTGATGGAGAAAGAGTAATTAAATGCCCAACATCAAGGGACAATGCACCAATGCCTTCAAGGAAATGGCAAAACTGAGGCACATGGAAAAGGAAGGTTCGACAATGTTGAAATAGCACCAATGAGCTTCTCTCAGTTTGTAACACTATTTAGGAACAAATGTGTACACAGTGGCGTAGAAAATGTGCAGAGCATCCGTTGCATATTTGTAAATCTTCAATATTCCAATCCCTTAAATATTGTTATGTTTGTGGGGCAGATGGAGGAACTTCAGAGTAAAGGTAGGATTGTAGAGAGTAGCATGGTCCGTGGACAAGCAGGTGTAATTTAAGTAGGGAAACTGTCACCGAAGAATATATCACCGAAGGGAGCGGCCATCCTGTAGAGAGTAGCAGCGTCGGTAAGCACGATGTACGAGGAAGCCGCACGACGGTTGGTGAGTCCTGGCGTTAAATACTGCCTCACAATTACCTCACGTACGTTTCCCGCCCAGAGAGTGGCTCGGCACCATTTTGGGCAGTCTTCCCGTGCAAAACAAAGTGCCTCGATTCCAAAGTTCAATGGAGACCATCTCTGGACAAAGCTAAGTGGCAGAATAAAGGAGGATTTTCTTTTATTTCATTTTCCCCTTGTCTGTACTAAAGTCTGTGTGTAGAGTTGCCTCGACTTTCGCTTTAATTTACCTCACGTATTACTATTACATTTTGAATTATTACCCTTGTAAATATATCTATTTCATGAAATCCCCGTGTTATTTTAAGTTGCTGGTGTCCGTGTATCTGTCATGGGTCAAGTGTAAACCTTGTGCTGTGCATCCATCTGCTCCGTCCGTGCCGCCCTTTCCCTCCCGTGCGTGCCATAATATACTGGGTCACATGTCGCCCCGAAGGAAAACCACTTGGCGATCTGGCCTGGTCAGTGTTAACCGCCCGTCCACCACCATTGGGTCGGGGGGATTAACCTAACCGGCCAGACCCACGACACTATCATGGTGGTCGCACTCAGGAGGCTTTCTGTGTGAAAGGGGGCACCTGGACAAATACCAGATAGGCAAGGTTCATGTTGTTAAATGCTCTGCCTTGTTTTCATGTTGTATTTGTAATCTCATTATTGTCCCATTTTCCTCCGTTTGGGGGTAAATTGGTCCGAGTTATTCACAAATCTAATGGCCAGTGCTGACGTTTGTCTGGAGATGGGTCGTGTAGGAATTTGGAATGCGGTCGGGGTGTCCGCGCTAACTCACCTACTCTTCTGCAAAAGTTAGCTTGGGATATTTAATGCCCCAGTTAACATCCATTTGAGGGATGTCAAACTTTGTGATGCAACCACCAATCTGCCAATGAAGCACAAACTCCGACAGTTTGTCCTCAGGTCGGGAATAACACGTCATCTGCTTGCATCACTACCTGCAATCACACCTTTACCAGCGGAGGGCAGCAAAGGTATCTTTTTGACATTCTTTGCATTTCCTTTTGTTCTTCGGTTGATAATGCACTTCCATTTATCTCGAAGTGTCTGTAAGAGTTGATTGGATGTTTCAACTTCAGACTGCAATAAGTAAGCATTCCTCGGACATTGATTATGAGGGTTATACAGACTTAACAGTCCTCAAACATGCCTGGTGTTGGCTTAATGGTTAGGGTGGCGGGCTTGGATCCTAGCGTTGGGATCCAAGTTCAAATCCTGCTTGGCTGTTGAATTATTATCAGGTGGGATTGACTCAGCCTGTCATCCTTCTGAAGTCAGCAAAATGAGTACCAGCTTGCTGGGATGATTGAGCCATTGGAGTATCCTGTGTTGGAGTGGTGATACATCCAGGATTGTGCTCAATAGCTCAGGGACTGCTTTGGCAGCACCGACGCTCTGTTCGGAGCCTGGTCCCACTGGATAGAATGGTTCTCAAAAATAAGTTGCTTTTTTCATTCCACATCCAAAAATGTAAAGAAACCGGTTAGCACGTCTTTCACGAACCGGTTAGCAAGCCTGAAGTTTGACTGAAGGTAGCAGGAATTTGTAACTTGTTCAGGGTTCCGGTGATAACTCACCAACTCTTCATAAAAATACTGTGATCTTTAATGCCCACCAACGACAGGGCTGGCAGCCAGGTCTTCCGGCTTAACATCCCGATTGACGGAACCACATTGATGCCTCACCCTGCATGTGAAACACCAGGAAGGCAGTTTTAGCCGGGTAAAGATTCGAACTGAGGCGAGACAGCTCAGAGCCAAGTTTGTGTACCCAATGGCTGTCCTGCCAACCTTGCAATCAACACCTGAAAATGTAGAAAAATTCACCTTTTCATTCCTAATAGGAGTTTTTCGTTATTGCATAAAAAAAAACAAAAGGTTGTTTTCAAACATCATTTAACAATTTTTCTGCTCGTATTTTATTTCGCCAATATACTTTACATTAACCTGTTTCCCATTCAAGCCATTTATCCTAAACACTTATCCATCTACGTACTTACTGAAGAGCCTTACCGAAACCTCCTGAAATGCTGGTCAGTTATGTAGTAAGAACCAAATTTTTTAAATTTCACAGGGTGTCGAGGCTCATGGAATTGCTTGAACAACAGATGGCACTGGGATATATGCATTTACCTTGATACACGGTGGGTATTCGTGAATAGATAATGGTCATGAGGTTTGAGATGAAGTGGTATTGAGCACCTTTAAGCATGGAGGGAGAAGCAAGACTGTACAGTGGTGGTTATGGGAGAAAATGGGGGTGAAATAAGATATGAGCATGCATTGTGGATTTAGGAAGGTGAATAGAGACATGTTTGATGGAGTGGAGCTGGCAGAAGGGTGGATGGCAGATAAAGATGGTGATATACAGGATCAGAGTTAAGACTTGAGAAAAGAGTTCACTAACTATCTACCATGGGAGAGCAGAAAGCAATGTGCTTAACTTCCTGTTAAGAGATGCCGATGCCCCTCAAGACTTTAGTCTTTATAGTGTGTGCATTAAATGCCAGATGCTGTGCCCCAGCTCTGGCCCAAAGCGAGTATATGTCGGACGTGCTTCCCACAAATGCTTAAATGCCAGGAAGCAACTTGGCACTTGCAGTATATAGATATAAAAAGCTTCCCTTGAGACCAGGTTTGTGGTATACCAAGGATATACGTACTTTGACCGTGCGAATGGAAGCAACTCAGCCAGGACTTCCGAAAAGCAACTGAAAAGCTGAAGATGGTGGAAGGATTTTTCATTCGATTGTTTGGTAGAGATAGGCTGTGAGCAGGAGACTTATCTGGGTTGAAAATGTTGTTATTAATGCTAAGACTAGTCTCCTATTTCCTGTTGTAAAGAATGTGCTGACAGCTCTTGGACATGAGACTTAGAAACTGCATGTGCAGTACAGGTGTGGCTTTCAACAACAAAATAGGAAATTATTTTCTCATTGTGGATGTGATGCACGACTCCAAACCTGACAGGTAATGACCTGTACCCTCAATTGCTGCAAGAACCAATTAAATACAAGTTGAAGAACACCCTTGAACTCTGATAGAGATGTGGTTGCACCTCTGATTAATGAGGAGACTTAAGATTGTTGCTAAAAAAAAATTTGATGAGCATTTACAGAATGTTCAGCAAAGGTATTTCAATTATTCCTGAAGATGTCATCTGTTTTCTGCAGTACAGCAACGTAGCGTCCTGCATGCACTCCATCCTTCAGAAATAACAAGCCATGTAAAATCTTCTTCCTCGGTTAGAAGTAAGTTTCACCTGAAAAAAAAAGCGACAACAGGATTGGATGACTAATTGGAGGTCAATCAGGTGTGTAATGCAGGTGTAATTTCCAAACAGGTATAACTTTCCCAAGTCGATCTATTATCTGCTGAATGAATATGGTGGTGAAGCAAGAATACCAAAGTGACCTCCAACGGTGCTTTGTGGGCTTTGAGATTCAGTAGTCTATGTTGTCCTCTGGTGTTCCAGAGGAGAGAGTGTGCATTATTCATGCTTTGTACAACAGACAGTTCAAGGTAAATGTGTGGTCACATGTTTTGGCCTTTTCCTTCCAACCAGATGGTCTCTACAGCTCGATAGCTTCAGCTTTTGTGGTTAAAGGGTCTGAGTGATTGCTTAGTGGAGTAATTTTCACCATCAGAAGCTGAGAAGATAACAACCAGGATTCTGAATGCCGCAAAGTGATAATTTCATCAGCTTTAAACTTAAATATTACGGAGTCATTTGGAAGACTTCTGAAGCATTCCAACTGTTTTAGAATAGCACATAGAAAGAGGTGGAATCGAGTTCAAGATCAAAATTCTCCTTCTGTGACTTATATCACTTGAAAGTTATCGATGCTCAAATTGGCCTTCCTGATTTTTTTGATACCACATCGTAAATGTAAGCATTTCTATATGGGATCAAGATATAAATTTGCTCTTCTTTCATATTGCTCACCAGGAATTTGTCAGCAATGACACCTCACGAACCTTACTTACGGAGTGTTAGGTGTCATTGACACATGCACCTATCTGTGAAGGATAAATGGTTTCCTCCCTGTTTTTAGAGAGAAAAATAATTTACATCTAACTTCAGGCTCTCGACCCAACTTGCTAAGTTTTATGCCAATTGGCTTTCTCCCTTCCACCTCCCTTTAAAAAGCTGGATTCTCTTGCACCTGGCTTACTCAATGCAAGGAACTCAGAGCTATTGTTGGCATTCTCTCTTCACTCTCCTTTAAGAGCTGGAATCCTTGATTGAGCCACTTTGCAGGAGGTTCTTCTTCGCATTGAACGGTTACTCATATCCACACAAACCGGCTGCTATACCTTCCTTGGTTCTGATTTAGAAAACAAGGTAAACCACTGTGAGATAACTTCAAGACTTCAACCAGGAAGGTCTTACAATTTTACTCGTTTAATGAAATACACCTAGTTCTTTCTTAAATATATGCCTCTTGCAAAAATGCTGTCTCACAATCCTCAATTCACCATGAATCAGGCCAATCTCAGTTTAATGATCACAGCAATTCTGGCTTCCAAAGATGAATGTAATTGGGAAGAACTCCTTCATCCGTTTCATTACTTACTGCATCTCAGGTCATAATAGCATAAATATATTTGTACACTGTGCTACTGACTTTTTGCTTGCACTGTGGTTGGACTTTCTACTTTATGATACTTGTCATGGGAAGCTCAAGTGTCATCTGGATGTCCATCGAGGGGTCCTCTGTAAAGGACTTGTTGCTTTCCATTGACATCACTATCTCCTGGCTTGTTCCAAAACTTCCTTCCCGATTAAACCAATCCTCCTGTCTGTGGAACTATCTCCACTGTCTTTCTGTGCTAAAATGTCTCTCTTTCTTTCTTTCTTTCTCTTCTTTCTGTCTGTGTCTCTGTCTCCTCGCTCTCTTCTTCTTTCTTTCTCTCTCTGTCTTTTTCTTCTCTCTCTTGTCTGCCAGATAACTGCACACCAGTCGTACAGTATATCTTGTTGAGTGCTATAGTGCATTATTTTCCACATTGTATTTTAGTTAAGTTGAGGACCTTTTTTCCCCCTCTCTTTTCAGGTTCATGGAAGTGCTTGTAAATATCTTACATTCAGGAAAATGATATTAAGATAGACCAATGTTTGCGATACATAAATTTACAAGAATGTTACAAGACAATGGGTAAATGAATACTGGATTTGAACTTGGAGTGACAGAATCGCAAGAGACGTGCTCATCCAGGAACACCAAATAATTTCCTGAAACTGTTGTGATGTAACTTATTTTCAAAACAATAGAAAGTCGGAAACTCAGACAATTATATATTTACCTCCATCTCAATGTTATACACTTCCTTTGGTTTGATTTTTGTCGAGATTTTCAGGGACTGTTCTCACTTTTTCTTTGTCAAGTCTGGAGCATTTGTCTCGTCTTTATTTTTTAAAAAATTTTTGAGACATGGTCAAGGTTCATGAAGAGCGAGGACACAAACATAACAAAGGGAACAGCAGGAAAGAGAAACGTCACAGCAGGGCAGAGGGAGAAAGAAGACAGAGACGGCAAACAAGGGATGCAGGTTCAATGAGGGGTAAGGGACGATGTGAGGGTTGAACAAGATATGAACAGAAACAAAATTTGGGAGGGGTTGTTTAATCGGTGTGAAAAGATCATGGTTTTGGATGGGGGATGATTTGAGATGGTGGTGAACAGCTGTCTTGAAGACGTGCAGTGAGGAATGAGATTGAAAAGAGTGTGAAAGGTGGTTCCACAGGTGGGGGGGAAAGGAGGAATAAATGAGTGGAGGAGCAGTGTTTCTTTATTTTGGGAGTTTCACGAAGAGGGGGTTGCTGGTGGACCGTGGTGTCCTGCAGATACCTGGGGGGGGGGGGGTGGACAAAGCATGGAGAGTGCAGAGGGTGCAAGACCAGAAATGAGGTTGGAAGAAGAAAGAAAGACCACTGACCTATCAGCGTTGGCAGTGAAAAGGCCATAGACTCAGCTTCATCGCAAGAGATCCAATGATCTTGAAAACAGTAACAGCAACTGAGAAGAGGAACTTTCGCAAACACATAATTTGATGACGACTTTTAATTTGTCTGTCTGGGACATTTGTCTTGTCTTATTTGATTACTTGGCACAACGGTATTTTTGGCACAACATGTCTGTTATCGTGCATTTGTGCCTGCTTTGCTTTGTATCAAGGATTGAAGGAAAGGATTGGATGTAAATCAGGGTTAAAAAGAAGCCAGATATAGTTATTAGATGCAAATTTTGAATGAAAGGGCGTGCCGCATGCATCCTGTACACTGTAGGTGGAAGGTTTTTCATCGGCTGCGCGCATCCATACAATCTTGGGGGTGGAGGTTTCTCATCGGATTTTCACAGGCGGCGCTCTGGATGTGGTGCCTGCTTTGACTTATTCATGGGTAAGAGGAAAGAGTTGGATTGAAGATGTGATATAATTAGACCTAGCTATAAGACCCACGCAACGCACTTCGTCCCGTCGACCAATTAGACATGAGGGGAGGTCTAACTGCACTTATACTATGAATAACTGTCTGGGGATCACTGTATGTTGGCACCATTGCCTGAGAGGCATGTGGTTTCCAGAACCGCAGATATATATATATATGTGTGTGTAACTACATACTTCTTTCTCTTAACTACGTACTGTATGAATGTCAGTTGCACCTAACTATGTGTATTCATTACATACCTTTTTAACCTTTAGACTGCTTTCGACCCTTAGAGCTTTTGACACTTTCGACCCTTTAGACTCCTCAGAATTTTCATCTTTTCGACCCCTATGACCCCACGAGACTTTCAGACCATTGAGATCCTACAATCCTTTAGACCTTAGACCCATTTACACCCATCACAACTATTCGAACATATCACGCTTTGACCTTTTAAGACCCCTGACCTTCGACACCTTAAGACTTAGACAATTTAGACTTTAGAGCCTATAGACCCGAGACCCCTCCCTTTTTGTATACATCGTCGGAGCTTGGCGAAGAGCGTACTTTTACACTGAAGGATCAGGACGCAACGGACAAATGGAACAGCAGAGAGAGGGGAGGAAACACCAACAGAAGAGTTGAAGGCTAAGATAGAAGGATAATTGGACAAACAATGAGTGTGGGGAGGAATGGGAGGGCAGGAGAGGATGCACAGAGTGGACAATATGATACAGAAGGAAACTTTTAGACCATTTTGTCTTTTAAATCTCTTAGACTCCTCAAGCCTACCGCCTATTGAACATACACTTTAGGTTTAGACCTTTAGAACTCTGAAGACCCTTATAATTCCTTGGACCCTTTTGACCCTCTCAGACCACTTAGACCCTTTTTAACTTTTACACCTTTAGACACTTCGACCCTCGAGACACACAACCCAACAAACATCAAAATAGTCTTCTTACAATATACAGACTTTTACTTTTTTTTAGCAAGTAATGCACAACTCTCCCCACCAGGGGGGGGGTACTCCCGAGTAATATAAAAGAGCGAGTTGTTTCTGCGTGAAACCTTTTCTTTGATTTTTATGCAATTCCATACCCCTAGGCCAATTGCCCCGAAATTTGCTGCAACACATTATTGTATTGCACGTTAAGTCAACATCACACAAAAAAAAATTGCCATTCTTCATCAAATCGATGTTTAAAAACAAAAACAACTGCTCTGGACAATCGTGGGGAGAGGGGCGCAGTTTGGCTTACGCGTCGGCACTTCCGCATCACGTTCGAAGGTGAATTATTTGTCGGAAATCAACCAATTGCATTGAATTATTTATACTCCGTATGCCAGAATGTAAATTAATAAACAAAGGCTCCACAATCTCCATGGGACCACGTTGAGTACAAGTAGTTGTCACATGATACAAACGACCTCAAACAAGGATATGAGGCGTATTGCCAATCATTGCCATGGTACAACAATTTTTGCTACAGCTCTAGACATCAATCTTCTTGATGTTTTGATCAAGTCGAAATATCCCAATCTTGATTCGTCGAATTCGTCCATTACCTTTTGAGATATCCTGCTCACAGACAGACAGAAGAACTTCGTGGTGGAGGCAATCAGTCGCTGAGAACAGCTAGTGTCTGCCGGGGAAATAAAGGGGGGGCGAGAAAGAGAGAGAGGGAAGAGGAGGTGGTGTAAGGTAGAGGGGGGTGGGGAGGCAGAGAGGATGATGAAGGGGAGCTAGGGGGAGGTGGAGAGAGTGACACCTCACCCAAAACGTTGCTATTCACTGCGGGAGGGAGGGGGGAGGGAGGGGTGTGAGAGGGAGAGAGAGACACACACAGGCAGAGATAGCAAGAGAGCGACAGAGGTGTGGGAGGAGAGGCGCTGCATTTATGAGGGAGGAGCGAGGAGGTGACAGTGAGAGAAAAGGTTTGTGGGAGAGAAGGGGAAAAAAGACAGGTGAGGGGTAGAGGTTGGGTTGGCAAAGAAATGATATGTGACACTTCATGCCGAATAAGAAAGAAAAACAAAAAACATGAAAACACGCTGCACACACAACGACAGAGTTTTGTGAAGTAATCCGCTGACACATCTGCAAAAACTTTGATATTCCATTCCAGAAAATTTTGGGAAGAATGAACCAAGCAATCACTGAAAACATTGAAGTACCCGCTCACCGGACGACCTTATGATCCCATCGGCGTGAACATCAGAACAAGCATTGCGACCAGTATCATACTTGGTTGCAAAAAACAGAGAGAAGCATTGCTAATTTGAGGTGTTACACCGGTGATTTTGAGAGTAACGATGTAGAAAT
>CM068956.1:131088779-131113587 GCA_035128595.1 Eptatretus atami
TGATGGCCACCATTATAGGCCATTTTCATTTGCCTAACAAAGAAATGATTGATGGCCAACGCACAGACGGCACGGCTTCATTGCACCGGTGCACCGCACTAGAACGTCACATTGGTGCGTTGATGCTCATGCCCTTTTGGGACACATTGTTTTGCGGCAGGCCAAAATTTGTGGTGAAATTGGAAAGATCTTTTGTCATTTGTATATTAAAACGGATCAATAAAAACATAATTACAAATGTGGAAGAAAAATATATTTATATTCAGTTTTGGGGACCATCTGGGTGTTAGATGTTCTAAAATGGAAGACTTTTTGAAATGATTATAAACTGTAAAGTCTGAAGCGACGATGGTTCACGAGCGATATTTGACGATGTAGATTGTTTCAGAAGTCAAGGATGAGACAATGTGATCATGTTTGACCAGTTATAAAAAGATATCAACATGATGTGGTACGAGTGACGGGTTATTACTGCAAAATGTCGAAAACCCGGTTCGTTCAACAACTTTCAAAATTGGACCTTTGCATAACCTTTAAAGGTCACAAAACAATGTTGCGGACATTAAAATGAGGAAACAGGATACGTGCTATAGCTTATGGAGTTAGTTTGTCGAAGAAGGTCGAAACCCGGTTCGATTCCCACAACTTTGAAAAATTGACCTTTGTGAACTTTAAAGGTCAAAGGTCAAGGATTATGACCTTTGGTGAAAAACTTCCTCTGGAACATTCCAGGAGCAATATAACGTCATCTAGGCTATATGGCATTTCACACTCCTCGGATTATCCAGACTTTGATGAAATCAGCGTAAAAGCCACGGGCAAGGTGTTCGAGATGGAGCAAAATGGTTTCCAGACTTTAGGTGGGGAATGACCTCAAGATTATGTATAAAAAATATTGTCATCATAGTTCTCAAAGTTTGGGCGCGTATGATTTTATGTCAAAATTTGCAATTTTTAAGTTTGTGACCTTGTGACCTTGACCTTGGGATGAAAATGAAAAATCGAGCTCCGTGGGGCTATGCAGGTGCCATTGGGCTAACCAAATACCAAACCCTGTCCGATTCGACAAACCCCGAGGAGAAGATGCAAATTGAAATGGCTACCCCCTAAAACATGTTTTTGGGCGTGGCTCCGCCCATAATGGGCGCACCACGCCATTCTCAGGAAAACACAACTCGATCATGATATAAACCTCCCACCAAAATTTTATCAGGATCGGATCAAAACCCACGGAGCTATGCTCGGGACAGACAGACAGACAGACACACACCAATAACGAATATAGTGGTCACTTATTTTTTAGTGAAAATATTTTTTTGTGAACCAATACCTCAAAGAGAAACAACGAAACACAGTCACAGTATTGGCCAAGAGGACAACAGAGAAACCGCCAAACAAAATACCAACAAATAATTAAGATGATGGCAAAAGAGCAAATGACAAATTCAAAAACAACTGCACTCAATGGAGTCCCCTTGAGTTTGGCAAGTTCATGTAGAGGAACCACACTTGCCTTTGAACTTCACTACATGGCCAAAAGTATGTGGACACTCCTTCTAATTCGTGGATTTGGCTATTTCAGCCACACGCATTGCTGACAGGTGCATAAAATCAAGCACACAGCTGTGCAATCTCCATAGACAAACATTGTCAGCAGAATGGGCTGTACTGAAGAACTTTGTGACTGTCAACATGGCACCGTCATAGGATGCCACCTTTCCAACAAGTCAGTCCATCAAATTTCTGGTCTGCTAGAGCTGCAACGGTCAAATGTAAGTGCTATTATTGTTTAGTGGAAACGTCTAGGAGCAACAACAGGTAAGCCGTGAAGTGGTAGGCCACACAAGCTCATAGAATGGGAGTTGCAATACTCACTACCGAGTTCCAAACTGACGAAGCAACGTCAGCACAAGCACTGTTCGTGGAGAGCTTCATGAAATGGTTTCTATGGTCGAGCAGCTGCACACAAGCCTAATATCACCATGTGCAATGCCAAGCGTCGGCTGGAGTGGTGGAAAGCTCACCACCATTGGACTCTGGAGCAGAATAAATGCATTCTCTGGAGTGATGAATCACATTTCACCATCTGGGATTGGCGGATGCCAGGAGAACGCTACCTACCCGAATGCATAGTGCCAACTGTAATGTTTGTTGGAGGAGGAATAATAGTCTGGGGCTGTTTTGCATGAGTCGGGCTTGGTCCCTTAGTTCCAGTGAAGGGAAATCTTAACGCTACAGCATACAATGACATTCTGGATGATTCTGTGCTTCCAACTTTGTGGAAACAGTTTGGGGAAGGCCCTTTCCTGTTTCAGCATGACAATGTCCTTGTGCACAAAGTGAGGTCCATACAGAAATGGTTTGTCGAGATCAGTGTGGACTGTGGAAGAACTTAACAGGCCTGCACAGAGCACTGACCTCAACTACATCAAACACCTTTGGGATTAATTGGATCACCGACTACAAGCCAGACATAATCGTCCAACATCAGTGCCCGACCTCACGAATGCTCTTGTGGTTTAATGGAAGCAAATCCCCTCGCCAATGTTCCAACATCTTGTGGAAAGCCTTCCCAGAAGAGTGGAGGCTGTTATAGCAGCAAAGGAGGGATCAACCCCATATTGATGCCCATGCCCAATTAGATGTTGGATGTGCACATGTCCACATACTTTTGTCTGTATAGTGTAACTTGTCTGGGTTCAATTCCTGAACTGACTTCAAACTGTCAGATTGGAGCTTCGCAAGCAGGGTGTTGAATCTCAAGCTGCACCTTCACTCGGATGGATGTTAAGCTGGGTATCTCACAAATTAACATTAGCTGGTGGACGTTAAAGATCCCAGTCTTTTGTGACGAGTCAGCAAGTGATCGCTGGCACCATGGAACAAATTCAAAATTAGAGTCCAATTCGTCTTCAATGGAAAGTCAGGTCTGGCCAACTGCTACGTGAAAGACTTCGGTCAAAAACTTGTCCAGGCCAACCCAACAAGAAAGTGCAAGTAATTGGGGCCGTTAAAGAAGTAGTAGTAACTAGAAGTTACTATCTTACTACATAAATATCAGTTATGTAGTAAGATATTTTGGCCACAAACAAACAAACAAACAGACAGACAGGGATGAAAATATAACCTCCGTCCACCTTCGTTGGCAGAGGTAATTATCGGAGTGGTAAACAAACGGGTAGATTAATCATTGTGATGGAGAAAGAGTAATTAAATGCCCAACATCAAGGACAATGCACCAATGCCTTCAAGGAAATGGCAAAACTGAGGCACATGGAAAAGGAAGGTTCGACAATGTTGAAATAGCACCAATGAGCTTCTCTCAGTTTTGTAACACTATTTAGGAACAAATGTGTACACAGTGGCGTAAGAAAATGTGCAGAGCAATCCGTTGCATATTTGTAAATCTTCAATATTCCAATCCCTTAAATATTGTTATGTTTGTGGGGCAGATGGAGGAACTTCAGAGTAAAGGTAGGATTGTAGAGAGTAGCATGGTCCGTGGACAAGCAGGTGTAATTTAAGTAGGGAAACTGTCACCGAAGAATATATCACCGAAGGGAGCGGCGCCATCCTGTAGAGAGTAGCAGCGTCGGTAAGCACGATGTACGAGGAAGCCGCACGACGGTTGGTGAGTCCTGGCGTTAAATACTGCCTCACAAATTACCTCACGTACGTTTCCCGCCCAGAGAGTGGCTCGGCACCATTTTGGGCACGTCTTCCCGTGCAAAACAAAGTGCCTCGATTCCAAAGTTCAATGGAGACCATCTCTGGACAAAGCTAAGTGGCAGAATAAAGGGAGGATTTTCTTTTATTTCATTTTCCCCTTGTCTGTACTAAAGTCTGTGTGTAGAGGTGCCTCGACTTTCGGCTTTAATTTACCTCACGTATTACTATTACATTTTGAATTATTACCCTTGTAAATATATCTATTTTCATGAAATCCCCGTGTTATTTTAAGTTGCTGGTGTCCGTGTATCTGTCATGGGTTCAAGTGTAAACCCCTTGTGCTGTGCATCCATCTGCTCCGTCCGTGCCGCCCTTTCCCTCCCGTGCGTGCCATAATATCTGAGGATCACATGTCCGCCCCGAAGGAAAACCACTTGGCGATCTGGCCTGGTCAGTGTTAACCGCCCGTCCACCACCATTGGGTCGGGGGGATTAACCTAACCGGCCAGACCCACGACACTATCATGGTGGTCGCACTCAGGAGGCTTTCTGTGTGAAAGGGGGCACCTGGACAAATACCAGATAGGCAAGGTTCTATGTTGTTAAATGCTCTGCCTTGTTTTCATGTACTGTATTTGTAATCTCATTATTGTCCCATTTTCCTCCGTTTGGGGGTAAATTGGTCCGAGTTATTCACAAATCTAATGGCCAGTGCTGACGTTTGTCTGGAGATGGGTCGTGTAGGAATTTGGAATGCGGTCGGGGTGTCCGCGCTAACTCACCTACTCTTCTGCAAAAGTTAGCTTGGGATATTTAATGCCCCAGGTTAACATCCATTTGAGGGATGTCAAACTTTGTGATGCAACCACCAATCTGCCAATGAAGCACAAACTCCGACAGTTTGTCCTCAGGTCGGGAATAACACGTCATCTGCTTGCATCACTACCTGCAATCACACCTTTACCAGCGGAGGGCAGCAAAGGTATCTTTTTTGACATTCTTTGCATTTCCTTTTGTTCTTCGGTTGATAAATGCACTTCCATTTATCTCGAAGTGTCTGTAAGAGTTGATTGGATTGTTTCAACTTCAGACTGCAATAAGTAAGCATTCTCGGACATTGATTATGAGGGTTATACAGACTTAACAGTCCTCAAACATGCCTGGTGTTGGCTTAATGGTTAGGGTGGCGGGCTTGGGATCCTAGCGTTGGGATCCAAGTTCAAATCCTGCTTGGCTGTTGAATTATTATCAGGTGGGATTGACTCAGCCTGTCATCCTTCTGAAGTCAGCAAAATGAGTACCAGCTTGCTGGGATGATTGAGCCATTGGAGTATCCTGTGTTGGAGTGGTGATACATCCAGGATTGTGCTCAATAGCTCAGGAGACTGCTTTGGCAGCACCGACGCTCTGTTCGGAGTCTGGTCCCACTGGATAGAATGGTTCTCAAAAATAAAGTTGCTTTTTTCATTCCACATCCAAAAATGTAAAGAAACCGGTTAGCACGTCTTTCACGAACCGGTTAGCAAGCCTGAAGTTTGACTGAAGGTAGCAGGAATTTGTAACTTGTTCAGGGTTCCGGTGATAACTCACCAACTCTTCATAAAAATACTGTGATCTTTAATGCCCACCAACGACCAGGGCTGGCAGCCAGGTCTTCCGGCTTAACATCCCGATTGACGGAACCCACATTGATGCCTCACCCTGCATGTGAAACACCAGGAAGGCAGTTTATAGCCGGGTAAAGATTCGAACTGAGGCGAGACAGCTCAGAGCCAAGTTTGTGTACCCAATGGCTGTCCTGCCAACCTTGCAATCACACCTGAAAAATGTAGAAAAATTCACCTTTTCATTCCTAATAGGAGTTTTTCGTTATTGCATAAAAAAAAACAAAAGGTTGTTTTCAAATCATCATTTAACAATTTTTCTGCTCGTATTTTATTTCGCCAATATACTTTACATTAAACCTGTTTCCCATTCAAGCCATTTATCCTAAACACTTATCCATCTACGTACTTACTGAAGAGCCTTACCGAAACCTCCTGAAATGCTGGGTCAGTTATGTAGTAAGAACCAAATTTTTTAAATTTCACAGGGTGTCGAGGCTCATGGAATTGCTGAACAACAGATGGCACTGGGATATATGCATTTACCTTGATACACGGTGGTATTCGTGAATAGATAATGGTCATGAGGTTTGAGATGAAGTGGTATTGAGCACCTTTAAGCAATGGAGGGAGAAGCAAGACTGTACAGTGGTGGTTATGGGAGAAAATGGGGGTGAAATAAGATATGAGCATGCATTGTGGATTTAGGAAGGTGAATAGAGACATGTTTGATGGAGTGGAGCTGCAGAAGGGTGGATGGCAGATAAAGATGGTGATATACAGGATCAGAGTTAAGACTTGAGAAAAGAGTTCACTAACTTATCTACCATGGGAGAGCAGAAAGCAATGTGCTTTAACTTCCTGTTAAGAGATGCCGATGCCCCTCAAGACTTTAGTCTTTATAGTGTGTGTCATTAAATGCCAGATGCTGTGCCCCAGCTCTGGCCCAAAGCCGAGTATGTCGGACGGTGCTTCCCACAAATGCTTAAATGCCAGGAAGCAACTTGGCACTTGCAGTATATAGATATAAAAAGCTTCCCCTTGAGACCAGGTTTGTGGTATACCAAGGATATACGTACTTTGACCGTGCCGAATGGAAGCAACTCCAGCCAGGACTTCCGAAAAGCAACTGAAAAGCTGAAGATGGTGGAAGGATTTTTCATTCGATTGTTTGGTAGAGATAGGCTGTGAGCAGGAGACTTATCTGGGTTGAAAATGTTGTTATTAATGCTAGACTAGTCTCCTATTTCCTGTTGTAAAGAATGCTGCTGACAGCTCTTGGACATGAGACTTAGAAACTGCATGTGCAGTACAGGTGTGGCTTTCAACAACAAAATAGGAAATTATTTTCTCATTGTGGATGTGATGCACGAACTCCAAACCTGACAGGTAATGACCTGTACCCTCAATTGCTGCAAGAACCAATTAAAATACAAGTTGAAGAACACCCTTGAACTCTGATAGAGATGTGGTTGCACCTCTGATTAATGAGGAGACTTAAGATTGTTGCTAAAAAAAAATTTGATGAGCATTTACAGAATGTTCAGCAAAGGTATTTCAATTATTCCTGAAAGATGTCATCTGTTTTCTGCAGTACCAGCAACGTAGCGTCCTGCATGCACTCCATCCTTCAGAAATAACAAGCCATGTAAAATCTTCTTCCTCGGTTAGAAGTAAGTTTTCACCTGAAAAAAAAAGCGACAACAGGATTGGATGACTAATTGGAGGTCAATCAGGGTGTGTAATGCAGGTGTAATTTCCAAACAGGTATAACTTTCCCAAAGTCGATCTATTATCTGCTGAATGAATATGGTGGTGAAGCCAAGAATACCAAAGTGACCTCCAACGGCTGCTTTGTGGGCTTTGAGATTCAGTAGTCTATGTTGTCCTCTGGTGTTCCCAGAGGAGAGAGTGTGCATTATTCATGCTTTGTACAACAGACAGTTCAAGGTAAAATGTGTGGTCACATGTTTTGGCCTTTTTCCTTCCAAACAGATGGTCTCTACAGCTCGATAGCTTCAGCTTTTGTGGTTAAAGGGTCTGAGTGATTGCTTAGTGGAGTAATTTTCACCATCAGAAGCTGAGAAGATAACATAACCAAGGATTCTGAATGCCGCAAAGTGATAATTTCATCAGCTTTAAACTTCAAATATTAACGGAGTCATTTGGGAAGACTTCTGAAGCATTCCAACTGTTTTAGAATAGCACCATAGAAAGAGGTGGAATCGAGTTCAAGATCAAAATTCTCCTTCTGTGACTTATATCACTTGAAAGTTATCGATGCTCAAATTGGCCTTCCTGAATTTTTTGATACCACATCGTAAATGTAAGCATTTCTATATGGGATCAAGATATAAATTTGCTCTTCTTTCATATTGCTCACCAGGAATTTGTCAGCAATGACACCTCACGAACCTTACTTACGGAGTGTTAGGTGTCATTGACACATGCACCTATCTGTGAAGGATAAATGGTTTCCTCCCCTGCTTTTTAGAGAGAAAAATAATTTACATCTAACTTCAGGCTCTCGACCCAACTTGCTAAGTTTTATGCCAATTGGCTTTCTCCCTTCCACTCTCCTTTAAAAAGCTGGATTCTCTTGCACCTGGCTTACTCAATGCAAGGAACTCAGAGCTATTGTTGGCATTCTCTCTTCCACTCTCCTTTAGAGGCTGGAATCCCTTGATTGAGCCACTTTGCAGGAGGTTCTTCTTCGCATTGAACGGTTACTCATATCCACAACAAACCGGCTGCTATACCTTCCTTGGTTTCTGATTTAGAAAACAAGGTCAACCAACTGTGAGATAACCTTCAAGACTTCAAACCAGGAAGGTCTTACAATTTTACTCGTTTTATTGAAATACAGCCTAGTTCTTTCTTTAAAATATATGCCTCTTGCAAAAATGCTGTCTCACAATCCTCAATTTCACCATGAATCAGGCCCAATCTCAGTTTAATGATCACAGCAATTCTGGCTTCCAAAGATGAATGTAAATTGGGAAGAACTCCTTCATCCCGTTTCATTACTTACTGCATCTCAGGTCATAATAGCATATAATATATTTGTACACTGTGCTACTGATCGTTTGCTTGCACTGTGGTTGGACTTTCTACTTTATGATACTTGTCATGGGAAGCTCCAAGTGTCATCTGGATGTCCATCGAGGGGTCCTCTGTAAAGGACTTGTTGCTTTCCCATTGACATCACTATCTCCTGGCTTGTTCCAAACTTCCTTCCCGATTAAACCAATCCTCCTGTCTGTGGAACTATCTCCACTGTCTTTCTGTGCTAAAATGTCTCTCTTTCTTTCTTTCTTTCTCTCTCTTTCTGTCTGTGTCTCTGTCTCTCTCGCTCTCTTTCTTCTTTCTTTCTCTCTCTGTCTTTCTCTCTCTCTTGTTCTGCCAGATAACTGCACACCAGTCGTACAGTATATCTTGTTGAGTGCTATAGTTGCATTATTTTCCACATTGTATTTTCAGTTAAGTTGAGGATCCTTTTTTTCCCCCTCTCTTTTCAAGGTTCATGGAAGTGCTTGTAAATATCTTACATTCAGGAAAATGATATTAAGATAGACCAATGTTTGCGATACATAAATGTTACAAGAATGTTACAAGACAATGGGTAAATGAATACTGGGATTTGAACTTGGGAGTGACAGAATCGCAAGAGACGTGCTCATCCAGGAACACCAAATAATTTTCCTGAAACTGTTGTGATGTAACTTATTTTCAAAACAATAGAAAGTCGGAAACTCAGACACATTATATATTTACCTCCTATCTCAATGTTATACACTTCCTTTGGTTTGATTTTTGTCGAGATTTCTCAGGGACTTGTTCACTTAATTTTCTTTGTCAAGTCTGGAGCATTTGTCTCGTCTTATTTTTTAAAAATTTTTGAGACATGGTCAAGGTTCATGGAAGAGCGAGGACACAACATAACAAAGGGAACAGCAGGAGAAAGAGAAACGTCAACAGCAGGGCAGAGGGAGAAAGAAGACAGAGACGGACAAACAAGGGATGCAGGTTACAATGAGGGGTAAGGGACGATGTGAGGGTTGAACAAGATATGAACAGAAACAAAATTTTGGGAGGGTTTGTTTAATCGGTGTAGAAAAGATCATGGTTTTGGATGGGGGATGATTTGAGATGGTGGTGAACAGCTGTCTTGAAGACGTGCAGTGAGGAATGAGATTGAAAAGAGTGTGAAAGGTGGTTCCACAGGTGGGGGGGAAAGGAGGAATAAATGAGTGGAGGTGAGCAGTGTTTCTTTATTTTGGGAGTTTCACGAAGAGGGGTTGCTGGTGGACCGTGTGTGTCCTGCAGATACCTGGGGGGGGGGGGGTGGAAAGCATGGAGAGTGCAGAGGGTGCAAGACCAGAAATGAGGTGGAAGAAGAAAGAAAGACCACTGACCTATCAGCGTTGGCAAAGTGAAAAGGCCCATAGACTCAGCTTCATCGCAAGAGATTCCAATGATCTTGAAAACAGTAACAGCAACTGAGAAGAGGAACTTTCGCAAACACATAATTTTGATGACGACTTAATTTGTCTAGTCTGGGACATTTGTCTTGTCTTATTTGATTACTTGGCACAACAGGTATTTTTGGCACAACATGTCTGTTATCGTGCATTTGTGCCTGCTTTGCTTTGTATCAAGGATTGAAGGAAAGGATTGGATGTAAATCAGGGTTAAAAAGAAGCCAGATATAGTTATTAGATGCAAATTTGAATGAAAGGGCGTGCCGCATGCATCCTGTACACTGTAGGTGGAAGGTTTTTCATCGGCTGCGCGCATCCCATACAATCTTGGGGTGGAGGTTTTCTCATCGGGATTTTCACAGGCGGCCGTCTGGATGTGGTGCCTGCTTTGACTTATTTCATGGGTAAGAGGAAAGAGTTGGATTGAAGATGTAGATATAATTAGACCTAGCTATAAGACCCACGCAACGCACTTCGTCCCGTCGACCAATTAGACATGAGGGGAAGGTCTAACTGCACTTATACTAATGAAATAACTGTCTGGGGATCACTGTATGTTGGGCACCATTGCCTGAGAGGCATGTGGTTTCCAGAACCGCAGATATATATATATATGTGTGTGTAACTACATACTTCTTTCTCTTAACTACGTACTGTATGAATGTCAGTTGCACCATAACTATGTGTATTCATTACATACCTTTTTAACCTTTAGACTGCTTTCGACCCCTTAGAGCTTTTGACACTTTCGACCCTTTAGACCTCCATCAGAATTTTCATCTTTTCGACCCCTATGACCCCACGAGACTTTCAGACCCATTGAGATCCTACAGATCCTTTAGACCCTTAGACCCATTTACACCCATCACAACTATTCGAACATATCACGCTTTTGACCTTTTAAGACCCCTGACCCTTTCGACACCTTAAGACTTAGACAATTTAGACCTTTAGAGCCTATAGACCCCGAGACCCCTCCCTTTTTGTATACATCGTCGGAGCTTGCGGAAGAGCTCGTACTTTTACACTGAACGGATCAGGACGCAACAGGACAAATGGAACAGCAGAGAGAGGGAGGAAACACCAACAGCAGAGTTGAAGGCTAAGATAGAAGGATAATTGGACAAACAATGAGTGTGGGGAGGAATGGGAGGGCAGGAGAGGATGCACAGAGTGGACAATATTGATACAGAAGGAAACTTTTAGACCATTTTTGTCTTTTAAATCTCTTAGACTCCCTCAAAGCCTAACGACTATTGGAACATACACTTTAGAGTTTAGACCTTTAGAACTCTGAAGACCCTTATAATTCCTTTGGACCCTTTTGACCTCTCAGACCACTTAGACCCTTTTTAACTTTTACACCCTTTAGACACTTTCGACCCTCGAGACACACAACACACAAACATCAAAATAGTCTTCTTACAATATACAGACTTTACTTTTTTTTAGCAAGTAATGCACAACTCTCCCCACCCAGGGGGTGGGTACTGTCCGAGTATATATAAAAGAGCGAGTTGTTTCTGCGTGAAACCTTTTCTTTGATTTTTATGCAATTCCATACCCCTAGGCCAATTGCCCCGAAATTTGCTGCAACACATTATTGTATTGCACGTTAAGTCAACATCACACAAAAAAAATTGCCATTCTTCATCAAATCGATGTTAAAACAAAAAACAACTGCTCTGGACAATCTGTGGGGAGAGGGGCGCAGTTTGGCTTACGCGTCGGCACTTCCGCATCACGTTCGAAGGTGAATTATTTGTCGGAAATCAAACCAATTGCATTGAATTATTTATACTCCGTATGCAGAATGTAAATTAATAAACAAAGGCTCCACAATCTCCATGGGACCACGTTGAGTACAAGTAGTTGTCACATGATCACAAACGACCTCAAACAAGGATATGAGGCGATATTGCCCATCATTGCCATGGTACAACAATTTTTGCTACAGCTCTAGACATCAATCTTCTTGATGTTTTGATCAAGTCGAAATATCCCAATCTTGATTCGTCCGAAATCGTCCATTACTTTTTGAGATATCCTGCTCAGACAGACAGAAGACTTCGGTGGTGGAGGCAATCAGTCGCTGAGAACGCTAGTGTCTGACGGGGAAAATAAAGGGGGGGGCGAGAAAGAGAGAGAGGAGAGGAGGTGGGGGTAAGGTGAGAGGGGGTGGGAGGCAGAGAGGATGATGAAGGGGAGCTAGGGGAGGTGGAGAGAGTGACACCTCACCAAACGTTGCTATTCACTGCGGGAGGGAGGGGGAGGGAGGTGTGAGAGGGAGAGAGAGACACACACAAGGCAGAGATAGCAAGAGAGCGACAGAGGTGTGGGAGGAGAGGCTGCATTTTATGAGGGAGGAGCGAGGAGGTGACAGAGTGGAGAGAAAAGGTTGTGGGAGAGGAGGGGAAAAAAAGACAGGTGAGGGGTAGAGGTTGGGTTGGCAAAGAGAATGATATGTGACACTTCATGGCCGAATAAGAAAGAAAAACAAAAAACATGACGAACAGCTGCACACACAACGACAGAGTTTGTGAAGTAATCCGCTGACACATCTGCAAAAACTTTGATATTCCAATTCCAGAAAATTTTTGGGAGAATGAACCAACAGCAATCACTGAAAACATTGAAGTACCGCTCACGGACGACCTTATGATCCCATCGGGCGTGAACATCAGAAACAAAGCATTGCGACCAGATATCATACTTGGTTGCAAAAAAAAGAGAAGAAGGCATTGCTAATTGAGGTGTTAAACCGGTGATTTTGGAGTAACGATGTAGAAATCAAGAAAATGAACGAATCCCAAGACCTCAAGCATGAAGTGAAAATATCCTGGAAGCTGAAGAATGCCAAAGTTGTACCAGTCATGATGAAGAACCTCATGGGAATGATGATAAAGAACCTCACAGAGATATTAAAAACCATCCCTGGGAATATCACTACGAATGAACTACAGTTGGAAGCCGTCCTGGGCTCAGTGACGATCCTGAAGAGAGCCCTCGGCACAAAACTTTGAAAACTTCACAGCTTGGTCTGTAAATCATGACCCCTTTGTTTTATAAGACACTGAAACTCACATCGTTTTTTTATTTTTAGGTCTGGTGGTTTAATTTGAAAGAAAATGGCGACTCCACAAAATAAAGTTCAGTGCGTCGAATGGTTCATCGAGACGAGACCCGATAAGCAAGTTCAGCGTAATTTCGGTACAAGGTATGCAAGGAATCCGCCATCGCAGACCAGTATCAGAGAGTGGCACAAGAGGTTTAAGGAGACTGGAAGTTGTCAGAAACAGAAAAGTACAAGTCGACCAAGCACAAGTGCAGCAGACGCCAAACGAGTGTGTGAATCATTTCATCATAGTCCCAGAAAATCAATTTGATGCACATCCAGAAAACTGGGACGACCAAGACTGAAGCTTTCTGCCTATAAGGTGCCGATTCTGCAGGAACTCAAATCAAATGGCAGACCCAAATGCAAAGCATTTGCTATGGAGATGCTCAGTCGCATAGAGGATGACGAAGATTACCTGAAAAAGGTCATGTTCACAGACCAAGCTTGCTTTCATGTTTTGTGGAAGGACAACCAACACAATGTGAGGTTCTGGGGCTCTCAAAACCTCCAAGTGGTCATTGAACACGTATGCAACAGTCCAAAGGTCAATGTGGTGTGGTCTTCTCCGTGCCTGCTTCATCAGATGGTGTTCTTTGCAGAGGATATAGTGACCTCAACAATATACATGAACATGTTTGAAGGATTCACCTTCCCAGAGGTTGAAGACCTGCAACCCAATATATTTTTTCAACAGGACGGCGCTCCCCTTCATTGGGTCTTAGTTGTTCGAGCCATCTGGATGAAAATTTTCCAGGTCGGTGGATTGGCTGAGACGGATCAACCGCCTGGCCCCAACGTGATCACCAGACATAACCCCACTTGATTTTTTTTTTCTGTGGTGGTTTGTCAAAGATGTCTACAACACCAAGGTGGCAAACCTGCAGGATCTTCATTCTCAGATTACAGCTGCATGCGCACTGGTGGATGCAAACATGCTGAGCCAAACATGGCAAGAACTCGAGTACCACCTTGATGTCCTGCGTGTGAGAAATGGAGCTCACATTGAAGTGTATTGATGGTGTGCACAAAACCTTTTGAGTTTCTTTATCATATAAGCCAAAGGGTATTGTTGTATCATTTTTGGTTCTAAATATATTAACAATCAAAATTGTCTGGGCCTTTTGGAACACCCTCTATATATCTTATATAATTGTGTGTGTGTGTAACAATCCTTCCCACCGATTGGTTGTTCAGCTGGCCTGACTCCACCCACAATTGTAACTTTGATGCATATTTAAGATGCTTCATGAACAATATTATTAATATATGGTCATTTTATAACAATTGGGAAACTCATCACTTATTAAAATATTGTATGGAAAAGAAACCTTGTCCCCTCCCCTCACGCTGTCCTCCACTCCCCTCGGGCTGCCTTCCCACCAACTCACGCTTCCTTCCCCACATCTCATGCTGCCTTCCCCACCACCTCATGCTGCCTTCCCACCTCATCGTGCCACCTTCCCCACCATCCAACGCCGCCTTCCCCACCACCTCACGGCACCTTCCCCACCACCCCACGCCGCCTTCTCCACCACCTCACGCCGCCTCTCACCACCTCACGCCGCCTCTCACCACCCACGCCGCCTTCTCCACCACCCCATGCCGCCTTCTCCACCACTTCACCCCACCTTCCCCAGCACATCTCACCACCTTCCCACCACCTCATGCCGCCTTCCCCACCACCTCACGCCACTTTTCCCTCCCTCACGTTGCCTGTTCCTTCCCTCACGCCACCTGTCCTTTACTTCATGCCGCCTGCACTCCCCTTCCCCAGACTACCTGCCCTCCTCATCCCTCATGCCGCCTGCCCTCCCCTTCCTCATGCCACCTTCCCTCCCTTCCCTCACACCACCTTCCCTCATGCCGCTTTCCCTCCTTTCCCTCACGCCGCCTTCCCTCTCCTTCCCTCACGCCACCTTCCTCGCTTTCCCTCCCTTTCCCTCACGCCGCCTTCCCTCTTCTTCCTCACACCACCTTCCCTCCCCTTCCCTCACACCGCCTTCCCTCCCCTTCTCTCACGCCGCCTTCCCTTCCCTTTCCTCGTAACACTTTCCCTCCCCTCCCTCCCCTCCCTCATGCCACCATCCCTCCTCTCCCCTCTCACGCCTTCCCTCACTCCCTCTCCCGCCTTCCCTCCCCTTACTCGCTCCCCCACCCCTTCTCACTCCTCCTCTCTTCCCCTCCCCTCCCCCCCACCGCCCCCCCCCCCCACCCCAGTCTTAATATTCCCGTCAGCGAAACGATGGGATGCATTTGCCAGTAAATAAAGTGATATATAATAATAATAATTAATAAACAGTGATTTCTTAGTTGAAATAGTTGTAAAAACTATTTTAGTTTGTTAAAGTTTTGAGAAAATTTTTACAATTATAAAAAGCAGAAAATAATTTATTTATTTTTAATAATGAAAATTCCACGTGATTACTTCGTATATCAGTTTGCTTTAGTTTTTACCCTCATGTTTTAGTCCATGAGCCAAGACCCGAATTTTGGGATATCGGTACCACCGGGTGACTAATTCTCTAGGTTTTTACTTGCTACATGTCTCTAGTTTATGTTTTGATATGATAGCCCTTGCACACTGGTAGCTTAATGGTCGTTATCACTTCTTGAATAGCACATCTCACCTATGTGCTATTCAAGCAGAATAGCACATCTCACCTATGTGCTATTGAGTTATAACCCTACCGAAAATCAGAAAAATTTTAAATGTCAAATTTTGGGACAGGAATGCCTAAATGTCACTAAAATGAATATAGTAATTGTCACATTTAATACAAGTCCTGTAAATACACACTAAGCATGCCATGCTGTGTACTTACTATTATGGCAAATTACTTCTCCTCAATATCATCTACGTCAGACTCGGAATCTGACTGTTGTGCTACCGGCTCTTCTTCAATAGCCTTGTTCTGGCATGTCTGTAACCTGCACATGTCCGTACACTTCAGGCCATTGCTGAGGCAGTGCACTTAGGGATTCGCATGACCCACACTTGCAGGACAGTAGCTGCATAACAGCATCTGGTGCTGGTGAGCCTCGCATCCAGTTGACAGCAAGCTTGCCGTCTCATCTGTCATCCAGCCGCAGTCTGTGGTGTTCGCAACAAATGGCTGGCTCTGCAGACTTCTCCTCCAGATCGCAGCCTGGTAGTTTGCACGTAGTGCATGCATGAAGAGGCAGTCCTCACAAGGAGGAGTTGACTTGATCCACCTCTCCACGTCTCGCACAGAACAGCTCATACCGAAGCTTGTTCACCTCAGTTGTGTGGTAGATGGCAGGTACATGTGCAGGTGATTTCCTGTAGCTCTCAAATAGTTCAGGAGACACTTCCATGAGCGCCCAAGTTCGTGGAAGCATCCTGGTATGTCTTGTCCATCTTCACCTGCTTGAGTGTCGTCATCTTCCCCCGGCCAGCGAATGCACTGACGGTATCACAGCTGTAAAGGCATGCATACCAATCAATGAATCACACACGCTGCCTCCCAGTGTACGGCTCAGTGTGGTGATATCAGGAATCTTGTCCGGTTCTTCGTCCCGCACTTCTGGAACAGGTGGGATGGATCTTGTGGCACATGCCCAGACACAAGGACCATGACATCTGTATCCTCTGCAGTGATGATGACAGACTTGTACCCAGATTCTGCTGCATGAAGTGCATGGAGAAGGGAGGCGTGTGTCTGCTTCTTCTTGACTTGACTTTAGCTCAGGAGCCTCTTCCCACTGCTCTTTGGTGATCTTGAAGCAGAGCTGCTCACATTGACATACAGCTCCTTGCTGTAAGGACTGCATGATTGCATGCGTTTGCTCCAAGATTCATTAAATGGACATTTCTGTTGCGGGAGCATTGATAGTGGGCAGAGTAGCTTACAGTGTCCTGGACACTGCAATGTCTCTGCGGATTTTGATGTTGAACCCAGTCCAACTGCTGATGGACTGTTCTCATGGTCTGACATTCGAGTAAGAAGCCAGATATGGTCTTGTCTTTGAATCCTGGACCTCTTTGGTAGTTCGACATACGCCAGTCTCAATCCTGGGTGGCCCTGCCTGCCGCCCCAACATTGTATATTGGCAGAATTTGATGCGGTCGGAGTGATGCTTCTTATCTTGACTTGGTTAATCTCTGGCAGGACCTTCTCTGGCACAGAGCCTGCAACTGGGACTGGACAGCAATGCCATTGACTCGTGGAGAAGTACTGCTCCACTTAGTGTGTCTCTTCAAGTCGGTCGATGTTATCCCAGGCCAGGGTTGTGAACACACCAGGGTAGATGTTTGCTGGCAGTGGAATGTCATCTTTGAACATTCAGCTTCTGGATATAAAGGGCTGTATCGATCTCCTCAAACATTGAGTAGGACACACAGTGGCCAAGACGATTCAGAGTTCGGATCAGTCTGTGTTTCCTGTCAAACACAAACAGCATTGGACAGCAGTACGTGCTTGTGGTGGCTTTGTCTTGCACTGGTAACAGCAAGACCAAGTCACTGCCGAAGGATGTGGCAAGACGTTGAGCTCTTCAGAGGAGTTTGACACTCACCTCTCCTGTCAGCGGTGTGCAGGATGACATTCTGATCTGTATCGGGAGGCCATGGCTGACTCACATCTTGCTTATTGATTCATTCCTCAGCTGCATTCCTGCTTGGTTAAGATATCTTCAGAGTTAGACTGCTCTTGCTTCTTGCAGATCTTTTTATTTTCTGTGCATGTCGGGCAAGGTCGTCCATTGAGAGGCTGCGTGGATAGATTAGAAGCTTTCCTTTCTCATCTGGGACAAAGCGTGGTGGTGATTCCCAAAACTCGTTTCAATCATTCGGCGAACATGTTTCTTTGTCGCTGGTTTCAGTGGATAATACCACGGGACATCATGGATCTCTCAAGCCTAGATGTGAGTTTATCATAGGCAGTACCTCTGGGTTGGGAAATATTCAGTCCTTATATACAAGAAGAGTTCCTCGAGGGCTTCTATCTCAGCCTCTTCGTAGCGTGCTCCCTCGCTTTCTTCCTGATTTTCACCTGCACCAGACCTGGCGGCGCTGGGGAATCATCTTTTGTGAAAGAGTTTGTAGCTAGCACGACTTGTAGGTAGTGACCCTCTGCAGCACAGGTCTCTGCTAAGTAAACCAAGGATTCTCTGGTTGAGTTCCTTGTTGCTGCTCTGCGGATCTTCTCATCTGCTCGTAGCTCAACACACTGGATGAGTGGCTCCTTGTCTTTGCTGCTTTCATGTACTTGCTTGACTTCTCGCAGAAGAGACATACTTTGGCATACACCTGCTAGTACTAGGGGCATCCCTTGATGCCCTCCTCCTGGGTCGACGCTTGCTGATTCTATCTTGACACCCTTGGCAAGGATAGAATCCAGTGACTTCTTCATTGTAAAAGACTACGACATTTACGGTGATAATGTATGTGTGGTATTCCTCCTCTTCAGGCCTTGGCTGCTTCCAGGACTGGATCATGCTGCCTGATCTCTGCAGCCTGAGCAATGTGTTCCAGGAGGTCCAAATCCTGTGGTGACACCAGAGCATTCTGTCATCATCAAGCAGTGGATGATACAGTCGATCCGTGCGCTCTCTTCCTCGCTGATGGTGCATCATGCCGTCAGACAGTCAGCACACACCTGCAAAAAAAATATCACCATTAACATTACATGAACAAACAAACAAACAAAAACATTTACATGGAAACCATTCTACATATGTTTGCTCTTTCCAATAATAAATTATCCCCAAATATCACAAAAAAACCACCAAATATGAAATAAACCCTAAATATGGGGAAACTTGAAATAACATCAGAATAACTCTTGTAGAGAATCAAATTAGCTACAAGAGCTGTTAGAATATATTTTCAATTCTCCCATATTTAGGGATTTATCCAGATTTATGGGAAAATACCCAAAATTAAATTTTTTTAGTAAATCCCAAAATATGAGGAAATTTGAAAATACCTAGGAACAACTCTGGTAGAGAATCAAATTCTACATAGGTCGTCCAAAGTTTCGCGTTGATCGTGTGATTGATTTTAAAGAAAATGAGGAAAACCCCGAGCGTCACGCTGAAAATCTGTTTTTATGGGTAGCACCCCCATTGCATCACAAAAATCAGACTAAGCTACAGTGCGGAAGGCTATCAATATCTCTTAATGTATTTACAGTCACTCTATAAACAATTAGTACATTCGTGTTTAGTCACCCCAGTGGTACCGATATCTGGCCTGGCTCATGGACTATTTCAGTTTTCGTCTGAGCACTTGGTTCATGATTCTGAGATTCCAGGTTCCAATCGCACATATGCGTTAAATTTGCCCATTGTGTATTGTAATTCTTGAAAAGATGAATAATGTCGCCCATTGTTCTTGTCCATCGTGTAATTAGATGTAAAATCTCCCATCCTACATGAGAACTAGACATTGTTGATAAAAGTCTCCACTTTCAACAATCTAAGGTAAAAAAATTTAATCTTTGATCAAACCAAACAAATTTCTGATATCATTACATTTCAAAGACAAAGAGCCATCCATAACATTATTGCGAGAAATGTGTTTCATCGACAAGGTGTGTTGTCATGTCTCTCAGATGCAATGTTGCAGCTCCTACAGAAGGAACTGGGGCCCATTCCCCCTTGAAATCCCCAGGTAAATTGGTGTCTGCCCCACAGAATCCAAGTTTCAACTCAGCAGGAAAGGCTATGATTGACCTGAGTGCAAAGGCCACCAATCAATGAGTCTGCAGCATCGCTGGACCCACTTTCAAGAGGAGAGATGTGGTCAGCTGTGATACCAAAAAACCCAGAAGTGAATTCCTTCCAAAAAAGGTGACCATGCTTTTGGCCTCTCAATAGTGCAGCAACTTCGATCAAAAAAGGCATTTTGAGAAGTCATTGACCTGTCTACCCAGCATAAGTTTAAACAGTTTGATGATTGGGGGCTTTGGGAAAGGGTCCATCTATTATAGCGGGCCATCTTGATATTAGATACACACAATAAAGGGGTGGAAGTGTACGGGCAGTGAATTGAGGAAAAATAATGGAAAGGAAATGGGGGGAGGACAGGGGAAGAAGTGAAGGGAAAGGTGTAAATGTATGATCAAAGGCTGCAGTTTTAGGGCAATAATTCCTCCATTTTGGAAACGTAATATGTGAAGGACCCCCAAAATGTCACTCAAACAAGAAAGAAGAAACCCTGCAAGAGCAGGATAGCTCAGTTTGTAGTGCTGCTTGCCTCACTTCTCAGCTATTTTATCTTCAATTAATTGAAAGAGGAAGAAAAATTTGACAAAGGCGCTTTTTTTTTTTTTGCGTGATTCCAATAGGGACAAGGCATTGCTAAGCCTAAGTCACATTTGCTCTACGGCGAGGATACGGTGGCCGTACGCCCTCTGAATTGACAAAGTGTGGTGGCCGCAGAGTTTCTGCGGTGCTAGGTGCCCTACGCCGTTTGGCTATATTTTACAGGCCGTAGGGTCGCCGTGGAATTAGGCGCAGAGTTATAAATTTTTTCATTCTACTCGTCGCGTAGCAATTCGACAACGCGAAAAAAGAACTGGTAAAAAAAGAAAAAAAAAAAGACCCACTCGTTACCGTCCGTCTGGCTGCACGTTCGCCTTAGGCCCCCCTGCGGTCGCCTTGCGGGCACCTGCGTCTGCCTTGAAAATCTATGGCCGCCGCAGGAACGCCCTAGTCACGTGCGACATCAAATCAAAGACGTTACGGCACCCCCACGTTTTCCGGTCTCCACAATTTTAAATACGCCTGCGGCTACCCGAAAAATAAAACATATGTGACTGCTACATTGTGTGACCGTGGAAATACTGCGCCCCTATAATTGCTAGTGGCCGTAGATTTTGTAGACCCCACGGCCGCCGTGGAAAATGTGACTGAGGCCTAACCACGCTGTCATTTGAAGGGGACAATATAAATCTGGATGTCCCATCTAAACCCATAAAAATGAAAAAGAACCAACAATATTGTTATGCGTTTGGGGAGTGCATGGCTCACAAGCCAGTGACTCAGACCCACTTCCCAACCACCGACCCTGAAGCCGACGAGCCACGGATAACTCCACGACCAAATGGGTTGATAAGCAACCACGGATGGTTGCTAAGTAACCATGGATGCCGTCCGAGGTGACTAAATCTGGGAGGGTCTTCGTGCTCAACTCTCGCGTTACCTTCCTGGTGACTTAGGGCCTCCCAGATTGGGTACCAGGCTCTCTATTTCCAAACTTTATCTATTTATTACGTACGGCCCGAGCAAAACCGAAGATCGGATGTTTGCTAAACGAGCGCATCAAATCAATGGGGTAAAACCTCCCATCCATTTATTACATGCCAGGTCAAACCAATGGTGGGAACATTTATACAGGAGGTAAAAGCACGCAACTTACAGAATGCAGTGTCACAGAACACACACTTGACCCTTCGGACACAATGAACCCTTCTACACATCGTTCATTAATTCTTCACACAAGACAGGTGTGCCTCAGTCACTCCAGGGAATAGAGGAGGAGAGAGTGAAATATATAATATATATATATATAATGCACACACATCTGAAAGTCGCTGCTTGGCTATTGGGCACAATCCTGGGACGGTTTGCCATCTCGACTACAGAATACCACACTTGGCTGGCACTCATTTTGCCGACCTCAGAAATTGACAGGCCGAGTGTAACCCCGCCGTGTATTAATTCAAACGCTGAGTGAGATTTGAACTCAGGACGCAAGGATCCCAAGCCTGCGACCCCAACCGTTAAGCCAACACCAGCACACCACACACACACACACACACCACACAACACACACACACACACACATATATATTGTACATATATATTTATGTGTTGTGTGTGTAAGTGTTAAATGTATATTGTATACAGTCTGCGCGCTTAATGACGGAGATCGTTCTGAGAAATGCGTCATAGAAGCGATTTCGTCATTGTGCGAACATCATAGCGTGTACTTACACAAGGGAAATGGTAAGAAGCCTACTACACAACCTACACAACTTAGCTATTATGGTATAGCCTATTGCTCCTATCATGTTACTGTACTGAATACTGTTGGCAATTGTACACAAGTGGTAAGTATTTGCTATCTAACAAAGAAAAGTACAGTAAAAATACAGTATATTAGAAAAACAGCTCAAATGAGCTAAGATCCTCGTCCTCCTTAATGATGACGTCATAAAACGAATATTTACGTCATTGTGATGTATCAGGTTGCGATAAATTATCTGTGCTAATGCCCAGCTTGATTATCGCAAACACAATTCAACACAGCTTGCCTAGTTTCGGAGATAATGGGTATAGAGCGATTTCCATTAGCAGCGAATTTATGGAACGTCAACTTTTTTTCTCTGGAAAATTTTCCAAAATCGGAGATGGTTACTTGGCTGCGCGTCGGGCTTGCTGCATATCATGGAAGTTCACGGAAGATCCGCTGAAAACTCTGGTTTGTGAAACAAAAAATGTCAAAAATAGGATGACATCATAAAAATTGATATGACATCATAGTGATGTATCATATGTGCGGTAATTGTCATCTCTGCAATGCCCTGTTCGATTTCCCACAACATATCTCAAAAAAGCTTGGCCTAGTTTCGGAGGATATTTTTTAGGCGATTTCCATTAGCGGAGATATTGTGACCATAACTTTTTTTCTCTGGAGGAATTCTCAAAAATCGGAGATGGTTACTCTGTTGCGCATGGTATTTTTTAGAATGTTATAAACGTGCCAATTTCAGGAAGTTCGATGAACCTGTAGGCTGTGAAACAAAAAAGTCCACAAGAAATGAAGGATGAAGAACAACAAGTGATTAAGACTTAGAGATCCTCCACGATGGTCCAAAAATGGTACACTCCTGTACTTGGGCATTCAAGAATGGAGCTGCAGGCTGGAAGTTTTCTGCTGGTGAGTCAGTGAGAATGGTGGTGGTGAAGGTGAAAGGCCCATATGGACGATGTACTACCACTAGTATTCTGTATACAACCTGCACCTGCGGTGACCTAAATTTATGTTAAAAAAAAAAATATATTCTCAATAATAAATTAAGTTTAGCTTACTGTACTTTTTTATTGTTATAAACTTTACATGTTGTATGTATCATATATATATATAAGTATATGTATTATAGGAGTGTGTGTTCAAAAAGTATTCAACCTTAATTTTTCGCTTGCGTAATACAAATGAAGCGTCGGGAGGCGTGGTTTGTGCACGTATGTATGGCCGTCCTAATCGTTATGCGTGAATTATTTTCCCGCCTGCAGAAGCTGTCAGTGTCCATGAATTGAAAACGTGACAGCGTGAAAATCGTCCATAAAAACACTCCGTCATACGGGACAGCAGGGAAAAGTCGATGTGTTGCAACCTCCTAAATATTACAATATATATATATATATATTATATATATTATCAAATGTGTTATATATATATTGCTATGGATAATATATCGGTGAGTTCAGAAGTAGCGCCCATTTCTGTTTTCGGCTGCGGTATTCCTTTCTGGAAGTCATTGTCTGTTAATAGCTCATTATTTTCGTAATTTATTCATTTTTTGATTTTGTTTTGCAAGGTTATTGCTGTGAGTTTGGAAAGTTATTGAATTTGGCGACAAATTGAACCATGAATTACCTTTCAATGAATCATACGATTGTGGCGTGAAACATTATCTACAAATGTAATGAACAACCACGATGGTGGCATGGGCCAGCTGACACAGGGATTTTCGATATATTACCCACGCTCGGGAAAATAACATACAGAGTTGAGTTGTCGAAATTTCGAAGCAACAGGGGGCGTGTAGCACAGCAGACGAAGTCGGTGTCGTCGAAACGTCAACAAATGTAGCTAAAGGCTGAAGAAGCCCATAGAAGACTGGAACAGAAGTCCGCAAGAATATCACTCGCCGTTGCTATCTGCATGATTGGACGTGAGTCCATCAAGTGTTACCCGTCATCCTTCCACCGAAAAGATGGAACTTACATTCCTGCTTACTGCTATGCCCTTCCAGATGGAGATGTACGACCGCTATTCAATTCTGCGAAGAGTTCTTAAGCTAAACTTCACGAACATGAAAGCATTGCTAGACATACATCTGGTGGTCCAGATGAGGCACTGTTTAAGCTTAATGGTACAATAATTAACCAGACACCATTGTGTTCTCTGGTCTGCTACAACCCAGAGAGTGACAGTTGTAAAAGGAGGTAAATTTACTGGAGTGACAGTCTTGGGCCAGCATATTCCATTAGGATAATTGGACCCTTTTTCTTTGAGGGATCTGTACTGCAGGAATTTACCGTGATACTCTCGCACAACCTTCTTTGGCCAGGTTCCGAAGATCAGTGACTGTTAATTTCCAGCATTATGGAGCTCACACCGTCATTATGGACGTTAGTGTTCGTCAGTGGCTGATGGAATAACTCCCCAGAGTGGATCGGCCCGCCGTGGTCCCAACCGAGTTGGCCGGCAATGCTCCCGCAGGACCTTACACGCTCCAGATTTGCTTCTCTTTGGGGCTTTCCATGAAAGACCTTTTTCATCTGTGAAAAGTCTCGTGACATTCAGAATTGACGGCTCAATCACTGCAGTTTGAGGAAATTGATCATCGAACTCTGCGATGTGTGTGCCCGCCTGTGCCTGCTCGGTCTTGCAATTGTGCATCTCGATCAGAGGGAGGACTTTGAAAATTGCAAAGTAAAAACACTTGGTACAGTTCCCGTATATATTTCTTGAACTAAATGGTTATGATAAACATTTCATTCGATCTATTCTACGTTCTTGTTACACTGTAATACAAAGGCAAAACCAACAAGTCACTGACCAGAAATCGGGCGGCTACTTCTGACTCACCTGTATATTATTCATATATGGTTTGTAATTATATATATAGTATGTATATATATATATATATATAATATAACTAGTCTCCGTCCAACAACAA
>CM068956.1:131128550-131143686 GCA_035128595.1 Eptatretus atami
TAGATGCGCTGCGGATCGATTTAATAGTTAGGGAGTGAACAATGGAGACGTCCCTCCCCCTCTTGTGCGAAGAGGAAGAAGAGTCCTCCCGTCTGAATCACGGGACGTAAACAACTCCCTCCCACCCGTGATTGAGCGGGGGATGGAGCACGAGGTGATGAGTCACTCCGGGTGCGGGGGAGGGGGCGGAGAAGGATAAGAGGAGATCCTTTCTTTGTTTGAGGGGAGTAGTTCAGCAGATCTTCGGGTCCTGTTTGGCTTGGGTTAGGGTTGAGGCTTTCGGAAGCTTTTTGCTTCTGCTGGGTAGTTGTTCAGCAGGCCGTCGGGTCCTGCTTGGCTCGGTAGAGCTTCGGCTGCGGCCTGGCTCGGGAGGAGGCTTTTTGAAGGCTTTCTGCTTTGGTGGTTCAGTGAGCTTCGGCTTCTGCTTGGCTCGGGAGAGCTTTTTGCTTCGAGCTGCTTTGTTTGGAAGAGAGTTGAGCCGGTTGCTCGACTCGAGCTGCTAGTGGTGGCTTCTTCTTGGTTCGTGGAGCTCTTTGTTCTCCGCTTGGTTCCCGGCTTGGTGCGACTCGTCGGCCTCATTTTGGAGGTGGTTCCTCGGGGAAGCGACGCATCGACGGGAAGGATCGGCGCCTCGTCTCACCAGCACGTGTTGAGAAGCGCGGGAGGATTCGCGGGAGCTCGGGAAGGATCGCGGCTCACGGCGATTGGATCCAGCTCGCTCTCGCTGGAGCCCGGGTCCGAAGTTCTTGAAGACCACACGAGTAGGAGAGGTTCGAGATAGGTTCTGGGTTTCAGCTCACCTGTCCTCCTCCGAGCTGGAGCCTGTTGTTAAAGGCCTCAGCCACCATTTCTTGGGTGTGTGTGTGCGAACGTGTGTCCATGGGCCCGTCTAATAAGTAGGAAATTGCAAAGTGCTTTGTGTGCTGTAAATGTTTGCATTGCATTTCGCATAGTCGGTATAGTTGTGCTCTTACGTGCTTCCCTAGTTCTCCATTATTATTAATAAATACCCCAATTGTTAAATGTTTTCAGCTCGTCGCGTCGATTCTTTCATTGACTGAGCATTTCGTGTGTTGGGAGTTAGAAAGCCGTTGGTTTGCCGTAAAAGGGGACATTTGGACGACGGTTCTCGGCGATTAAGCCGCCCGGAATCGCGCACGGGACAGCTGCTAAGCGGCTTGTTCCTACGAGTTCCGTCGAGGGTGGAATACCCCGGTAGTTGGATCACGTGGGTATTTAGGTAATTGAAGATTGGCAATCGACCCTACCCCACGTGGTCTGCCCATTGGCGTATTTCGGTTCTTGTACAAGACCCGTCGACTCGGACTTATCCGGCGGCGATCTATATTCCGGGCGATCGGTCGGGCCGACTCGACTTGCGGCTCCGTCAGCGGTCGGTTCGCGGCCGACGCACCGGACCGTAACAATATATATATATATATTTAATGTAATATATATGTGTGTATATTTATGTATGTATATATATATATAAAATATACCACAGCTCTCAAATGCAAGCAGGCAGGCTCTCGTGGTCTCTCAATCCATTCCTTGGTCACAAGTCGGCCCCGTTCTCTGAATCATATGTAAAGGGACCGTCTTTTATGGGACTCGGAGTGAGGCATGGCTTCTGGGAGCAAAGTTCACTGTAACACGCTTTTACCCTTGCGTATCACATTTCCATTGGTGTGCGAGGCCTGTCGCCTCTCAGAGATTTGGCCTCGTAACCCTCGTTTTGCCAGCATGGTGCTCTCCTTTTTTGTTGTCTGCCTTGCACTTCCCCTCACTCTTAGCGCAGAGGTATGGGAGCATGCCCCAGAGCAGCACATCGCTGCGTCTACTTCCCGCCGATCGTCCAGGGGGCTCCATTTGGCCATCCCCCAGGCATTAATTGACTGTCCTACTGTGTGGGATGGTGCCTCTGCAAGGGCATCCCACCTCCGTCCAGGGCCTTTGAAACTCACTATACTGCAGGGTGTGTGGTCCTACGTGAAGCGGCCAGCAGGGCGATTCCCCAAGCTTTTATGTGTCCATTTCCACTCACCTCAATTCCTTCACCTGGCCTCGCCTGTAGACAGGAGGTTTTGCACAAAACATCCTTACCCTATACTGCTCTATGATGAATGCTCACTACCTCCTCAGTGCAGATATTGCATACAACTTATCCATACTATTCTTTTGACATTCCAGCTATGGTCCTCCTCTCTCACACCCCTTGACCTTTTACATAAATATATATATATATATATCATCACATTAATCCCGATTTAAGTGCTCCAAACTGTCACTTATTAAATGATCAACTTATGGTTAACAACACAAAAATAACAGTCCCTCCGCTTCCCTTTATCAAGAGTGAAATTTCACTACACATCCCTCCTTCAGCCCCCTCCAACCCCACTAAACACCCACAAGGTGATAGACAAGATGGTCCAAATTCCCGATGCATGTGCTCGATTCCTTCACGTATGACCAAACTGCAAAAAAAAAACCTGTCGTGGTGGCAAATGAATCCCATGCACCAAGGTTTCTTTTGTGCATTATAATGTCATGCTTCTGCTTGAATATTCAACATTTTTGAACAGTCACCATTGTACGTCACAGGTAACAAAAACCCAAGCGGTTGGTGGGAGCCGAGACATTGCAAACGTGATGTCAAACATAGTCTCGTCTGTTTGGCACTGCATGCGGGGCAGAACGTTTTAATGAAAGTAATAATGAAGAACATTATGTTCATGGATAATGTTGGAAAGCCGATTCTCATTCGAATACATTGGAGGAGCCATTTGTAATTTATTATCTCGATTTTTGTCTAATTAACATGCGTCACACACATTTGCTGTGGGCCGCTTGGTATTTATAAATGTGAAGATGCCTCGTTAATATTCATGACGCCACACCTCGTTAATATTCATTATAACCGTAATTTGCACGGCGATGCAGATGAGCGCGTACAAAGGCATCGCCGATCGGTGACACGAGCGAGCGGTCCCTTTCTTAAGGGGTGCTCTATCATTTCGAGAAGACGTTTTGAAGCTGGCCAAGACACTTCTGCGCACTTATTGTCCGGAACTTGGCGTGCGATTAATTACACTCATTATCCAACGCAGGTATGAGGCAGATTGCAACAGATTTTATATGATGAAAAACAACGTTGGTCTAACATCCAGGACATTTTTACAAAAATATAATAATTACACTTTATCCTCTTGTTAATGACTCATGATCCCTAAACAACGTGATTTTTTTAAAAAAACACAAACTTTATTTTATTCAGTCGTATGTAGCCTGGGGCTGCTTGGCTGCATCATTTTCTGGGGTGTATGTATTATATATGTGTGTGTATATATATATATATATACGTACATATACATATACATACAAACATATATACATATATATATACATACATAAACATACATATACTACATACATAACAATATATACATATATAACATACATATTACATACATATATATATATATATATATATATATATATACACCTACATATACATACATACAAACATATATATACATACATATATATATACACCTACATATACATACATACAAACATACATATACATACATATATATATATATATATAATATATATATTATATATATACACCTACATATACATACATACAAACATATATACACCTACATATACATACATACAAAACATATATATATATGTACATATACATATATATACACATACATATACATATATAATACACATACATATACATACATACAAACATATACATACATACAAACATATATACATAATTTATACTAATATATATATATATGAACATACATACATATAATGATGCTTGGCTGGTGCTGCTGATGTGATGCTCCCTATTACAAGTAATCCTTCTGAGTCAACCCACCTGCTGTTGATTCAATGTCACGACAGAGGCTTAAACCAAAGACCCTAAGATCTCAACATCTAAAGCCAACACCAAGTTTTTAAAGCTTGATATCAATACATTTCTCTTCCAACGTCCAAACTTACTTAACTCCACTCCTCCTGCCACCCCCATCTTTTTCCTTCCCCTGTCGAATCCTCTTGATATAATTCAGATACGACATGACATCAGTCGTTTTCCCTGAGGATATGATGAGGTGCAGTTTAGTTTTGAGAAGCCCAATCGTATGTTCTCAATCTTGAATTACATCGACAATATTGTGTTACGTCATATGGACACCCTGCCTCGCTTCGAGGAAAGTTACTGCAACCGTTTTTGCTGCAAATATTCCCCCACTGCTCTCACCAACAAACCACCACATAGGTGGATAAGAGCTTGGTTTGAGACATTTCTCTACTGGCTGGTGTGGATTTGATTCCCATAGCTGCTCACTCTCATCCATTCACACTTGGCAACCGTGGTGAGTTTGCTGAACACCCCCTGGACATGAGTTGAGGGAGCTGTTCACCCTACAGTGGACTGGAATCGGCTGTTTTATGGGGTTTTTATGTTCATATTATCTGGATGGCTTCACTGTTAATGTGACCTGATGATATTTTCGCGAATCTTTTTAACCCGTGGATCATGATTAAAACGAATCACTGTGCAGTGCAAAGATAGCTCTTTCGAAGATGGGGGTGATGCATCAAATAATAAGCCATCATTCTTTTCACAATAATATGAGTTCATTTAAAAGAAACTTTGACGCAGCAGGAAGCCATTAAACCCATCAAAGCCTACACTATTATTATTACCTGCCCCATCGAAGGTGGACAGAGGTTATGTTTTCACCCCAGTCTGTCTGTCTGTCTGTCTGTCTGTCTGTCTGTGAGCAGGATATCTCAAAAAGTTATCGATGGATTCCAACGACATTTGGCGGGTAGGTCGGGTGTGTGACAAGGACAAACTGATTAGATTTTGGTGAACATCCGAATCCAGATGGAGATACTGCAATTATTTGATTTTTTAAGTGATTTTTAAACATTGAGAGATGGAGTGAAAATGATAGAGAGCACAATATCTCAAAACATGGTGGACAGATTATGACAAAACTTGGTGGATGAGTTGGGTCAGTGACAAGAAACAGCCGATTCGATTTTGGTTCAGGTCCAGATGCAGATCCGGCCGATCAGTGGGATATAAAACGTAAACAACGTCAACTGTAAAACGTAAACTGTTCAGTTTAGGAGGTATGTCCTTTATTGAGTGCCATTCAAGTTATTATTTTTTGTCCGCAACCGGTTTCACTGGTGGGGATTATAGGTTTGCTCTCCATCTGTCCATCCGTCCAACCTGTAGTTTTTCAGACTTTTTTTCCCCATACTCTTTAATATATTCAACTGAAACTTGGTACATGGTTTTACGATGATTTCGAAACCCTCAGAAGGAAAAAACTAGATGTTTGCAAAGAAGTGGGCTTCGGGAGGGTTAATGGGAGTCGAAAAGATTATGGTTTTGAAGAGCTGTCTTGAAGACATGGAAGGAAGAATGAGATTGAAGAGAATGTGAAAGTTGGTTCGACAGGTGGAAAAAAAGAGGAGCGAATGAGTGGAGGTGAGCAGTGATTCTGGATTTTGGGGGTTTAACCAGAAGGGAGTTGCTGGTGGACCATGTGCACCCTCCAGAAACATAGTGGGTGTGGTGAAGAGGACAAAGCAAGGAAATGGCAGATGGTGCAACACCAGAAAGGAGGTGGTAGAGAACATAAAGACCACCGACCTGTCTCCAATGTGAAAATGATAGGTCCATAGATTCAGCTTCATCGTGAGAGAGTTCAATAATCTTGAAGGTCTTAGTTTCCATGGTGTCAATCTAAGCAAGGTGTGAGGCAGGGATGCCAGCCCAGAAGGGAAAGCCGTACTTCGTCAAGCTGTGTATGAAGGCCTTGTAGTTCAGGTGTGCAAAGGAAGGACTTTGTACAACAGCGACTGGCTTTACAGGCTAACTTGGAAATGTGGTTTGATGAAGAATGATTATGGTCGACAGTGAGACTCAAATATTTGAGTGACTGAACTTTGATTTATACCATCTGGGGTGGAAGATGACAACCTTCCCGGGGTCTACCCTGTTATCGTGATTTTTGCCAAACTAATGTCATCAAATCGATCAAGTAGACTATTTATATAACTTTTCAAGTATGCTGATCTCTCGACCCAATCCAATGGCCCTTCTCAGCATTGGAGGGAGTTTGGCCATCTTTCAGTTCAACGTAGAGGGCCTGTTATGAGCTAAATGTGAATACCTTTCCAGACTAGCCCGAGAGCATGTCATCGATGTATATTGCACTCCAGGAAACACATAGATTGCTGAACCACCACCACCTCCTCCTTGCTATCACATCTGCGGTTCCAAACTTACTGCTGCACTGCATCATGATAAGTATGGTGTTGCTACCTAAATTAGTCACACACTATCTGATTGAAATGTAACATTTGAGTCCAGCACTTCCGATATCTTCTTGGCAAGATTGAAGATTGGTGTCTTAACAATCAGCAACATCTACAAAACACATGTTGGTGTTTGGCCACTACCTGCCCTCCTCGTGTTACAGCATCCTGAAATTTACCTTGGAGCTTTCAATAGCCGCTACCACTCCTGGGGACACAGTGACAGTCACATTGCTGGTGAACAGTTGTCTGATTAGGCTTAAGCTAATGACTGTTTCCTCCTGCACGATGCTATACTTGGCTCCTTCCACTTGTGTAGATGAAATAGGGATTGCAGCCCTGATCTCTGCATTTGTATCAATTGACGAGTCATCGCTGCCCTTAATGGGGTCGCGTAAGATACTCCTCTATTTCCCTCACAGCCAACACTAGCCTGCCGCCATCCATGTTGGGATTGAAGTTCCACTCATCTCATTAAAGTCTTCCCCTCGAAGCCTCAATGGAACTTTTGTAAAGCCAATCGGCCTGGTTTTGCCATAGAAGTAGATGAGAAGATCACTTCCATTTATCGAAGACCTGAGAATTGCAAAGTCCTTTGTCAACTCCTCAAATCTGCTGCCACGAACAACATCCCTTGCGGCTACAGAATAACTTTCTCCCCTCGCTGGCTTCCAGAAACTGAAGCCCTTTTGAAGAAGTATGAGACAACTGTAAACGCAGACACAGCTACACAACTTCTTTTTTCTCTTGACTCTGCACATCATCAAATATGGATTGAAACTGTAGAGTTTAGATTTCACCCAATACAGTATAGCAGGAAAGCTTGAAACCTTCTCTGCCACCTTTTAGTGCTGCTAGCCCACTCCAACATCACCCACCACAAGTCACTGCAAATGCTGTAGCATCAAAGTTCTTCCAGAATTTCAAAGGCCTCACATCCAAGTAACATAGGACCAAGGTGTCGAAGGAACTTCATGCTACTGTGGCCACAATACCTATTTCCTCTACCATGGCAGGTTACTCTATACTGGACATGTTGCTTCTGCTTTCCCAACAATGGATGGAGGTCCTCAATGCCAGACATGAGATTAGAGCCATCTCTCGTCATATCACTTGCTTTTGATATGGTCTGGCACCCTGCTCTATTCACGAAACTTTCTTCCTATGGTATCCAAGGCAATCTCCACTCATGGCTTGCAGACTTCCTCTCCTCTCGCAGTCAACATGTGGCCCTTAATGGAATTCTCTCATCACCTCTTCCTGTCCAGGCTGGAGTTCCTCAAGGCAGTGTTCTGAGCCCTGTGCTTCTTCTGGTTTTCATCAATGATCTCTCTGACTATCTAGAAGATCCCCTTTATCTCTTTGCTGATGACTCCACCCTCTGCTGTACCATCTGTCATCCCTTAGATTGGCAAGCAGCAGCCTCTTTACTCTCTGCAGATCTGAACAAAATCACAAGCTGGTCCAAGACTTGGAACATGTCTTTCAATCCTGACAAATCTCCCACTCTCACTATATCTCTCCGAAAGGACCATCTGGAACCCCCCCCCGCCCCACCCTCCATCTACTTTCTCAACAATCCTCTTGAGAAAGTCCTTTCATTCAAGCTTTTCGGTTTCACTATCTGCAATGATCTTTCCTGGGAAAGCCGCATCTCCAAGCTGTCCTCCAAAGCCAGTCGGCGACTGGGCATCCTTCATCTTGCAAAGTCCTTCCTTGGCACACCTGAGTTCCTGACCACATACAAAGCTTTTATCCACAGCCTGATGGAGCACTGCTCTCCCCTCTGGGCTGGTGCACCTTTCTCAGCTTCACGCTGCAGAAACCAAGGCATTTAGGATCATTGGTATCTCCCGCGATGAAGCTGAGTCTTTGGGTCTCTCACTGCAAGCAGGTCGGTGGTCTTTCCATCCTCTACCGTCTCCTCGCCGGCCTCTCCCACAGCTTTGTCTGTTGATCTGTCGCCCCCCCCCCTCATATTTATGCTGGGCGCTCAAGGTCTACCAGCCAGGAACCCCCTTGTGGTGAAACTACCAAAATGAAGAATCACTGCTCACCTTCACTCTTTCATTCCTCTTTCCTGCCTCTGGAACAAACTCCCACACCATCTTCAAACCCACTCTTCCCTCAAGGTTTTCAAAACAGCTGTTCACCACCATCTCATGTCTTCCCCCATCCAAAACCTTGATCTTTTCTACCCCCATTAATCCATCCGAAACCCACCTCCTTCAAATTCCCTGCTTTCCTTCCTGAAAGTCCCTATTGTGTCCATGTTTAACCCATGTACCCTGCCCCAT
Source organism: Eptatretus atami (assembly GCA_035128595.1). Classification (NCBI taxonomy): domain Eukaryota; kingdom Metazoa; phylum Chordata; class Myxini; order Myxiniformes; family Myxinidae; genus Eptatretus; species Eptatretus atami. The sequence continues at coordinate 131,137,217 of CM068956.1, forward strand.
TTCTCTCCCATCCACAGATCTCCTAATGTGTCTGTTCCCCACTGTTTTGTGCTTCCCTCTCTCACCCCTCTTGTCTCCTGCTCCTTTTGTTATATGTTCTGTGTGTTATCACTTGTCTGAGCTTCGACATTGTGTACAAAAAAACAAACAAAACAAAAATATATGTATATTGTCCAAGAGAAGAGTTGGGTTCATACCATGTCCTGTTTATACAATTATCTAGCGATGGCCATGGTTATAACACACAGACACACACATAAACAGCCACTTCTCCTTTCATCAATACATGCAAAAATCGAGTATAAATTCTCATTCCTCCGGAACCAAACAAAAAATATATATTTGCAACGACAGTCACAGCCCATACAAATCCCACTCCCACCCCCCAACTACACTCCCCTCCTTCCTCTCATGATGATGAATAGTAAATACCATTATTTTAAACTTACCCTGTACATCAACAAGCCCCAGATATGACATTCCCATCAGTGTTAGAAGCAGAAAGGTTTGGTTATAATGCATTATCTTCAGCCTTTCATGGGTCCACACCGTCAATAGTTTTGGCAACATGGACTGTACCATATCAACTCTTTGGATGAGTTCACCAGGAAGTTCTCCAACTGTTTTGTTATGTAGAGGCACACCCCTTTCTCACAGGTACACAATTACAACTACTTATGGCTTCTTTAAAAGTTTTGTTTAGTCGTTTCATTCTACAATCCTTATCTGGGAGGCATGAAAGATGTCCAGACTGCCCTAATTTATTTCGTTATTATGGGTTTCTGCGCATGCACACTGAGCAATCGGGGTGGAAATATGCCATTTTGAAAGTCCTGTATTGGTAGCATTTGAAATTCTGCCTCATAATGAAAACAACCTTCTTTTTTTTCCCAAAAAGTGGAACACCATGGATACCAAGACTAAACACTTAATACCTGCCTCCAGGAACCATACCTAGCAAATAACCTGTCATTACGAATGGGTTAATTCCCCCACTTCTATGATGTATATGGTGTATTTTGTTACCTCTGCCTCTGAAGCTGGATGGAGGTTATGTTTTCACCCCTGTTTGTCTGTCTTTGTCTGTGAGCAGGATATCTCAAAAAGTTGAGGACGGATTTGCACAAAGTGGGAGAACAGAATGGATACTATAATTTTTAAAGTGATTTTTCAGGCACCCAGGTGAGAGAGGTGAGAAACGAAGACACCAGCCCATTGAAGAGAGCAATGCTCCATGCGGTTAGCTATGGACAAAGGCCTTGTCGGTCGTGAGGTTCATTTCCCAACCGAAGGTCTTTGTGCGATGGAGGATGCTCTTTCTACATCTGGCCTTGGAGGCCACAACCTTGCATGAGTTTTTTTATTTACATGATCAAATGCTCGTCATGGAGCTGCCACAGACAAACATAAGCAGCACAGCACAAGACTGTTAGACGAGACAAACACAGCCACTAAGCTTAGGGGATGTGCCATCACTTCCCGGGGGTACCCTGGGTACCAGTGACGTCACAATGATGTTGCTTTTCTTACCACATTAAGCAGGGAATTTCCTAAGGAGGAAATTCTTCCTCTCTGTGGATTCTAACCTATGGGGATTGTTTGTGCTCTTCACCTTTTAAATACTGAACGTCAGGAAAGGAAGCAGCACGTACTATTTTTACCTGCGACATGTCACAGGTCTACAAGAGCTCTGCATTGCTGTTGGGGGTCGATTTTCGAAATGTGCACTCATTGGTCACACAGCTGCCAGACCCCATCCACATTTGTCACTTGACTCCACCCTCAATGGCACCCAGCCAAAATGATGTGGCCACCATCTTGGTTTTCTGGTGGGCAGAAAACATCAGGCATTTAGGCCTCTGCTGATTATACACTGCCTGGGGTTTTTTTTTTTTTGTGTGTCACAGGCTGTGACCATAGTGCAGGCATTCTTGTTAGTCTTTGGTATGACTCGGTCAGGGTTTGAACCACCAACCTCCCAGGCTCAGAGCGGATGCTCGAACCATTACACCACCAAATCTGGTTAATTATAAATTCCTGTTCTAATAGATTGGGACATTGCATCAGCAGCATATACATCATGTTGAGAGAACAGCTGTACCAAGCCAGCCAGCAGCTATACAGTGCCATGTCTGCAGGAAACGTACATGTTTCATGAGACTTGCTTGGGCATGCAGCTCGTGTACCGTTAAATTGTTTGGAATCCTTCAGTGAAAATTAAACGTAAACCCATGAAGCACATATTGATTCTACGATGTGCATGCAAGAAGCACGATTAACCTGACAAATAAAAAGCAAGCAGTACAAGTTGCCAATTATGTGTTTTGCTGTTTATAGCCAAGTGACCAAGTGTTTTTTTTTTGTATACCTTGTCGAGGCTCGTGTGAGAGCTAACACACAACGCACATCAAGGGGGCATGAGACAGGAGGGGCGGGAGTGGGAAGGACAAAACAGTGGGGAACAGAGACATTTGGAGATCTGTGGAAGGGAGAGGGATGGGACGGGGAACATGGGGAATAGAAGATGGACATGTCAATGGGTTACAAAGTGTTGTTACAAATGCAACACAATGAAACCTAGATATGGTCGACCATTTGGCCCATCATGCCTGTGCTTCATCCACACTGTATGCACTTTGTAAATACGAGTCCCTTAACAAGGAACTTCAATGCAGGAAGAGGCCATTAGGCTTTGGCCCATCAAGCTTGTACAACAGTTGCCAACATATGGTTGTTTGTCCATGCTCTATCGTTTTAAAATGCTTAGCCTTGCAAGCAAGAAAGTACCACTTTAAAAGTGGTTCATCACTAAATGGTTCGTTTGACTCGGTCTGGGTCGTGTTCAAACCACTGACCTCAAAGACTCTGAGCAGACGCTCTAAGCATTACACCACCATCCATCCATCCATTGGGACCAGATTCTATGAAGAACGTTGGTATTGCCTAAGCAGTTTCCTTGGCTATTGGGCACAATCCTGAATGGGTCACCACTCCAACACAGATTACACCATCGAGTCTGGTTAAAGGATGGGATTCACACCTGAAGGCCTCACATCCCCACATCAGACAGAGCAGTATTTAGCCATTCACCCAACCTGAGAGAGTTGTCTTTTGGTTCACTTTTCTTTGGCCGAATCCCAGGGTGCTGGCACAGAATGCCCTAATTTTTGTGTGAGATACAATGGGATATTTCTACCTCGATGCAGACATGACAACCGACTTTTTGTTCCCATCCGAAGAATTGCCTACTCTGAGATGTAGCACCACCTGTGAGCACTGCACAATGTGTGGAATATCAATTTTTGGTCAGATTCTACTCTGCTTGAGACCTAATCCTGGACGAGAGAGATTTGAGGTGATTATGCTGTCCATTGAGCTATCTTGGTATCACTCAGCTTATATCAGCACCAGTCCTTTCACAGAGGTCTCCCATCCCATCCGGCTCACCTCTGCTTAGAACAACAAAACAAGTCGTCCTCTTCAATATCTTAACTTCCACCTCAATATAGAAATGGCAATCTGAAACAACTTCAATTATTCGGAGAAATTTAAGCCTCATGATTGAAAATGTACTTTCAAATGACTTCAAGACTCTAAATCGATGGGGACCAAACCAAAAAGGTGAAAGTCTCATCACAAGATCGTGCCAACCTCATACATTCAAGGTTGGAATTTCCATCACCGCCGCTGCAAGTCCAGGTTGACCAGGAGGGCAATGGAAGCTGGTCCAAAAAAATCTTGATCCAGTCCTCGAAGATATTCTTTCCAACGACGCCTCATTCGTTGTTATTAAAAAAGAAAAACAATAACGATTGTCTACAATTAATGATCGTTTGAATTTTATGTGCGACAAGCACTGCAAATTTATCAGCATCTTCACGCATATGATGATTGTGCTATAACTGCACAATTATTCATGAAGTCATCAATGAAATTGACAATTACATTCTCTCAAGATTATAGAAATTCCCTTCTTCAGTCTTGCAGGTTTAATCCAGCAAAAACTTCAACATCCAACTTTCTCTCCTCTACCCGCCCCCCCCCCCGCAGTCCCCATAACAAACATCGCTCCGAGAAGCTCAAAGCGACTGTTACACGTGGGTAGGCCTAACACATCGCAAGTGGAGCCTGTCATTTTTAAATTATGAAATGAATATGTATGTTTTAGCCGTTATATCCCTCGAGGCATCGAGCCGAGCGGGGTGAGCCAAGCAGAACAGACGTGGTACGCTCGACGGATCGAAATATGCCTCATTGATATTTTAATGGCGTCACGCCTACTTTAATTTCATACATATCGCAGCCGTTTAAAACTTTATTTTGTCGATTTTTAGAAATACAATTTTTTTTTCCAACACTCACTTTCTGATACGATCCGAAACATAATTGAATGGTTGTGTTATGAACCTTGCACATATAATACAGATAATGCATGATCAACCAACATGATGCAAATATTCACTGAGTAATGCCCAGGTACGGCCCCAGAAACATCCAAGTATTGATCCTGAAACATCCAGGTTCGGGTCGAGGAATGTCAATGTTTGAATGTTGTGACTTGGAGTTGAACTTGGAGACATTGAGGTTCCCAGAATGAAGCTGCATCTTTCATGGCTTGGATTATGAGAGTAAATACAAAATAATTCGCATCATAGTGCTTTCCAAGTTAATTGCAATATATATATATATTTCGATATAGATAGATAGATATATCGATTTTTAAAATATAATTTATATATATTAATATAACCGGGCGTAGTGGCGTGCGCCTGTAATCCGGCTACTCGGAGGCTTGGGTTGGAGGATCGCTTGAGACGGGAGCTCTGCGCTGGGCCGTGCTATGAGAGGTGTGAGGCAGCCCGGAATCACGGCGAAACCCAATCCTTATTCCTGTGTCGTAAGAGGCGACCAGGGTTGTCAGGAAGGGCATCCGGCGTAAAACCTATGCCAATCAGTATTCGGATCATAAAGGATGATCCGCGTGGCAACCCCTAATGGGAGCAACCGAAAGACGAACAACATGTATATATATTATATATATATATATATATGTGAAAAATAATTATGTAATGTATGATATATATATATATATATATATATATATATATATATATATTGTTGTGAATTCGCGCCCCGCCGGCGTGCGAACGACTGCGTGTAACCAATAGTGGCCGCTTCGCCCACCGAACGTGCAATTCAGTCGTGACCTCTCGGAACAACGCCGGGAGCAGTTACGGGTGGGGTTTAACCTCACCACAACTCAGTCCGCATTCTACCCGCGCGAAATAGGGTCCGATCGCCGAATGGTCGATTTACCTAAGTACCCGCGCGGGTAGCGTACCGAGGAGTTGTACCACGCCACAGGTCGACTCCGGACACGAACCGCTTAAGCAGCTCGTTCCTGCTACAGGGATAACCGAGCGGAGTTATCGTCGACCTTGACGGTTCAGATTAGTTACCGGGTGTTTTAAACCCACTATTAATCCCTACGTGATGCAAGATGGAGATTCAAACAAAGGAAAGGATGCAGCGAAACGGGGAACAATTGGACAAGCACATTATTCACGAAGCACGGAAGGCACCTATATTACAGTAAAACAAAGGAACAAAAGCAATACACGTATACGTTTATGAAAGAAAAACACAAGCAAAGACCAACGCAGATCTACAACCGAATAAGGCAATTCACACGGCAACACTTAAAACAGTCTACTTTTCAAGACTGGCGCCACCCACAGATATTACACAAAACCCCAAAAGAAAAGGAAGTCGCACTTCCCTGAGCGCGTCGTCCAGCCCTTGGCGACCGCAACTCCGAGTCCCTCCGGCGTGGTCCACTGGCTCGTGCCTCGCGCTGCACGTGTCGTCCGCCCGACCCAAACGAACGAACAGAACCTCAACCTCTTCCTCCGAACAACGAACCATAAGCAGGGACTCTCCAACAACTCTCGACAATTCTCATTCAGGGACAACCGACCAGCGACTCTCCACAACTCTCGACAATTCTCCTCCAGGGACAAGGGAACAGGGACAACCGACCAGGGATCTCCACGCCCACGCCTTTTTTAGGGTCGGGTCCGCCCTTCGCTCCGCCCCGCGCCCACCCCGTTCTTGGCTCCTCCTTCCTTCGAGACGCTTCCAAAAAATGCCTCGAAGGGGGGCGTTCCTCTCCCCGGCCGCGTCACACCGCGCATCCGCCAATCGGGAGAGGACGTGCACCCCCCTCCCCCTTTCTCACCAAGCGTGGGAAAAAATGGCGGGAAAACCCCACAGGCGTTGTTGGTTTTCTTCTCCATGCGCCGTACGACGAGGGAAGGGAGATATTTGCACGGGCGTTTTGGGCGGGAGATCTTGGCGGGAGATCTTTAAGCGGGAGTTTTGGGTGGGAGATACCCCTTCACACCCTTGTTGCTGCTGCCACTCCGCTCCTTTCATCCATCCCGCGGAGATCGTGACCGCACGGTGCTCGT
>CM068956.1:131146991-131162283 GCA_035128595.1 Eptatretus atami
GTAGCTGCAGCCTCAAATTTCTGCACAGATGTTGTCCTTGAGCTGCTGAATTGTATGGGGCTTATTGATGTATACACGCTCCTTTAGGTAACCCCAAAGAAAATAATCGGGAGGCGTCAAATCAGGGAGAACGTGAGGCCACTAAATTTAGATTTTCGTGAAATTATTTGGTGTCCATGCTCTTTGGGTAAGAATTATAATTGATCAATGAAATTTAAAATTAAATTCACAATTTTGGTTCTTTGTTCAGGTGTGAATTTTTCCATGGTGTAATTTCCAAACGTTCATCCAAATTCTGAAAAGAAAGAAAAACAAATTATTAAAAAACAGAAATATTATTTAATTTCTAAATCCCAAGATGACTTTTTGGACAATATATATATTATATATATATATATATATATATATAATATATATATATATATTGTTACGGTTGTGGAAATTCGCATTACACCATAAAGGGTCCTCAGGTGAGATATATCGGTAAGTCCATGTGTAGTTAGCCCAAACCTGTTGTATAGAGGGAATATATGTGATCCATTCGGGCTGCGATTCTTCAGTTAGCCGTTTTTCTTTTGCTGTCGTTATTTTGGTGCAAGAACAACAACGAACATCGCCACAACCAACATCTCAACGATCACGCCTTCACTACACGACGCCAACAATCACGCCATTCACACCACGACGCCACCTTCCACAACTACGCTACCACCATCTTCGCCACTCAACGAGCACCGTGCGGTCACGATCCTCCGGGGATGGATGAAAGGAGCGGAGTGGCAGCAGCAACAAGGGTGTGAAGGGGTATCTCCCACCCAAAACTCCCGCTTAAAGATCTCCGCCAAGATCTCCCGCCAAAACGCCCGTGCAAATATCTCCTTCCCTCGTCGTACGGCGCATGGAGAAGAAAACAACAACGCCTGTGGGGTTTCCGCCATTTTTTCCCCACGCTTGGTGAGAAAGGGGGAGGGGTGGCACGTCCTCTCCCGATTGGCGGCATGCGCGGTGTGACGCGGCCGGGGGAGAGGAACGCCCCCCTTCGAGGCATTTTTTGGAAGCGTCTCGAAGGAAGGAGGAGCAAGAACGGGTGGGGCGGCGCGGGCGGAGCGAAGGGCGGAGCCCGACCCTAAAAAAGGCGTGGGGTGGAGAGTCCCTGGTCGGTTGTCCCTGTTCCCTTGTCCCTGAGGAGAATTGTCGAGAGTGTTGGAGAGTCGCTGGTCGGTTGTCCCTGAATGAGAATTGTCGAGAGTTGTTGGAGAGTCCCTGCTTATGGTTCGTCTTCTTCGGAGGGAAGAGGTTGAGGTTCTGTTCGTTCGTTTGGTCGGGCGACGACACGTGCACGCGCGAGGCACGAGCCCAGTGGACACGCCGGAGGACTCGGAGTTGCGGTCGCCAAGGGCTGGACGACGCGCTCAGGGAAGTCGCGACTTCCTTTTCTTTTGGGTTTTGTGTCAATATCTGTGGGTGGCGCCAGTCTTGAAAGTAGAACTGTTTTAAGTGTTGCCGTGTGAATTGCCTTATTCGGTTGTAGATCTGCGTTGGTTCTTTGCTTGTGTTTTTTCTTTGCATAAACGTATACGTGTATTGCTTTTGTTCCTTTGTTTTACTGAATATAGGTGCCTTCCGTGCTTCGTGAATAAATGTGCTTGTCCAATTGTTCCCCGTTTCGCTGCATCCTTTCCTTTGTTTGAATCTCATCTTGCATCACGTAAGGATTAATAGTGGGTTTAAAACACCCGGTAACTAATCTGAACCGTCAAGGTCGACGATAACTCCGCTGGTTATCCCTGTAGCACGGAACAAGAGCTGCTTAAGCGTTTCGTGTCCGGAGTCGACCTGTGGCGTGGTACAACTCCTCGTACGCTACCGCGCGGGTACTTAGGTAAATCGACCATTCGGCGATCGGACCCTATTTCGCGCGGGTAGAATGCGGACTAGTTGTGGTGAGGTTTAAACCCCACCCGTAACTAGCTCCCGGCGTTGTTCCGAGAGGGTCACGACTGAATTGCACGTTCGGTGGGCGAAGCGGCCACTATTGGTTACACGCAGTCGTTCGCACGCCGCGGGGCGCGAATCACAACAATATATATATATATATATATATAATATATATATATATATACATACATATACATATATATATTTTTCACATTATTATATATATATATATATATATACATGTTGTTCGTCTTTCGGTTGCTCCCATTAGGGGTTGCCACAGCGGATCATCCTTTATGATCCGCATACTGATTTGGCATAGGTTTTACGCCGGATGCCCTTCCTGACAACCCTGGTCGCCTCTTACGACACAGGAATAAGGATGGGTTTCGCCGTGATTCCGGGCTGCCTACACCCTCTCATAGCACGCGCCAGCGCAGAGCTCCCGTCCTCAGCGATCCTCCACCCAAGCCTCCGAGTAGCCGGATTACAGGCGCACGCCACTACGCCCGGATATATATATATATATATCAATTATATTTTAAAAATCGATATATCTATCTTATCGAATATATATATATATATATATTATAATATATATATATATATATATATATATATATATATATATAATATATATATATATGCAATTTACTTGGAAAGCACTATGATGCGATTATTTTGTATTTACTCTCATAATCCAAGCCATGAAAGATTGCAGCTTCATTCTGGGAACCTCAATGTCTCAAGTTCAACTCCAAGTCACAACATTCAAACATTGACATTCTCGACCGAACCTGGATGTTTCAGGATCAATACTGGATGTTTCTGGGGCCGTCCTGGGCATTACTCAGTGAATATTTGCATCATGTGTGGTTGATCATGCATTATCTGTATTATATGTGCAAGGTTCATAACACAAACCATTATATATGTTTCGGATCGTTATCAGAAAGTGAGTGTTGGAAAAAAAATTGTATTTTCAAAAATCGACAAATAAAGTTTTAAACGGCTGCGATATGTATGAAATTAAAGTAGGCGTGACGCATTAAAATATCAATGAGGCATATTTCGATCCGTCGAGCGTACCACGTCTGTTCTGCTTGGCTCACCCCGCTCGGCTCGATGCCTCGAGGGATATAACGGCTAAAACAACATATTCATTTCATAATTTAAAAATGACAGGCTCCACTTGCGATGTGTTAGGCCTACCACGTGTAACAGTCGCTTGAGCTTCTCGAGCGATGTTTGTTATGGGGACTGGGGGGGGGGGGGGAAGAGAGAAAGTGGATGTTGAAGTTTTTGCTGGATTAAACCTGCAAGACTGAAGAAGGGATTTCTATAATCTTGAGAGAATGTAATGTCAATTTCATTGTTATTGTCCGCTGTTATGGAAAATGCTGTCAAAGAGCCCGTCTCTGCAAATCCGAAAATGGAGGACATCGAAGTTGCATCATTTTTCATAAATAAAGCAAATTTGTTTCCATTTTGTACCATGGTGTTGGCTTTGTGGTTAGGGTGGCGGCTCGGGATCCCAGGGGCCTGAGTTCAAGCCCCGTTGGGCTGCTGAATTAATACACCGGGAGGTTGACTCAGCCTGTCATCCTGTCAAGAAAGAAATAAGGTTTCCATTTTTTCTGGTGAAGGATACGGGTAACACTTGATTGGCTCACTTCCAACTCTGCAGATAAAAAAGAGAGAGATCCAGATGAGATACTGCAATTATTTGATTTTTTAAGTGATTTTTAAACATTGAGAGAATGGGTAAAATGATAGAGAGACAATATCTCAAAACATGGTGGACAGATTATGACAAAACTGGTGGATGATGTTGGGTCAGTAAAGAAACAGCCGATTCGATTTGGTTCAGGTCCAGATGCAGATCCGCGATCAGTGGGATATAAAACGTACAACGTCAACTGTAAAACGTAAACTGTTCAGTTTAGGAGGTAGTCCTTTATTCGAGTGCCATTCAAGTTATTATTTTTTGTCCGCAACGCGGTTCACTGGTGGGGAATAGGGTTTGCTCTCCATCTGTCCATTCCGTCAACCTGTAAGTTTTTCAGACTTTTTTCCCATGACTCTTTAAATATATTCAACTGAAACTGGTACATGGTTTTACTGATGATTTCGAAACCCTCAAGAAGAGGAAAAAACTACGATGTTTGCAAAGATGGGCTTCGGGGAGGGTTAATGGGAGTCGAAAAGATTATGGTTTGAAGACGCTGTCTTGAGACATGAAGAAGAATGAGATATGAGAGAATGTGAAGTTGGTTTCGACAGGTGAAAAAAAGAGGAAGCGAATGAGTGGAGGTGAGTCCAGTGATTCTGGATTTGGGGGTTTAACCAGAAGGGAGTTGCTGGTGACCATGTGCTACACCTCCAGAAAATGTGGGTGTGGTGAAGAGGACAAAGCAAGGAAAGGGCGATGTGCAAACACCATAAGGAGGTGGTAGGAACATAAGACCAGCGACCTGATCTCCAATGTGAAAATGATAGGTCATAGATTCAGTCTCAATCGTGAAGAGAGTTCAAAATCTTGAAAGGTCTTAGTTTCCATGGTCAATTAAGCAAGAAGGTGTGAGGCAGGGATGCCAGCCCAGAAAGGGAAAAAGCCGGTACTTCGTCAAGCGTGTATGAAGCCTTGTAGTTCAGGTGTGCAAAGGAAGGACTTTGTACAACAGCGACTGGCTTTACAGGCTAAACTTGGAAATGTGGTTTGATGATAGAAATGAATTATCGGGTCGACAGTCGAGACTCAAATATATTTGAGTGACTGAACTTGATTTATACCATCTGGGGTGGAAGATGACAACCTCCCGGGTCTCCCTGTTTCGTGAATTTTGCCAAAAAAATAATGTCATCAAATCGATCAAGTGACCTATTTTATTATTTTTCAAGTATCTGATCTCCTGCGACCCAATCCAAAGGCCCTTCCAGCATTGGAAGGAGTTTTGGCCATCTTTCAGTTCAAACGTAGAGGGCCTGTTCTATGGGAGCTAAATGTGAATACCTTCCGACTACGCCGAGAGCATGTCATCGATGTAATATTGCACTCCAGGAAAACACATAGATTGCTGATCCACACCACTCTCTCCTTGCTATCAACATCTTGCGGTCCAAACTTACTGCTGCATCTGCATCATGATAAAGTATGGTGTTGCTAACTAAATTAGTCAGCACACTTCTGATTGAAATGTAACCATTTGAGTCCAGCACTTCCGATATCTTTTGGCAAGATTGAAGATTGGTGTCTTAACAAAATCAGCAACATTACAAAACACATGTTGGTGTTTTGGCCACTTACCTGCCCTCCCCTCGTGTTACATGCATCCTGAAATTTACTTGGAGCTTTCTCATAGCCTGACCACTCCTGGGGACAACGGTGAACAGTCCACATTGCTGGTGAACAGTTGTCTGATTAGGCTTTAAAGCTAAATGACTGTTTCCTCTGTCACGATGCTAATGACTGGCTCCTTCCACTTTGTGTAGATGAAATAGGGATTGCAGCCCCTGACTTCTCAATGTGATAAATTCGAGTCATCGCTGCCCTTAAGGGGTCGGTAAAATACTTCCTCTATTTCCCTCACAGCCAACACTAGCCTGCCGCATCCATGTTGGATTGAAGTTCCACTCATCTCATTAAAGTCTTCCCCTCGAAGCCTCAATGGAACTTTTGTAAAGCCAATCGGCCTGGTTTTGCCATAGAAGTAGACTGAGAAGATCACTTCCATTTATCGAAGACCTGAGAATTCAAAGCCTTTGTCAAACTCCTCAAAATCTGCTGCCAGACAACATCCTTGCGCCTACAGAATAACTTCTCCCCTCGCTGGCTTACCAGAACTGAAGCCCTTTTTGAGAGTATGAAGAAACTGTTAAACGGCAAGAACAGCAGCACAACTTCTTTTTCTCTTGACTCTGCAGCATCACAAATATGGATGAAACGTAGAGTTTTAGATTTCAACCCAATCAGTATACGTCAGGAAAGCTTGAAACCTTCTCTGCCCCTTTTTAGTGCTGCTAGGCCCACTCCAATCACCACCACAATCACTGCAAATGCTGTAGCACAAAGTTCTTCCAGAATTCAAAGGCCTCACATCCAGTTAACATAGGACCAAGGTGTCGAAGGAACTTCAATGCTACTGTTGGCCAAATACTATTTCTCTACAGGGCAGGTTCTCTATACTGACAGTGCTTCGCTCTTTCCACAATTGGATGGAGGTCTCAATGCCAGACATGAGATGAGCGCATCCTCCTCGTCATATCACTTGGCTTTGATATGGTCCTGGCACACCTGCTCTATTCACGAAACTTTCTTCCTATGGTATCCAAGGCCAATCCCAACTCATGGCTTGCAGCTTCCCTCCTCCTCCGCAGTCAAACATGTGGCCCTTTTAATGGAAAAATCTTTTCCTCCCTCAAATCCCTTTCCTGTCCAGCTGGAGTTCTCAAGGATCAGTGTTCTGAGCCCTGTGCTTCTTCTGGTTTTTCATCAGATCTCTCTGACTATCTAGAAGACCCTTTATCTCTTTGCTGATGACTCCAACCTCTGCTGTACCATCTTGTCATCCCTTAGATTGGCAGCAGCAGCCTCTTTACTCTCTGCAGATTAACAAATATCACAAGCTGGTCCAAGACTGGAACATGTCTTTCAATCCTGACAAATCATCCCACTTCCACTATTATCATCCCGAAAGGACCATCTGGACCCCCCCCGCCGCACCCTCCATCTAACTTTCTCCAACATTCCTCTGAAGAAAGTAACTTTCATTCAAGCTTTTCGTTTCAACTATCTCAATGATCTTTCGCTGGGAAACGCATCTCTCAAGTTCTGTCCTCCAAAAAGCATGTCTGGCGACTGGGCATTCCTTCACTTGCAAAGTCCTCTTGGCACCTGAGTTCCTGACCACATACAAAAGCTTTTATCCACAGCCTGATGGAGCACTGCTCTCCTCTCTGGGTGTGATCTTTCCTCAGCTTCACCGCTGGCAGAACAACCAAGGCATTTAGGATCATGGTATCTTCCCGCGACTGAAGCTGAGTCTTTTGGCTCTCACTCAAGCAGGTCGTGGTCTTTCCATCTCTACCGCTCCATCGCCGGCCTCTCCCACACTTTGTCTGTGCTCTGTCGCCCCCCCCCCCTCATATTTATGCTGGCGGCTCAGTTCTACCAGCCAGGAACCCACTCTGTGGTGAAACTATAACCAAAATGAAGAAATCACTGCTCACCTTCATCTTTCATTCCTCTTTCCTGTCCCTCTGGAACAAACTCACACCATCTCAAACCCCCTTCCCTCAAGGTTTTCAAAACAGCTGTTCACCCCATCTCAGTCTCCCCATCCAAAACCTTGATCTTTTCTACCCCCAATTAACCACCGAAACCCAACCTCCTCAAATTCCTGCTTTCCTTCCTGAAAGTCCCTATTGTGTCCATGTTTACCCATACCCGCCGCCATTCTCTCCCATCCACAGATCTCCTAATGTGTCTGTTCCCATGTTTTGGTGCTTCCCTCTCTCACACCTCTTGTCCTCCTGCTCCTTTGTTAATGTTCTGTGTGTTACATCTTGTCTGAGCTTCGACATTGTGACAAAAAAACAACAACAAAAATATATGTATATTTGTCCAGAAGAAGAGTTGGTTCATACCATGTCCTGTTTATACATTATCTAGCGATGGCCATCGGTTATAACACACAGACCACACACATAAACAGCCCACTTTCCTTTCATCAATACATGCAAAAATCGAAGTTATAAATTCTCATTCCTCGGAACCAACCAAAAATATTATATTGCAACGACAGTCACAGCCATACAAATCCCAACTCCCACGCCCCAACTACACTCCCCTCTTCCTCTCATCGTAATGAGAAGTAAATACATTAATTTAAACTACCCTGTAAAATCAAACAGCCAGATATGACATTCCCATCAGTTTAGAAGCAGAAAAGGTTTGGTTATAAATGTAATACTTCACCTTTCAATGGGTTCCACAACACGCAATAGTTTTGGCAACACAGGACTGTACGCATTATCAAACTCTTGGGATGAGTCACCAGGAAGTTCTTCGCACTGTTTTTGTTATGTTAGAGGCACACACCCTTTTCACAGGTACACAATTACAACTACTTTATGGCTCTTTAAAAGTCTTTGTTTAGATCGTTTCATTCTACAATCCTTATTCTGGGAGCATGAAATGTCCAACTGCCTAATTTATTTCGTTGATTATGGTTCTGCGCATGCACACTGAGCAATCGGGGTGGAAATATGCCATTTTGAAAGTTCCTGTATTGGTAGACATTTGAAATTCTGCCTCATAAATGAAAACAACTCTCTTTTTTTTCCCAAAAAGTGGAACACCATGGATCCAAGATCTAAACCACTTAATACTGCCTCCAGGAACAATACCTAGCAAATAACCTGTCATTACGAATGGGTTAATTCCCCAACTTCTATGATGTATATGGTGTATTTTGTATACTTGCCTCTGAACTGGATGGAGTTATGTTTTCAATCCCCTGTTTGTCTGTCTCTGCTGTGAGCAGGAATCTCAAAAGTGGGACGATTTGCACAAAGTGGAGAAACAGAATGGATACTATAATTTAAAGTGATTTTTCAGGCACCCAGGTGAGAGAGTGAGAAAACGAAAGACAGACCAAGCCCATTGAAGAGAGCAATGCTCCAATGCGGTTAGCTATGGAACAAAAGGCCTTGTCGGTCGTGAGTTCATTTCCAACCGTAGGTCTTGTGCGACTGGAAGGATGCTCTTTCTACATCTGGCCTTGGAGCGCACAACCTTGCAAAATGAGTTTTTTTTTACTCGAATCAAATGCTTCGTCATGGAGCTGCCACAAGACAAAACATCAAGCAGCAAAGCCAAGACGTTAGACGAGACAAACACAGCCACTAGCTTAGGGGATGTGCCATCACTTCCCGGGGGTACCCGGGACCAGTGACGTCACAATGATGTTGCTTTTCTTACATCTAAGCAGGG
Source organism: Eptatretus atami (assembly GCA_035128595.1). Taxonomy (NCBI): domain Eukaryota; kingdom Metazoa; phylum Chordata; class Myxini; order Myxiniformes; family Myxinidae; genus Eptatretus; species Eptatretus atami. Next base: position 131,155,924 of record CM068956.1, read on the forward strand.
AAATTTCTCTAAGGAGGAAATTCTTCCTCTCTGTGGATTCTAACTCTATGGGATTGTTTGTGCTCTTCAACCTGTTACAATACTGAACGTCAGGAAGGAAGCAGCAACGTACTATTTTACCTGGCGACATGTCACAGGTCCTAACAAGAGCTCTGCATTGCTGTTGGGGGTGCGATTTTCCGAAAATGTGCACTCATTGTCAACAGCTGCCAAGATCCCCATCCACATTTGTCACTTGACTCCATCCCCTCAAATGGCAACCCAGCAAAATGAAATGTGGCCACCAATCTTGGTTTTTCTGGTGGGCAGAAAAACACAGGCATTTAGGCCTCTGCTTGATTATAACACTGCCTGGGGTTTTTTTTTTTTTTGGTGTCACAGGCTGTGGACATCATAGGCAGGCATATTGTTAGTCTTTTGGTTGACTCGGTCAGGTTTGACCACCAACTCCAGGCCAGAGCGATGCCTGAACCATTAACACCATCCAAATCGGTTAATTATAAATTCCTGTCTAAAGATTGGGACATTGCATCAGCAGCATAATTACAATCATGTTGAAGAAACAGTGTACCAAGCCAAGCCAGCCAAGCTATACAGTGCCATGTCTGCAAGGAAACGTAGCATGTTTTCATGAGACTTGCTTGGGCCATGCAGGCTCCGTGTACGTTAAATTGTTTGGAATCCTTCAGTGAAAATTAAACGTATAACCCATGAAGCAAATATTGATTCTATGATGTGCATGCAAGAAGACGATTAAACCTGACAAATAAAAGCAAGCATAACAGTGGCCAATATAGTGTTTTGCTGTTTATAAGCCAAGTGACCAAGTGTTTTTTTTTGTATACCTTGTCGAGGCTCGTGTGAGAGCTAACAACAAGCAATACAAGGGGCAAATGAAGACAGGAGGGGCGGGAAGTGGGAGGGACAAAACAGTGGGGAACAGGGACATTTGGAGATCTGGTGGAAAGGGAGAGGGATGGGACGGGGAAACATGGAGGAATAGAAGAGGACATGTCAATGGTACAAAAGTGTTGTTACAAATGCAACACACAATGCAAACCTTAGAAATGGTGACCATTTGGCCCATCATGCCTGTGCTTATCCACACTGTATGCACTTTGTAAATTACGAGTCCTTAACAAGGAACTTCAATGCAGGAAGAGGCCATTAGGCTTTGGCCCATCAAAGCTTGTAAACACAGTTGGAAACATATGGTTGTTTGTCCATGCTCTATCGTTTTAAAATGCTTAGCCTTGCAAGCAAGAAAGTCGCAACTTAAAAAGTGGTTCATAAATAAAATGGTTCGTTTGACTCGGTCTGGGTCGTGTTCAAACCACTGAACTCAAAGACTCTGAGCAGACGCTCTAAGCATTACACACAATCCATCCATCCATTGGGACCAGATTCTATGAAGAACGTTGGTATTGCCTAAGCAGTTTCCTGGCTATTGGCATCCTGAATGGGTCACCACTCAACAACAGATTACACCATCGAGTCTGGTTAAAGGATGGGATTCACACCTGAAGGCCTCACATCCCACACAGACAGAGCAGTATTTAGCCATTCACCCAACCTGAGAGAGTTGTCTTTGGATTTTATTCTTTGGCCGAACCAGGGTGCTGGCACAGAATGCCCTAATTTTTGTGTGAGATACAATGGGATATTTCTACTCGATGCAGACATGAACCGACTTTTTGTTCCCATCCGAAGAATTCCTACTCTGAGATGTAGCACCACCTGTGAGCACTGCACAAGTGTGGATATCAATTTTTGGTCAGATTCTACTCTGCTTGAGACCATAATCCTGGACGAGAGAGATTTGAGGTGATTATGCTGTCCATTGAGCTATCTTGGTATCACTCAGCTTAATATCAGCACCAGTCCTTTCACAGAAGGTCTCCCATCCCATCCGGCTCACCTCTGGTTAGAACAACAAAACAAGTCGTCCTCTGCAATATCTTAAATTCCACCTCAATATAGAAATGGCAATCTTGAAACAACTTCAATTATTCGGAGAAATTTAAGCCTCATGATTGAAAATGTACTTTCAATGACTTCAAGACTCTAAATCGATGGGGACCAAAACCAAAAAGGTGAAAGTCTCATCACAAGATCGTGCCAACCTCATACATTCAAGGTTGGAATTTCCATCACCCGCCGCTGCAAGTCCAGGTTGACAGAGGGCAATGGAAGCTGGTCCAAAAAAATCTGATCCAGTCCTCGAAGATATTCTTTCCAACGACGCCCTCATTCGTTGTTATTAAAAAAGAAAAAACAAAAACGATTGTCTACAATTAATGATCGTTTGAATTTTATGTGCGACAAGCACTGCAATTTATCAGCATCTTCGCATATGATGCGATGTGCTATAATTGCACAATATTCATGAAGTCATCAATGAAATTGACATTACATTCTCTCAAGATTATAGAAATTCTTCTTCAGTCTTGCAGGTTTAATCCAGCAAAACTTCAACTCCACTTTCTCTTTCCCCCCCCCCCCCCAGTCCCCATAACAAACATCGCTCCGAGAAGCTCAAGCGACTGTTAACGTGGTAGGCCTAACACATCGCAAGTGGAGCCTGTCATTTTTAATTATGAAATGAATATGTATGTTTTAGCCGTTATATCCCTCGAGGCATCGGAGCCGAGCGGGGTGAGCCAAGCAGAACAGACGTGGTACGCTCGACCGGATTCGAAATATTGCCTCATTGATATTTTAATGGCGTCACGCCTACTTTATTTATACATATCGCAGCCGTTTAAAACTTTATTTGTCGATTTTTAGAAATAACAATTTTTTTTCCAACACTCACTTTCTGATAACGATCCGAAACATATTGAATGGTTGTGTTATGAACCTTGCACATATAAATAAGATAATGCATGATCAACCAACAATGATGCAAATATTCACTGAGTAATGCCCAGGACGGCCCCAGAAACATCCAGTATTGATCCTGAAACATCCAGGTTCGGTCGAGGAATGTCAATGTTTGAATGTTTGTGACTTGGAGTTGAACTTGGAGACATTGAGGTTCCCGAATGAAGCTGCAATCTTTATGGCTTGGATATGAGAGTAAATACAAAATAATTCGCATCATAGTGCTTTCCAAGTAATTGCAATATATAATAATAATATATATATATATTATATATATATATATATATATATATATATATATATATATATTATATATTTCGATATAGATAGTATCGATTTTAAAAATATAATTGATATATATATATATATATCCGGGCGTAGTGGCGTGCGCCTGTAATCCGGACTACTCGGAGGCTTGGGTTGGAGATCGCTGAGGACGGAGCTCTGCGCTGGGCCGTGCTATGAGAGGGTGTAGGGCAGCCCGGAATCACGGCGAAACCCATCCTTATTCCTGTGTCGTAAGAGGCGACCAGGGTTTGCAGGAAGGGCATTCCGGCGTAAAACCATGCCAATCAGTATGCGGATCATAAAGGATGATCCGCTGTGGCAACCCCTAATGGGAGCAACCGAAAGACGAACAACATGTATATATATATATATATATATATATATATGTGAAAAATATATATATGTATATGTATGTATAATATATATATATATATATATATATATATATATATTGTTGTGATCGCGCCCCGCCGGCGTGCGAACGACTGCGTGTAACCAATAGTGGCCGCTTCGCCCACCGAACGTGCAATTCAGTCGATGACCCTCTCGGAACAACGCGGGAGCTAGTTTACGGGTGGGGTTAACCTCACCACAACTCAGTCGCATTCTACCCGCGCGAAATAGGGTCCGATCGCCGAATGGTCGATTACCTAAGTACCCGCGCGGTAGCGTACCGAGGAGTTGTACCAAGCCAACAGGTCGACTCCGGACACGAAACCGCTTAAGCAGCTCGTTCCGTGCTACAGGGTAACCACCGAGCGAGTTATCGTCGACCTTGACGGTTCAGATTAGTTACCGGTGTTTTAAACCCACTATTAATCCCTTACGTGATGCAAGATGAGATTCAAACAAAGGAAAGGATGCAGCGAAACGGGGAACAATTGGACAAGCACATTATTCACGGAAGCACGGAAGGCACCTATATTACAGTAAAACAAAGGAACAAAAAGCAATACACGATACGTTTATGCAAAGAAAAACACAAGCAAAAACCAACGCAGATCTACAACGAATAAGGCAATTCACACGGCCAACACTTAAAACAGTTCTACTTTCAAGACTGGCGCCACCCACAGATATTGACAAAACCCACAAAAGAAAAGGAAGTCGCGACTTCCCTGAGCGCGGTCGTCCAGCCCTTGGCGCCGCAACTCCGAGTCCTCCGGCGTGTCCACTGGCTCGTGCTCGCGCGTGCACGTGTCGTCCCGCGACCAAACGAACGAACAGAACTCAACCTCTTCCTCCGAACGAACGAACCATAAGCAGGGACTCTCCACACACTCTCGACAATTCTCATTCAGGGACAACCGACCAGCGACTCTCAACACTCTCGACAATTCTCCTCAGGGACAAGGGAACAGGGACAACCGAACAGGGACTCTCCACGCCACGCCTTTTTAAGGGTCGGGCTCCCGCCCTTCGCTCCGCCCCGGCGCCACCCCCGTTCTTGTCCTCCTTCCTTCGAGACGCTTCCAAAAAATGCCTCGAAGGGGGGCGTTCCTCTCCCCGGCCGCGTCCACACGCGCATCCGCCAATCGGAGAGGAGTGCCACCCCTCCCCCTTTCTCACCAAGCGTGGAAAAAATGGCGGAAAACCCCACAGGCGTTGTTGGTTTTCTTCTCCATGCGCCGTACGACGAGGGAAGGAGATATTTGCCAGGGCGTTTTGGGCGGGAGATCTTGGCGGAGATCTTTAAGCGGGAGTTTGGGTGGGAGAATACCCCTTCACACCCTTGTTGCTGCTGCCACTCCGCTCCTTTCATCCATCCCGCGGAGATCGTGACCGCACGGTGCTCGTTGAGTGGCGAAGATGGTGGTAGCGTAGTTGTGGAAGGTGGCGTCGTGGTGTGAATGGCGTGATTGTTGCGTCGTGTAGTGAAGGGCGTGATCGTTGAGATTTGGTTGTGGCATGTTCGTTGTTGTTCTTGCACCAAAATAACGACAGCAAAAGAAAAACGGCTAACTGAAGAATCGCAGCCCGAATGGATCACATATATTTCCTCTATACAACAGGTTTGGGCTAACTACACATGGACTTACCGATATATCTCACCTGAGGACCCTTTATGGTGTAATGCGAATTTCCACAACCGTAACAATATATATATATATATTATATTAGTATATATATATATATATATATATATATGTCCAAAAGTCATCTTGGGATTTAGAAATTAAATAATATTTCTGTTTTTTAATAATTTGTTTTTCTTTCTTTTCAGAATTTGGATGAACGTTTTGGAAATTACACCATGGAAAATTCACACCTGAACAAAGACCAAAATTGTGGATTTAATTTTAAATTTCATTGATCAATTATAATTCTTACCCAAAGAGCATGGACACCAAAATAATTTCACGAAAATCTGAATTTAGTGGCCTCACGTTCTCCTATTTGACGCCTCCCGATATTTTCTTTGGGGTTACCTAAGGAGCGTGTATACATCAATAAGCCCCATACAATTCAGCAGCTCAAGGACAACATCTGTGAGAAATTTGAGGGCTGCAGCTAGTTATTGTCCGCTGTTATGGAAAATGCTGTCAAAGAGCCCGTCTCTGCAAATCCGAAAATGGAGGACATCGAAGTTGCATCATTTTTCATAAATAAAGCAAATTTGTTTCCATTTTGTACATGGTGTTGGCTTGTGGTTAGGTGGGGCTCGGGATCCCAGGGGCCTGAGTTCAAGCCCCGTTGGGCTGCTGAATTAATACACGGGGAGGTTGACTCAGCCTGTCATCCTGTCAAGAAAGAAATAAGGTTTCCATTTTTCTGGTGAAGGATACGGGTAACACTTGATTGGCTTCACTTCCAACTCTGCAGATAAACGGCGAGTTGACGTTTGCGGACTTTGTTCCAGTCTTCTGATGGCTTCTTCAGCCTTAGCTGCATTCGTTGCCGTTTTCAGACGACCGGACTTCTTTGCAGTGGCTACCGACCCTGTTGCTTCAATATTCTCGACAATCAATCGTACGTTTCTTCCCTGAGGTGGGTTAATATCGAATTCCTGTGCCAAACGGCGTGCCGCCATCGTTGGTTGTTCATTACATTTGTAGTAATGTTTCACGGCCGCAATGCGTTGATTCATTGAAAGGTAATTCATGGTTCAATTTGGTGCAAATTCAGTAAACTTTCCAAACTCGCACGCAAATAACCTGCAAAACAAAAATCAAAATAAATAAATTACGA
>CM068956.1:131176085-131191857 GCA_035128595.1 Eptatretus atami
CCCGCCTCCTGATTTGACGGTTGCGCTCGCGCGATTCGCTCGTCACCCCCGTGATTGGCCGAAAGGGGCGCCAAGACCGCGGGGGGGGGGGTGGCGGCTGTCGCGGCCGGACTGCCCCTCAAGCAAGGAGAGTAACATTGTCCTGCGTGGGCTGCGCTTATTGGCCGACGACGGCAACCTCGCTCGCATCCCCCCGGATTGGGCAAGAGAGACGTCAGGTCCTCGTGAACTCCGCCCACGTACGTGCTGACACGCACGCGTGCAATGTGCCGGTGGAGGATGGTGGAAGGAACAAAATAACTCCGCAGCGCATGAACATTTAATTCCCATTAGACGAGGGACGGGACCCTAACTAGAAACACACACTTACCGATATAACCAATCAATTATCAGCAAGGTCAAGCCTGGTGTTGGCTTAATGGTGAGGGTGGCGGGCTTTGGATCGTAGGGTCCTGAGTTCAAATCCCGCTCAGCTGTTGAATCAATACCAGGTGGGGTTAACTCGGCCTGTCATCCTTCCGAGGTCGGCAAAATGAGTGGCAGCATGCTGGTATACTGTGTCTGAGTGGCGACCCGTCCAGGATTGTGCCCTATAGCCAAGGAGACTGCTAAGGCATCACCAACGCTCTGCACAGAGTATGGTCCCAATCTCCTCCTCCTCAAGGTCATGGAATCCATCATTGCAAAATCATTCCTTTTCTCCAACGGCCTCATCTCAGATCAGCAATTCCGATTCAGACCTGGTCACTCGACCTTTTGGATATGCTGCTTCTACCCTCCCAACAATGGTGGAGGCCCTCAATATCACAAATGAGATCAGGGCTGTCTGTCTAGCCACATCTCGAGATTTTGAAACAGTTTGGCATTATGCCTTGCTCTCCAAACTTTGCATATGGCATCCAAGGCCAACTCCACTCTGGGGTTACTGACTTCGTCTACTCTCATAGCCAATGAGTGGCTCTCAATGGAATCCTTTCATCCTCTCTCCCTGTCAAGGCCAGAGTGCCTCAAGGCACTGCTCTTGGCCTATTCCTATTCTCAATCTTCATCAACGATCTATCTGACTCTCTGGAAAATCCTCGTTATCTCTCTGCTGATGACTCCACCCTCTGCCGTGACGTCTCTCATCCTTCAGATAGACAGGCAGCAGCCTCTTCCCTCTCTTGAGACCTTGACAAAACCACAAGATGGTGAAACATTTTGAATATGTCTTTAAATCCTGACAAATCTCACACTCTCATTCTCTACAAAAGGACTGCACGGCAAATCCTTCCACCTACTTTCTTATCAACCTTCTCACAGAAGTTCAGTCACGAAAATTCTTGTCTCAATCTCAGTCTATAAATTACATCATCACGTGTATATTATGGACTCACTCACGTTCTAATCATATGTATGTTATAGATTCACTCACGTTCCAACCATATGTATGTTTAGATCACTCACGTTCAATCATATGTATGTTATAGACCCACTCATGTTCCAATCATATGTATGTATAGATTCACTCACGTTCCAATCATATGTATGTTATAGATTCACCATGTTCCAATCATATGTATATTATAGATTCACTCACGTTCCAATCATATGTATGTTATAGATTCACTCACGTTCCAATCATATGTATGTTATAGACCCATCATGTTCCAATCATATGTATGTTATAGATTCACTCACGTTCCAATCATATGGATGTATAGACCCACTCATGTTCCAATCATATGTATGTTATGGACTCACGGACTTCTAATCGTTTGTATGTTATAGACTCACTCACGTTCTAATCATATTATGCATGTTGTAGACCACGTTCCAATCATATGTAGGTTATGGACTCATGGACATTATAATCATTTGGATGTTTATAGACCCACTCATGTTCCAATCATATGTATGTTATAGACTCACTCACGTTCTAATCATATTATGCATGTTGTAGACTCACGTTCTAATCATATGTATGTTATGGATTCATGGACATTATATCATTTGGATGTTATAGACCCACTCATGTTCCAATCATATGGATGTTATGACCCACTCACATTCCAATCATATGTATGTTATAGACTCACGTTCCAATCATATGTATGTTATGGACTCACTCACGTTCTAATCATATGTATGTTATGGACTCACTCATGTTCTAATCATATGTATGTTATAGACTCTCACGTTCCAATCATATGTATGTTATGGACTCATGGACGTTATAATCATTTGGATGTTATAGACCCACTCATGTTCCAATCATATGTATGTTATAGATTCACTCACGTTCCAATCATATGTATGTTATAGATTCACTCATGTTCCAATCATATGTATATTATAGATTCACTCACGTTCCAATCATATGTATGTTATAGATTCACTCACGTTCCAATCATATGTATGTTATAGACCCACTCATGTTCCAATCATATGTATGTTATAGATTCACTCACGTTCCAATCATATGGATGTTATAGACCCACTCATGTTCCAATCATATGTATGTTATGGACTCACGGACGTTCTAATCGTTTGTATGTTATAGACTCACTCACGTTCTAATCATATTATGCATGTTGTAGACTCACGTTCCAATCATATGTAGGTTATGGACTCATGGACATTATAATCATTTGGATGTTATAGACCCACTCATGTTCCAATCATATGTATGTTATAGACTCACTCACGTTCTAATCTATTATGCATGTTGTAGACTCACGTTCTAATCATATGTATGTTATGGATTCATGGACATTATAATCATTTGATGTTATAGACCCACTCATGTTCAATCATATGGATGTTATAGACCCACTCACATTCCATCATATGTATGTTATAGACTCACGTTCCAATCATATGTATGTTATGGACTCACTCACGTTCTAATCATATGTATGTTATGGACTCACTCATGTTCTAATCATATGTATGTTATAGACTCTCACTGTTCCAATCATATGTATGTTATGGACTCATGGACGTTATAATCATTTGGATGTTATAGACCCACTCATGTTCCAATCATATGTATGTTATAGACCCACTCATGTTCTGATCATATGTATGTTATAGATTCACTCATGTCTAATCATATGTATGTTATAGACCCACTCACGTTCCAATCATATGTATGTTATAGACCCACTCACGTTCCAATCATATGTATGTTATAGACCCACTCACGTTCCAATCATATGTATGTTATAGACTCATGTCTAATCATATGTATGTTATAGACTCACTCATGTTCTAATCATATGTATGTTATAGACTCACTCACGTTCCAATCAAATGTATGTTATAGACCCACTCAGTCCAATCATATGTATGTTTAGACTCATGTTCTAATCATATGTATGTTATAGACTCTCACGTTCCAATCATATGTATGTTTGGACTCATGGACGTTATAATCATTTGGATGTTAGACCCCTCATGTTCCAATCATATGTATGTTATAGACCCACTCATGTTCTAATCATATGTATGTTATAGACCCACTCATGTTCCAATCATATGTATGTTATAGACCCACTCACTTCCAATCATATGTATGTTATAGACTCATTTCTAATCATATGTATGTTATAGACTCACTCATGTTCTAATCATATGTATGTTATAGACTCACTCACGTTCCAATCATATATATGTTATAGACTCTCACGTTCCAATCATATGTATGTTATGGACTCATGGATCTTATAATCATTTGGATGTTATAGACACACTCATGTTCCAATCATATGTATGTTATAGACCCACTCATGTTCTAATCATATGTATGTTATAGATCACTCATGTTCTAATCATATGTATGTTATAGACCACTCACGTTCCAATAATATGTATGTTAAAGACTCATGTTCTAATCATATGTATGTTATAGACCCACTCACGTTCCAATCATATGTATGTTATAGACCCACTCACGTTCCAATCATATGTATGTTTAGACTCTGTTCTAATCATATGTATGTTATGACTCACTCATGTTCTAATCATATGTATGTTATAGACTCAATCACATTCCAATCATATGTATGTTATAGACCACTCACGTTCCAATCATATGTATGTTATAGACTCATGTTCTAATCATATGTATATTATAGACTCACTCATGTTCTAATCATATGTATGTTTAGACCACTCACGTTCCAATCATATGTATGTTATAGACCCACTCATGTTCCAATCATATGTATGTTATGACCCACTCATGTTCTAATCATATGTATGTTATAGACCACTCACGTTCCAATCATATGTATGTTATAGACCCACTCATGTTCAATCATATGTATGTTATAGACCCACTCATGTTCCAATCATATGTATGTTATAGACCCACTCACGTTCCAATCATATGTATGTTGGACCCACTCATGTTCTAATCATATGTATGTTATATGACTCACTCACGTTCCAATCATAGGTATGTTATAGACCACTCACGTTCCAATCATATGTATGTTATAGACCCACTCACGTCCAATCATATGTATGTTATAGACCACTCACGTTCCAATCATATGTATTTATAGACCCACTCACGTTCCAATCATATGTATGTTATAGACCCACTCACGTTCCAATCATATCTATGTTATAGACTCATGTTCTAATCATATGTATGTTATAGACTCACTCATGTTCTAATCATAAGTATGTTATAGACCCACTCACATTCCAATCATATGTATGTTATGGACTCATGGACGTTATAATCATATGGATGTTATAGACCCACTCATGTTCCAATCATATGTATGTTATAGACCCACTCACGTTCCAATCATATGTATGTTATAGACTCACGTTCCAATCATATGTATGTTATAAACTCACTCACGTTCTAATCATATGTATGTTATAGACCCCATCACGTTCCAATCATATGTATGTTATAGACCCACTCACGTTCCAATCATATGTATGTATAGACCCACTCAAGTTCCAATCATATGTATGTTATAGACTCATGTTCCAATCATATGTATGTTATAGACTCACTCACGTTCCAATCATATGTATGTTATAGACCCACTCACGTTCCAATCATATGTATGTTATAGACCCACTCAAGTTCCAATCATATGTATGTTATAGACTCATGTTTAATCATATGTATGTTATAGACTCACTCACGTTCTAATCATAGTATGTTATAGACCCACTCACGTTCCAATCATATGTATGTTATAGACCCACTCACGTTCCAATCATATGTATGTTATAGACCCACTCAAGTTCCAATCATATGTATGTTATAGACTCGTGTTCTAATCATATGTATGTTATAGACTCGTGTTCTAATCATATGTATGTTATAGACCCCCTCGCGTTCCAATCATATGTATGTTATAGACTCACGTTCTATCATATGTATGTTATAGACCCACTCACGTTCCAATAATATGTATGTTTATAGACTCGTGTTCTAATCATATGTATGTTATAGACTCATGTCTAATCATATGTATGTTATAGACTCACTCATGTTCTAATCATATGTATGTTATAGACTCACTCATGTTCTAATCATATGTATGTTATAGACTCACTCATGTTCTAATCATATGTATGTTATAGACTCACTCATGTTCTAATCATATGTATGTTATAGACCCACTCGCGTTCCAATCATATGTATGTTATAGACTCACGTTCTAATCATATGTATGTTATAGACCCACTCACGTTCCAATAATATGTATGTTATAGACTCGTGTTCTAATCATATGTATGTTATAGACTCATGTTCTAATCATATGTATGTTATAGACTCACTCATGTTCTAATCATATGTATGTTATAGATCACTCATGTTCTAATCATATGTATGTTATAGACTCACTCATGTTCCAATCATATGTATGTTATAGACCCACTCACGTTCCAATCATATCTATGTTATAGACTCATGTTCTAATCATATGTATGTTATAGACTCACTCATGTCTAATCATAAGTATGTTATAGACCACTCACGTTCCAATCATATGTATGTTATGGACTCATGGACGTTATAATCATATGGATGTTATAGACCCACTCATGTTCCAATCATATGTATGTTATAGACCCACTCACGTTCCAATCATATGTATGTTATAGACTCACGTTCCAATCATATGTATGTTATAAACTCACTCACGTTCTAATCATATGTATGTATAGACCCACTCACGTTCCAATCATATGTATGTTATAGACCCACTCACGTTCCAATCATATGTATGTTATAGACCCACTCAAGTTCCAATCATATGTATGTTATAGACTCATGTTCCAATCATATGTATGTTATAGACTCACTCACGTTCCAATCATATGTATGTTATAGACCCACTCACGTTCCAATCATATGTATGTTATAGACCCACTCAAGTTCCAATCATATGTATGTTATAGACTCATGTTCTAATCATATGTATGTTATAGACTCACTCACGTTCTAATCATATGTATGTTATAGACCCACTCACGTTCCAATCATATGTATGTTATAGACCCACTCACGTTCCAATCATATGTATGTTATAGACCCACTCAAGTTCCAATCATATGTATGTTATAGACTCGTGTTCTAATCATATGTATGTTATAGACTCGTGTCTAATCATATGTATGTTATAGCCCTTTTCATGTTCAGATCTCACTCAGTTCAATCATATGTATGTTATAGACTCACGTTCTAATCATATGTATGTTATAGACCCACTCACGTTCCAATAATATGTATGTTATAGACTCGTGTTCTAATCATATGTATGTTATAGACTCATGTTCTAATCATATGTATGTTATAGACTCACTCATGTTCTAATCATATGTATGTTATAGACTCACTCATGTTCTAATCATATGTATGTTATAGACTCACTCACGTTCCAATCATATGTTTTTAGACGGGCTCACATTCTTGTCAGGCAAGTACATTATCGGCTTCCTCGCATTTTAATTGTACACACTTTTTCGACGTACTTGGTTGAAACAAAAGATGACATGTAATGCTGGTTTCCACCAGGTGGCATTTGTGGCTGACATTAGCACAGTATGTACAGACAGACAGACACAGAAAAAGAAAAAAAATGAAAAATCACTCATAGAATGACACTTGGCAAAACGGAGTGGCACTCCATAGAGCGCATACCTCCTCCAAGCTAACATTTTACATTTTGTATTCCACTGATATCGAATCAGCTTGTTCTTGTCACCTAACCAACTCATCTACCTGGCGTTGTCATAACTCATCCACAACTTTTTTAAATATCATGCTATTCATAGTTTTGGTGCCATCTCTCAATGGTGAAGAATCAGTGAAAAAAATTCTCCGATCTGGATTCCGATCTTCACCAAAATTGAATCAATTCTTCCTCGTGGCACTCCCAACCTGTCCACCAAGTTTTGTTGGAATTCATCCATAATCTTTTGAGATATTGTGTTACATATCGTTTTTGACCCTATCTCTCAATGGTGAAGAATCACTTAGAAAATTCTCAGATCTGGATCCGGATTTGGATCTTCACCAAAATTAAGCGGTGCCATCCTTGGCCGGTCAACTACATACACAATTTTTTTTTCAGAACTATTGCTTGAAAACTGTGGCTAAAAATCGTGTGACAGACAGACAGAGACAGACAAAGACAAACCCTACAGACCAACATACTTGGTGAAAACATTTTTTTTTTGCCAAGTAACAAATGGACCCAAATGCCAATACCTCACCATGTCGAGGATGAAAATATTTTGGACATCTAGAACTAGTATTATACTGTCATAGCTATTTCTGTGGTATGTGACTATTTCTATGCTACCTCCACTTTGGCCCCAATGAATTCCATCTTCTTATGGGGGGTTGGCTGCTGGAGGTAGATCGGCCAATGTCTTTCACGAACCAGCTGTCCCGGCCTAATATTCGACTGCATTGGAATAGGGTTTGGAGTTTGGACTTTGGAATCAGGATGCCAGCGATAACTCACCTACTCATGGGATATTTTACCTTCACAACATAAGGCACATATATGGGACACCCAGCTTCAACGTTGATCAGAGGGACGGCACACTTTGTGATGCAACGTCCAGCCTGTGAAGCACCAATCAGACAGTTTATAGTCGGGCCAGATATGGAACCCAGGATGGACAGTTCAAAGATGAGTTAGCGACCTCTATACCATTCTGTCACGTTGAGGGACCATATAGGAGCCACTGTTAAATAGGAGGAATAGTTAGATACGAAAGGCATCCCGAGATGGGGAAACGAGCGTTCCCAGCCTGCAGAATAAGTCGGACACAGAGACCAACACCTTGTCACAATCCAGATGGTCATTTAAACGAGCTAAAAACTTTGCTTATGCCACGATAACATTTGTTGCGTTCTCGGGGGGATCCCAACGTGGAGGTAATTATGACATTCCAGATGGTGCCAAAGTAAATAGAGGTTTCTTGTACTGGATACGAGACTGTGCAGACGACATCCTCGTGCGGTGTCCTGACAAATTGTTTTGAAAGCTGAGTTGGGAAGTACTAATTATCAAACAACAGCCAGCCAGTATTTTAAACTGAATGCGTTATCATCCTTTGGGTTTACAGATGGTCGGTGCACTCCAAAATAAGTTTTCAAAATAAACAAAAGAAATTAACTTTTTTTTTGTAACATGCACCGTATATGAAGAACGTAAATGCATTTTGTATAAACTTGCACATGATGGAACTCGACGTTGATTTGGAAATGGTAACACTACCCAATCTTGTGTATCCCTGACTCTCAGCAAAAGGTACAAAAGCACCTGATGTGTGAAGGTCAACGCATAGCATAGGCATACCCACCTTGTCGAAGAAGGACAATAGCCTGGTGTCAGATATTAAATGCCAAATACAGCACATTTATATTCTGTGTGTAAAATAAGAAGTATAAAACTGGGAGTTTAAATGGAAAATGCTTTTGGTTTCACAGTTGCATCATAATTCCTGAATGCAAATAAAGATCCGATAGGGCCCAGTCAGCGTGCAGAGTAAAGGAACCCAGGATGGACAGTTGAAAGATGTGTGTGACCGAAGCAATAATTTGAGGGGGGGGGGTGGATTATGTGGATAAACCAAACATCCTGTGACCTACTGAATATGGATTAGTTGATGACCAGGAGACAAGAACATCTATTTCTTCAAGACAAAGCCACATGTTGGGAGATGATACAAAATGCATCATCGTAGAGGTTCGAGGACATCAATATATGAGCGGATTTTTTTTACCCCCCTCCTCCGATCCTCACAGAAAAAAAAGAGAACTCGTGCTTCTTGTGATAATGCATATAATTCCAAAATGATTGCAGCACCAACTAGTGAAGCTGCCCTACATAGAAAGACTCAGCTCCAACGATAAACCCACCGAGTGATCTTCATTCGTCGTTGTGCAGGCATCGTGCGCCAGGTGCACAAAGTATTCTCGTGAGGGTTAGAGGGGGAAGGTGTCACGTGACTACATTATACAGATGGCTAGATCCAATGCCATTTTCATCGTCATTTTCATCACCGTTTTCATTAAGCGATGATGAAAACGTTGGGTTTCCACCATCTCCATAATGTAGTTAACGTAACGGCTCCCTCCTCACCCCATATTCCACTTCCACCCCTTCCCCGTTCTCTCCCCTCCCACAATTACTCCTATCTTTTCTCAGAATCCTTTCTCTTTTGTCCTCCCTTCTCCCAGATTACCCCACCCTTCCCTTTCCCCCTATCATTCACACTTTTCCCCTTTATGTTATATGTGTAGATCGGATCTACATTTATCACCTCCGACTTTCTTAAGAATCCTCTTGAACAAGTTCAGTCACTCAAACTTTTGAGTCTCACCATCAGCCATGATCTTTGTTGGTCAAACCACAGCTCTAAGTTGGCCTGCAAAGCTATTTCTTGACTGGGCATCCTCTGTCGTGCATAGTCCTTTATTGGCACACATGAACTCTTGTCCACATGCAAGGCCTTCACCCACAGCTTGATAGAGTACTGCTCTCCCCTTTGGGCTGGTGCCCCTGCCTCACACCTTGCTCAGCTTGGTGCTGCAGACACCAAGGCCATCAAGATCATTGAAATCTTAAGCAATTAAGTTAAGTCTATAGGTCTATCACTTCTACAACCTCCTTTCTGGTCTTGCACCTGGTCTGGTGGGTGTAATGGAGGTGTAGTCACCTTGAGGAATTGCATCCAATGAAGGTGTAGTTTTACTTACTGTGACTTGGCGTGGTGAGAGAGAGAGAGGCACGGCACAGCCAGAGAGGTTTTCATAGAGAAACACAACAAAACATCATCACACTTCATAAAAGGGCACTGTGGATTGGTCACATCATCCCCGTTCGCAGAGACTGTTGTTTTCGTCGTAACGGTCATCTCAACAAGATGTTATAAAACAGAGCATATAAATCTATAGCAAGAGCAGTCAGCTCTAAGTGGAACAAGAAACACTGTACAGAAATAGCAACAAAACACAGAAACACCAAAAATAAAAATGCCTCACTCGTGGCAAATAAAAAACAGAAAATCTCAAAATGTAAAGCCCGTCCGCTGTCTGCTTTGTACTCAAACTAAACTTGACGAAAAGAGCTAAGTTTTAAAAATATATTTCTTAGTCTTCTCTGTATTATCATAACTAGTGCATGCCCGTACGTGCGTGCCCGTACGTGTGTGGCCGTACATGCAAAACAAAAAACTTTCAAACCGCGTGCCAGAAACAACAACCACACAGGCCGTTCCTTCGCTCTCGTGTGCCCGTACGTGCGTGGCCGTACGTGCAAAAAAAACCTTTCAAACAACCACACAGGCCGTTCCTTCACTTCACGTGCCCGTACGTGCGTGGCCGTATGTGCGTGGCCATACATGGAAATAAACTTTCAAACAACCACACAGGCCGTTCCTTCGCTCTTGCGTGGCGTACGTGCAAAAAGAACCTTTCAAACAAACACACAGGCCGTTCCTTCACTCTCACGTCCCTTACGTGCGTGGCCATACATGCAAAAAAAACCTTCAAACAACCACACAGGCCGTTCCTTCACTCTCTACATGCCCGTACGTGCGTGCCCGTATGTGCGTGCCATACATGCAAAAAAAACTTTCAAACAACCAACAGGCCGTTCCTCGCTCTTGCGTGGCGTACGTGCAAAAAAACCTTTCAAACAACCACACAGGCCGTTCCTTCATCTCACGTGCCCGTACGTGCGTGGCCATCTGCAAAAAAAAAACTTTCAAAAACCACACAGGCCGTTCCTTCGCTCTTGCGTGCCCGTACTTGCGTGGCTGTGCGTGCGTGGCCGTACGTGCCAAAAAAAAACACTTTCAAACGACCACACAGGCCGTCCTTCGCTCTCGTAAACGACGACTGGATTGGGGCATTGTATTTATCTATAAATGCGCTATACATATCGAGAAATTATTAGATACAGTAAGTCATCGCTATCCGGAAGTAGTGCGTGCCCGTACGGATGTTTACATGCATTCCACGAATTATCGCTTGCATGAAGTAACAACTGCTGATACTACTTACACACACAGAGTTAATTTAAATCAAGTTTACCTCCCTGTCTTTGTGAGCCATGACCTTCGCTGCTATGACCATTGCCACTCCTACGCCACGGTGAAGCGACAGGGTAGGATTTGTAGGAGACCTGAAAGTACAGTGTCATTAGGTATTCCATGTTCAAATTATTTTAGTTTTAATAGTTTAAAAAAATAGTTGCAAAGCATACCACATTGAGATGTATTTCGTTGGAAGCATGTCGAGTAGAGCTGAATTCCTTAACACTTCCAAAGGCCACACCGTTTTGAACTTGGAAACAAAAAAAAGTTGTGCACTTTTTTTGATAAATAATTATTTTCGGAACAATTTTCTTCAATAATATAATAATAATAAAAATTGTCTACATGTACACACCTTTATCTCGTTAGCACCTCTTCATAGCGAACGTAGTGAGCTTCATACTTTACGCGTGCACATAGAGAATAGGAAATAACAAACAACAACAACACACATACCCTGGCAATTTGGAATCCGTGTCGTTGGCTGTGACCCTTTTGCTTGCGGTTTTTTTTTTGCTTCCGGTTTTTGTCATGGGAATGATGCATGCCGGAGATAAAGGCATCGTCGGAGACATGAAAGACCCAAATATCACACATGGTGTATATTTGCTCCACTGATTATAAACATATCTCCCGCATCATCAAAAAATAATTTTTAATCGTGATTTACATTATTTGATCGCTGATCCCGAATCCAGGCCGAAGTAACCGGAAATTGCGTATACAGTTGTGAACAAGTTATAGGTAAAGTCAGAAGCGAATGTAAGAAGAATACTACGTTCGCTTCTAGTATTTTTTTTTTTTTTTAGATGAGATCCTGTTCTTGGCGGTGTAGTTGTTGTGATGGTAATGTTGAGGTAATATATTTTTTTTTAGATGAGATCCTACTCTAGGCGGTGTAGTTGTTGTGATGGTAATGTTGAGGTAAATATTTTTTTTAGATGAGATCCTATTCTAGGCGGTGTAGTTGTTTGAAGGTAATGTTGAGTATTTTTTTTTTTTTAGATGAGATCCTATTCTGGTGGTGTAGTGTTGTGATGGTAATGTTGAGGTATATATTTTTTTTTTAGATGAGATCCTACTCTAGGCGGTGTAGTTGTTGTATGGTAATGTTGAGGTAATATTTTTTTTTAGATGAGATCCTATTCTAGGCGGTGTAGTTGTTGTGAAGGTAATGTTGAGGTAATTTTTTTTTTTTAGATGAGATCCATTCTAGGTGGTGTAGTGGTTGTGATGGTAATGTTGAGGTAATATATATATATTTTTAGATGAGATCCTGTTCTGGGCGGTGTAGTTGTTGTTGTGAAGTGAATGTTGAGGTAATATTTTTTTTTTATATTGAGATCCTGTTCTAGGCGTGTAGTTGTTGTGAAGGTATGTTGAGGTAATATTAATTTTTTTAGATGATATCGTGTTCTAGGCGGTGTATGTGTGTGTGAAGGTAATGTTGAGGTAATATTAATTTTTTTAGATGAGATCCTGTTCTAGGCGGTGTAGTTGTGTGTTGAGTAATGTTGAGTGTATATTAATTTTTTTAGATGAGATCCTATTCTAGGTGGTGTAGTTGTTGGTGTGAGGTAATGTTGAGGTAATATAATTTTTTTAGATGAGATCCTGTTCTAGCGGTGTGTAGTTGTTGTTGAGGTATAATGTTGAGGTAATATTTATTTTTTAGATGAGATCCTGTTCTAGGCGGTGTAGTTTTTTGTGAAGGTAATGTTGAGGTATAATGTTGAGTAATATTAATTTTTTTCGATGAGATCTTGTTCTCGGCGGTGTAGTTGTCGTTGTGAAGGTAATGTTGAGGTTTTTTTTTTTCAGATGAGATCCTGTTCTAGGCGTGTAGTTGTTGTTGTGAAGGTAATGTGTTGAGGTATAATGTTGAGGTAATTTAATTTTTTTAGATGAGATCCTGTCTAGGCGGTGTAGTTGTTGTGAAGGTAAAGTTGAGGAAATTTTTTTTTTTCAGATGAGATCCTGTTCTAGGCGTGTAGTTGTTGTGGAGGTAATGTTGAGTAATATTAATTTTTTTAGATGAGATCCTGTTCTCGGCAGTGTAGTTGTCGTTGTGAAGGTAAGTTGAGGAAATTTTTTTTTCAGATGAGATCCTGTTCTAGGCGGTGTAGTTGTTGTTGAGGGTAATGTTGAGGTAATATTTATTTTTGAGTGAGATCCTGTTCTCGGCAGTGTAGTTGTTGTTGGGAAGTAATGTTGAGGTAATATTTATTTTTTCAGATGAGATCCTGTTCTATGCGGTTGTATGTTGTTGTGAAGGTAATGTTGAGGTAATATGCAGTAGTGTTATCACGGTTATAGAAATGCACAAATAATTAATTTGATCTATAGTATACCCAATCACACCTTATAACTAAAAAAATAACAACAAAACTAGAGAGTAAATACTCTAGCAGTTTTAAGTCTACCTAATTTTATAATAAAGATATCTCCCGCATCGTCAAAATAATTTTTAATCGTGATTTACATTATTTGATCGCTGATCCCGAATCCAGGCTGAAGTAACCGGAAATTGCAGTCTCGAGATGTTAGAGAAGGATTTTACGTTCGCTTCTCGGCTTTGCTTATTCCACATTAAACAACATTGCTGAGGAAACGGCACTTCTTCTTTGTTTCCTCGTCCAGGGCAAGAATGCGGAGGTTGCTGGATCTGCCAACGTTTTGATGTCCTCACTGTCCGGAAGTTCGCATATCGCAGTTACGATGATTCGCAATTTAGTTTTAATGGCCAATTATTCAATTAGCGCCAACGTATTTTGCCTTTTCACAATGTCATCGCTAGGAAAAACACAAAGAGAAGAGAAGAGAAAAAACCCCCAAAAAACCGTACGTGCAAAAAAAAAAATAACTTTCAAACAACCATACAAGCCATTCCTTTGCTCTCGTAAACGACGACTGGATTGGGGCATTGTGTTTATCTATAAATGCGCATAAGAAATTGAGAAATTATTAGAATACACTAAGTCATCACTATCCGGAAGTCCGTACGTTGTAACCCGTAATGGGGAACGCGGCTGAGAATCTCTTCCCCATCAGCCACGCCTATGCAGCAACGTGTCTTGTCATTGGTTGGTAAATAAATGGCCATAACTTGGGAAGTACTTGTCCGATTAATATCAAACCTTGAAAAGGCACATCCACAGGGCCCCAGCAATATAGCTGGCAAGTTTCAATTAGATCGGACCAGTGGTTGTCGAGAAACAGCGGTCAGACACACAGACACACACACACACACACACACACACACATAATATGTGTAAGTTTTAAAGTTTTAACTTTGAGAATGATTTGATGAACCCACATAATCCAAAGAAAAGCTAAAATGGACATTTAGAAGTTCTGTGAGAGCAACAGCCAGCGGATGATTCACATCAGGATTTTACAACTGCCCAGGTTATGCCAAGCCACCACTGCCTACCTCGGCTCTCTGCCATATGTCATCACAGGGTCCATATCATCACAAGTACAGCAAAACTATCTCAAATCTTTGGATGCAGTGATTGTCACATTTCACGTCACACACGATTCACACATCAACTTCAGTTGTATGTTTACAGACCGTTCTCTCAGCACACATACAACTGAAGATGATGTGAGAAGTGTAAATGTTCCTCCAGATTTCAGAGAGAAAAAAGCATTGGCCACAAGATAATATTTCTGACTGATTTTCTGATCAACCACCTCTGACTGATTTTCTGAAGATAATATTTGGGAGAAACAGATGTTCTCTTTCAGTTTTCTACTACATCAAATTCCTTTGGGTTGAATATTCTATTCAACAAGATGCTGTGTTCTGCTTTCCCTGCCATCACTTCCAATCAGAAGCAAGCGAAGTTGAGGAATCATCATACTAAAATACGCAATTTGGTATCTGTCTGTCTGACTGCGATACATTCGGTCGTTACCTATCCAATCTCAACCAAATTTTACAGGAGGATTTAGGGTCACACGATGGAGGTTGTCGTGACTTAACTTGCCCCCCTCCCAAAGGGGGTTTTCCACCTTAGGCGAAATCCATGTTAAGGTGTATATCGGTGTTAAGATAACTAATCATGGCATTTTTCCAAGGCTTTAAAAGCTGATATTCCAAATCTGATTCCATATTTAATGATCATAGAGCAGGAGCTAGGTGACTTTTATTCAACATGGAAGGTGCAGATGTTTAAGGGTGCCAGTGGTG
>CM068956.1:131202362-131219145 GCA_035128595.1 Eptatretus atami
TCTTTTTTGTATACCTTGTCGAGGCTCGTATGAGAGGTAACACACAAGCACAGCAAGGGGGCAGGAGCCAAGAGGGGCGGGAGAGGGAAGGACAAAACAGTGGGGAACAGAGACATCAGGAGATCTGTGGAAAGGAGAGGGATGGGGCGGGACACATGGGAATACAGATGGACATTACAGGGACTTTCAGGAAGGAAAGCAGGGAATTTGAAGGAGGTGGTGTGGGTGGATTAACGGGGGTAGAAAAGATCGAGGATTTGGATGGGGATAATAAAGAGGTGGTGATGAACAGCTGTTTTGAAGGCCTGGAGGGAAGAATGGGATTGAATAGAGTGTGGGAGTTTATTATAAAGGTGGAAAAAACAGGAATGAAAGGGTGAAGTTAATGAAGAGTACCTTTGGGTTGTTCTGCAGCTGTTATTCATTCCTTTCATTGTTCGATATGCATTTGTAATTAATACTGTACTCTTTTTCTCTTCTTTCTCCTTTTATATTCTCACCTCCTCTTCGCATTTCGTCTCTATTTCTACATCCAGATAATTAGCCCGTCCACCGCACAGTGGGAGATGGGGCTGTGTGTGTGTGTGTGTGTGTGTGTGTGTGTGTGTGTGTGTGTGTGTGTGTGTGTGTGTGTGTATCTATACAGTATTGTAAAGCAGGAGTATCTGTCTGTCTTCTGTCTGTCCCCTTCTGTCCCTAAACTACTCCCTCAGTTTTAGGGATAGCCCTGCCAAACCTTCTGTGGAACATTTTTTGGGTCCCAGCCAGTGTGACCACTCCTCATTTTCATAAATGCCAGGTGAGCCAATGAAAAAAGCCAA
Source organism: Eptatretus atami (assembly GCA_035128595.1). Lineage (NCBI taxonomy): Eukaryota > Metazoa > Chordata > Myxini > Myxiniformes > Myxinidae > Eptatretus > Eptatretus atami. The sequence continues at coordinate 131,203,184 of CM068956.1, forward strand.
GAATATCACAAGGTTTCAAAAAAGCGATGATATAGAAAACCTATTCGCCAAGAAACCGAAAGAAAACCAAGACGCCAAGGTGAACAACGAATAGCCAAGATCTTGTGAAAAAAGCCAAGGAGTGGTCACACTGGTCCAGTGGTTGTCCTAGGGGGTGGGAGGTTTCTAAATTTCCTCAACTCAATTATGATTTTTCGGTTTCGATCCATACGAAGCTGCTCCTGATCTGGATGTAACGTCAGAAATGGCGTTTCTCTTCGTTCACCCCAGGAGTGTTTGTGACATTGTATTTGTTATATTAATGGCTTTGTATTAATTTGTGATTGGAATGAAAATATCGAGATCGAGTTTGAAGGAGAATCAGGAAATTATGTGAGGGTTTCCACCGGTGACATTTGCAGATTCGCCATTGACATCATGCTGTCGAGATGTCCAGGGGTGTATTCAGTTACCAAGCAGCTAGCTAGCGCTTGCCAAGCCAGCCGTTCCTCATCAACAATTTTGAATGGATTGCTTGCTTGAGTGCTTAAGCCACTTGGCGAGCGCTGTCAAGAAACTTGGTAACTGAACACAGGCCAGATTCATTACATGGCGACAAGGATAAACATCTCGGCCACTTTTTCCACCATCCCCTGTCCACCCCAAAGCGAGCCCCCGACTCCCATCCTCCTCATATCTTCTTCTGCTTGTCGTGTGTGCTGTGTCCAGGCTCTAAGTTTTTTATACATGTAGTCAAGGACCAAATCTTCAAATCAGTCCTAAAAATTAATGATATTGCATTTCTGGGTATAATTGCGTATAAAGTGGTTTCTATACGATTTTTGACCTGCTGGATCTGAAAATTATGTGCACCAAAACGGAATTTTAGTTTTGCACCCTTAAATTTCCAAAAACAAAATGGCGGCCTTTACTATTTGCTTTGAACCGATAAGGGTAGCTGGGACTAGCTCTCCACTCGACCCCTCGTGTCTTCTCCAACATTTTCCTCACCGCAACATCATATTGAAATCTGTATCGGCTGCACTTAGTAAACATCCTACCTTGAAATATTGTTTCCTTCTATTCACAGGTGCGTATCAGCTAAGAGAGAACAATGGAAGCCACATTTAGTCTCAAGAAGCCGACATGTTGTATTCTCTATGTGCATCATCTGCCAAGACAATAAGAAGGATAGACTTATCACTGGTGGAACACAGAATTTCAAAAGCTCCATGAATGTGTATCTCAGAGACACAAGCTAAAAGACACAAGGAACAGAATCATAATAAATATCATTCAAAATTTTGGAGCCTCTGAGAAACTCTTTCTCGCATTGATCATACTACTCGTGTTCATGACAAGGGAAACATTTCCAGATTGGAGTGAACTTCAGCCAAACTTGAACTAAACACAGTAGCAGTGATGTTCATACAAAACTTCAAACTTCTGATAAGCCATTGGGCTGGGAATGATGTGTGTTCTGTCATATGTCAATGAAAGTAAGACTCCATTCAGTGTCGCCATTTGACACTAATGATAGCGTTGCAGTTTTGGAAGACTCTGGGGAGTCACAAACAACACATAAGGGATCCCTAGCATTGTATTTGATCTTCAATTTGATTCTCTCTATCGCAATAGTGTTCAGCTAAAATACCCCTCCCCTCGGATCAGTGGAAGAGAATATGGTTGTGAATGTCGCTTTGAACTATCCCTTTGTACTCAAACCTCATTCTAAAAACTCACCCCCAACTCCATACTTAAACACATAATCAAACCACTTCTCAAACAATCCAATTCAGCGGCACTTCACTGTTTAATCATCATTCCAGCACTTCCATCGTCATCGCGGCATTTGCTGCGCTACCAGTGTTATTGATGTACTGCCTAGCCTTTGGACTGCCAGGGTTGTGACAACCTCCCCACCCACCTGGGACCAATCACGATGGCTAGATTACAGCATGCAAGCCAATTGGTTTAATGGAGGGGTGCCAAAAGGCGGACATCAGTGGAAGCGGGAAGAAGGGCAATAAAAGCCTAATGGGCCAGTTTGTGAGCAAGTTCTGGAGTTTGTGTGAGCAGTGTTCCAGAGTTCAGGTCCTGAAAGAGTTCATGTCCTGAGTCCTGGGGAGAGAGACCAGACAGAGCAGAATGAGCGCTAACCAATAACTCTTCCGAACTGACTTCTCTCTTACACGTCATTACACACGCACCTTATACCCTCACATCCCCAAGCATATGCACAATAATTGACCCACACTATATGCTACTGCACCACACCGCACCTCCCACCCTCACCTCTCACTCACCTTTACCTTGGACCTGTTTGTTACACGTGAAGTGTCCGGCTACATACAGGTCAGACCGGGGTCGACAGTGAACTCCACTGCCTTCTCTTCCCTCTGTCCATCTTCTTCTTTATCGCTTTCCCAGAATGTCTGAGGTGCCTGTGTCTGTGTTTAGTGTTAAGGTCAAATGTCTCAGGGCATTTGAGTGATAGGCGTTAAGATATTCTCTGTGTGACACTGCATCCTTGTAAATATGTGCTTTGATTTCAAAATAAACTGTGATTTCCAATCTTCTCAGGTGTCTTTCTCCATTGGTTAGACATAATATGTAATTAATGGATGGGAGTTTCACCCCACTGGTTCATTTTTTTCACCCCACTGGCCAACGTTTCTGCTGGGTAACAAGTTCACTGGGGAGGTAATGCAGGATTTGAAGTGAGGACCCTACCAGAATTAGTCATTTCAGATGGCGCCTGTAGTTACTTAGCAACTTGTGCCGTGTAGTTATCTGTGGCTCGTGGGCTTCGGGATCAAAGGTCAGGAAACAGGTCTAAGAGAGGCCACTCGTGACCCAGCTGGCAACCGTAACAATAGAATTGTGGAGACAGGAAAGTTTGACAAAAGAAACTTAGTGTAGCATTGGCTGACTGCAACGACCTGATTTGCTACAGAGGGAAAGTATCACCCGAACTGCTATAGATCCTTCATGAGAGGATCGCCAGGATGAGAGATACCACTAAAGACAATGATATTGCAGTGGCATAGCTTTGTATGGAGCTTCATGAATCATCAAACAAAGGTGTATTCTGGGTTTTAAACAGATACTGTTCACTTATAGATATCACCTGGAGATGACATTCCTCTTTCTTTTCAAAGTCGAAGGTCATCATTTATAGACAAAGTGAAACAACTCGTTTGTGATGTGAATGAATTCCATGTTTTGCAAAGAAGTGAAGACTGAGATAACGCAGTCACGGTTCCCAAAAATTAGCTCGTAGTCCAATTCACAAGTTGATCTTTCATCAAAAGACAAGGAATGCCCAATACGAACATTCACACCCATAGATGATACAGACTGTTTATTGAGAAAAGAAACAATTTATTTTTCCTTTAGACCCAAAGCCGTCTGCATGTCGTTGAACATCTGATGATCGGTTGGCTCCGCAAACACCAAATACAATTTCTCAACTACATTTAGCCCACAGCACTACGACTCACTTTACAACACTCCCCAAGAACGAGGTTGAGTTTGTGTGCCATACAATGTATATGCATTGCAAACGGATGGTCATCTTTCATACGCTGCTGAACACCAGCTACATATCTTGATGTAACCACAGCAACATCATAAGAGTGGGAAACTATCAGCACATTCTGCAATCCTTTTGTCTCCAAAGTTTTCTTTAATAAATGCCTTCAGCATTTCGGGAACATGAGCAACTGACAAAGCACAGGAACCTTTCTCTGATGTCAAGGTTTTTCTGCACGTCTGATACAAACTGAAAGCTGCTCCGTCTTAAACGATCCGACCTCATCTGCTGTTATAGCAAAAAAAAAAAAATCCGATCTTATTCACTGCCTGTACAATTTCTTTGTAAACCAAATCTGCACAGATGTTGTTTTGAAATTCAGGGCTTGTGAAATTAAAATAACTAGCCTGCGTTTTCTTGAAAGTTTCGTCATACTTTCAAAAGAAATCACAAAAATAAAATCAAGAAAATTCCCTTTCGATTGATTTCCTCTCCCTCATCATCTCACTAAAAAAGAGCAAGCCAAGCTTTGAAAGTAACTTGACAATGTCACGACCTTTGTAAGGTAATCCCTGTTTCTCTCAATCTGCTCAGGTGTCTTTTACGATTTCCGAAAGCTTCACGTTACGATTCGATTGTTCGCTATGTTTGAAGCGTTGCCACTTTCCATACCATTTCACATGAACCTATGTATATGGCATGTTTCGACAATTTTTCAGAGATTTTATTCTGATCCCGAATGGATTTTTGATACACTTCATCAAAATGACGGGTTTACAAAACTCAACACGACACGTAGGATTACAATACACACAAAGTTATGGATCACGTCTGATTAATTATTGCAATTGGAGAATGGGAAAAGGGAACGAGTCAAAACGAGACACTGAACAAGAACGGATCAAAACATTGGGCAGGATTTCTTTGAGGTGCTTCAGGCGTTAATACAAAATGCCAAAACATACAGTGTATAAACACACCTCGATTGCTCCTGAAATAAGAAAATAAAAAAACGTGGGCGATGTACAAGCACAGCCTCGTTCGCTTCTGAAATAAAAAATTTTTAGCCGCGTCTCGCGTAGCGAACACTGGCTCTAAAGAGAGCTCCGCGTTGTTCTTCTTCTTCTTGTTCTTCTTCTTCTTCTGGTGAAGACAAAACTTTCTGACACGGCTCTTGGACTCATTTGTCCTTGTTTTAAATAACGGGGGCGGTGTATAGGCACAGAACGCTGGCTGATTTACCGGGAGGCAAAGGCAGGCCGCAAATGTGGCATCGTCACACATGTAACGGGCGCGAGCGCATCGGTGTGACGATTTCTCGAGCACGCGAATTACATGAACCTCATGATGCCATGCGACCACCGTCACTCATCCTGACTATCACGCCCCTTCATATCCACGCTCATGCTTCCACCCGTCACTCATCCTCACTATCACGCCCTTCCATATCCACGCCCATGCTTCCACCCGTCACTCATCCTCACTATCACGCCCCTTCCATATCCACGCTCATGCTTCCACCCGTCACTCATCCTGACTATCACGCCCTTCCATATCCACGCCATGCTTCCACCCGTCACTCATCCTGACTATCACGCCCCTTCCATATCCACGCCATGCTTCACCCGTCACTCATCCTGACCTATCACGCCCCTTCCATATCCACGCCCATGCTTCCATTCTCACTCATCCTGACTATACCCCCTTCCATATCCATGCCCATGCTTCCACCCGTCACTCATCCTCACTATCACGCCCCTTCCATATCCACGCCCATGCTTCCACCCATCATCATCCTGACTATTCACGCCCCTTCCATATCCACGCCCATGCTTCCACCGTCACTCATCCTCACTATCACGCCCCTTCCATATCCACGCTCATGCTTCCACCCGTCATCATCCTGACTATCACGCCCTTCTATCCACGCATGCACCACCCGTCACTCATCCACTTCAGCCCCTTCCATATCCCGCCATGCTTCACCCATCACTCATCCTGACTATCACGCCCCTTCCATATCCACGCCCATGCTTCCACCCGTCACTCATCTCTGACTATCACGCCCCTTCCATATCCACGCCATGCTTCCACCCGTCACTCATCCTGACTACACGCCCCTTCATATCCACGCCCATGCGACCACCCTCACTCATCTTTGACTATCACGCCCTTCAATATCCATGCTCATGCTTCACCCGTCACTCATCCTCACTATCACGCCCCTTCCATATCCACCCATGCTTCCACCCGTCACTATCATCACTATCACGCCCCTTCCATATCCACGCTCATGCTTCCACCCGTCACTCATCCTGGACTATCACGCCCTTCCATATCCACGCCCATGCTTCCACCCGTCACTCATCCTGATATCACGCCCCCTTCATATCCACGCCCATGCTTCCACCCGTCACTCATCCTGCCTATCACGCCCCTTCCATATCCAGCCCATGCTTCCACCCGTCACTCATCCTCATATCACGCCCCTTCCATAATCGCTCATGCTTCCACCCGTCACTCATCCTGACTATCACGCCCCTTCCATATCCACGCCCATGCGCACCCGTCATTATCCTGACTATCACGCCCCTTCCATATCCAGCCCATGCTTCCACCATCACTCATCCTCACTATCACGCCCCTTCCATATCCACGCCCATGCTTCCACCCGTCACTCATCCTAACTATCACCGCCCTTCCATATCCACGCCCATGCTTCCACCCATCACTCATCCTGACTATCACGCCTCTTCCATATCCACGCCCTAGCTTCCACCCATCACCTCCTCCTAACTATCACGCCCCTTCCATATACACGCCCATGCTTCCACCCGTCAGTCATCCTGACTACACACCCTTCCTATCCAGCCATGCTTCCACCATCACTCATCCTGCTATCACGCCCCTTCCATATCCACGCTCATGTTCCACCCGTCATCATCCTGACTATCACGCCCCTTCCTATCACGCCCATGCTTCACCCATCTCATCCGACTATCATCGCCCTTCCAATCCACGCTCATGCTTCCACCCATCACTCATCCTGACTATCACGCCTTCCATATCACGCCATGCTTCCACCCATCACTCTCCTGACTTCACGCCCTTCCATATCCACGCTCATGCTTCACCCGTCACTCATCCTGACTATCACGCCCCTTCCATATCCATGCCATGCTTCCACCCATCACTCATCTGACTTAAATCACACTCTCACCGAAACATCGCATCAGTACTAACCTCGCGTTCTCCGGCGTTCGTGCACACATATATTATCGTGCAAGTTTGTTCATTTTGTCCCCGAAGCCGCATTTACATGGTCACTCATCCCTGTAACCATGCCCCTCCGCTATTAACCATGCCCCTGTGTTTTCATGTGTCCCTGCACATGCGTCGTCTGCATTTCTCAATGCTCAAAAAACACAACTTGGTTATGCAATGAAGCCAAACATGGCTATTGTTCTGTGCATACATATACATCTGTTTATAAGCATGGATAGATTTCAATTCCACTGGGCCCTGAAGGAATTATCCTATAGGCCAGACTGTGTGCCTCAGAATGCTTGTGACACTGATGGCCTGCAACCTTTCGACATTTGATGATGCTTTTAATCATCACTTTTGGTCTTTTTCACACTGAAGAGAAAACTTAGAGGGAAGTCATGGTGATTGTCAATATCACACTTCGGTTTGGAGCCATTTTTCCTCCATTCCTGTGGAGCCTATTATTTAATTACGTTTGGTTAGAAAAAAGAAAATCGTTTTTTCCCAACCATTTTCCAATTTCACTCCAGATTTTGACATAATTATTGAGGCATGAGTTCGAATAGTCCAGGAGCTAGGTGACTTTTATTCAACATGGAAGGTGCAGATGTTTAAGGGTGCCAGTGGTGTAGAGTAGGGTTGGCAGATCCCAGAAACCCAATTCCTAAGTTGCGCCAGTGGTGGGTGTGGTAGGTGGCGCACCCAAATCCAAGATGGCTGTTTCGATATAGGCTTAAAACCAATATTGTCATACATCAAGTAATACTAGGCGATTCCAATGATCTTGGTATGCATTCTGATAGTTTTGGGTATGCCCAATCTAATGGAGAGGGTGTCATTATCATCCAAGGTCAATGTCATGAGATAAAGGTCAATATCAGTTTTGGTCATTTTTATGCCTGTTTGACCTTGACCCTTTGATTCAAGGTCAAATCTGATGACATGAAATGATTCACCATATACTGATTTCTCTATTAGTGCCTAAAGTGCAAATACCAATCCAGTGTCATTTGACAGGGATATAAGTACATTGAATGAAAAATATAAACCTTAAGGTCCACGCTCACTGATCCGATCGACCCCAACCTGCCCTGACCGGCCACCCGAACTGCCCCCCCCCCCCCCGAGCATCTGGTCGGGGCACAGTCGCCTATGCTCAGATGCGGTCCTCGAGTTTTCAACATGATCAAAATTGTGGGGTTGATTGGTAGGTCGGGTGTCATTAACCCTCTCCTCTGGGCCTCTCCTCATGCCCTCTTCTCCCCCTCTCCTCCCCATCTCTTGGAGGAGAAGGAGAAGGAGAGGAGAGGGAGGAGGAAATGGGGGAGGAGAGGCCGTGATGAGGAAAATTGTTAATTTTTTTTTCTGGAAAAGAAACAAATTGTTAATTGTTATGGTTTGCATGACAATGCCCCACTACAATCTGTTTCTATATATTACCTAACCTATTTACCCACCATGCATATATACATATAGAACTAATCTACACTTTCTATAAATTTAGGGATCTATTTTCTATCACCACCATGGATATGCATAATTGACTAATTAAAATAAAACCCACATTGAGAAAAATTCTGTTTTATACTGACAGGGTTGTTAAGTTCAATGAATGGTATTGTGTTGTTATCAGTTAGTCTTCATCTGAGGAAGACACATTGAGGTCATCATCAGAGCTTTCTTGATGTGAGTGACTCTCTTCCTCTGGAACCAGTGACTCTGGAAGCTGTTGACCATCAAAACCAAATGATTTCATACTGCTCTTCATGCAACTCCCAGCCATCATTTGAAGATGGATGCTGATTTTAATTCTAATAAATCAGCATTGGCCCACATTATTGCTACAAATGATGACCGTTTTATGTGTTTGGAAATTTCTGATTTTGCAGGGAGGAATCATGCTACCATCAATTCCCTTCAGCTTTGCTAGTGCATTCCGAGATCTAGTTTTTGGTCCATACGCTTTTCAAAGACATTATAGCGATAGTAATTCAGTGAATGACTTTTCCCTTAGCCCCATACATTTGAGCTGTATATGTCTTAGGATTTCTATGTCCGGGTCAGTCAGCGAACCTCTAGCCATTTGTGAAAATGCTAATGCTTTATGGCTGTTTGACCTTGTCCCCTTGATTCAAGGTCAAACTGATGGCATAAATGATTCCTCATACATGATTTCCTATTAATGCTCATACATGCCAACGCCTCAGACCAATATTTAAAACATTACAGGGACTATTTAAAAAAGGGGGGGGGGAACCCATTCCAGAAATGGAGGAATTCCCCCTTTAGTCCAAAAATAGTCAAATTTCCGATCTATTTTTGGCACTAGATTTCTTATTTCCTCATAAAAACATTCCATTTTGTAGTTATACATGTTCTTGGTACTGTTATGCATTATATTTATACATTATTTCATGTTGAAAGTCTTTAAAATGTTCAACATCTTACCTTATTTGTTGTTGCCAAGTTGCTGGAACTCTGCATGACACTTGAATTTGTCAGAATTTGCCACATGACATAAGGGGGGTGATCCAAATCGATTTTATAGCTTACTTTAATATGCCTATAACTATTTAAATACTTGTCTGAGAGCTTAGGTATGTATTGGGCACTAATAGGAAATCATGTATGGGGAATCATTTCATGTCATCAGATTTGACCTTGAATCAAAGGGTCAAGGTCAAACAGGCATAAATTGACCAAAAACTGTGATATTGACCTTTATCTCATGACATTGACCTTGGATGATAATGACACCCTCTCCATTAGATGGGCATATCCAAACTTCAGAATGCATACCAAGATCATTGGAATCGGCCTAGTATTACTTGATGTATGACAATATTGGTTTTAGCCTATATCGAAACAGCCATCTTGGATTTGGGTGGCGCCACCTACCCACCCACACTGGCGAACTTAAGAATTGGGTTTCTGGGATCTGCCAAACCTAACTCACACACTGGCACCCTTAAACATCTGCACCTTCCATGTTGAATAAAAGTCACCTAGCTCCTGCTCTATGATCATTAAATATGGAATCAGATTTGGAATATCAGCTTTTAAAGCCTTGGAAAAATGCCATGATTAGTTATTTAACACCGATATACACCTTAACATGGATTTCGCCTAAGGTGGAAAACCCCTTTGGGAGGGGGGCAAGTTAAGTCACGACAACCTCCATCGTGTGACCCTAAATCCTCCTGTAAATTTGGTTGAGATTGGATGGTAACGACCGAATGTATCGCAGTCAGACAGACAGATACCAAATTGCGTATTTTAGTATGATGATTCCTCAACTTCGCTTGCTTCTGATTGGAAGTGATGGCAGGAAAGCAGAACACAGCATCTTTGTTGAATAGAATATTCAACCCAAAGGAATTTGATGTAGTAGAAAACTGAAAGAGAACATCTGTTTCTCCCAAATATTATCTTCAGAAAATCAGTCAGAGGTGGTTGATCAGAAAATCAGTCAGAAATTTATCTTGTGGCCAATGCTTTTTCTCTCTGAAATCTGGAGGAACATTTACACTTCTCACATCATCTTCAGTTTGATGTGTGCTGAGAGAACGGTCTGTAACATACACACGAAGTTGATGTGTGAATCGTGTGTGACGTGAAATGTGACAATCACTGCATCAAAGATTTGAGATAGTTTTGCTGTACTTGTGATGATATGGACCCTGTGATGACATATGGCAGAGAGCCGAGGTAGGCAGTGGTGGCTTGGCATAACCTGGGCAGTTGTAAAATCCTGAGTGAATCATCCGCTGGCTGTTGCTCTCACAGAACTTCTAAATGTCCATTTTAGCTTTTCTTTGGATTATGTGGTTCATCAAATCATTCTCAAAGTTAAAACTTTAAAACTTACACATATTATGTGTGTGTGTGTGTGTGTGTGTGTGTGTCTGTGTGTCTGACCGCTGTTTCTCGACAACCACTGGTCCGATCTAATTGAAACTTGCCAGCTATATTGCTGGGGCCTGTGGATGTGCCTTTTCAAGGTTTGATATTAATCGGACAAGTACTTCCCAAGTTATGGCCATTTTTTACCAACCAATGACAAGACACGTTGCTGCTATGAGCGTGGCTTGATGGGGAAGAGATTCTCAGCCGCGTTCCCCATTACGGGTTACAACGAGACGGACTTCCGGATAGTGATGACTTAGTGTATTCTAATAATTTCTCAATTTCTTATGCGCATTTATAGATAAACACAATGCCCCAATCCAGTCGTCGTTTACGAGAGCAAAGGAATGGCTTGTATGGTTGTTTGAAGTTATTTTTTTTTTTGCACGTACGGTTTTTTGGGGGTTTTTTCTCTTCTCTTCTCTTTGTGTTTTCTCAGCGATGACATTGTGAAAAGGCAAAATACGTTGGCGCTAATTGAATAATTGGCCATTAAAACTAAATTGCGAATCATCGTAACTGCGATATGCGAACTTCCGGACAGTGAGGACATCAAAACGTTGGCAGATCCAGCAACCTCCGCATTCTTGCCCTGGACGAGGAAACAAAGAAGAAGTGCGTTTCCTCAGCATGTTGTTTATGTGAATAAGCAAAGCGAGAAGCGAACGTAAAATTCTTCTTACATTCGATGCTGCAATTTCCGGTTACTTCAGCCTGGATTCGGGATCAGCGATCAATAATGTAAATCACGATTAAAAATTATTTTTTGACGATGCGGGAGATATCTTTATTATAAAATTAGGGTAGACTTAAAACTGCTAGAGTATTACTCTCTAGTTTTGTTGTTATTTTTTTAGTTATAAAGGTGTGATTGGTATACTATAGATCAATTAATTATTTGTGGCATTTCTATAACCGTGATAAACTACTGCATATTACCTCAACATTACCTTCACAACAACAACTACACCGCATAGAACAGGATCTCATCTGAAAAAATAAATATTACTCAACATTACTTCCCAACAACAACTACATGCCGAGACCAGGATCTCATCTAAAAAAATAAATATTACTCAACATTACCTTCACAACAACAACTACACCGCCTAGAACAGGATCTCATCTGAAAAAAAAAATTCCTCAACTTTACCTTCACAACGACAACTACACTGCGAGAACAGGATCTCATTCAAAAAAATTAATTTACCTCACATTAACCTTCACAACAACTACACCGGCCTAGAACAGGATCTCATCTGAAAAAAAAAAATATTCCTCAAATTACCTTCACAACAACTACACGCCTAGAACAGGATCTCATCTAAAAAATTAATATTCCTCACATTATACCTCAACAACATTACTTCACAACAACAATACACCCGCACTAGAACAGGATCTCATCTGAAAAAAAAAAATTCCTCAACATTACCTTCACACGACCAACTACACGCCGAGAACAAGATCTCATCGAAAAAATTAATATTACTCAACATTATACCTCAACATTACTTCACAACAACAAACTACACCGCTAGAACAGGATCTCATCTAAAAAAATATTACTCAACATTACTTCAACAGCAACTACATCACCCTAGAACATGGATTTCAATAAAAAAAAAAAAAAAAAAAACAAAAAAAAAAAAAAAAAAAAAAAAAAAAATGTAGAGCTTGCCTGTTTGAGGAACTCGAACAGGTGAACGGTACAAGTGCTGAGACGGGGTTTGTGACGAGCAGGGTGGGCCCAGTGACCTTCAGCCTCTCTTTGCCGCAACAAACTCATCGCATTGCTGCGAACTGCGCAACAATCAGTAACCTTCTCTATTTATGAATGTAAACTAAGGAGTTCGCCATCACGCGATGCTCCGACTACCGTGAGCACCCGACTGAATAGCGACAACACAAGAGCGGAGCAAAAGTGCATTTCATTTTTTCATTTTGTTTTTTTTTCCCTTTTCTCTCGCTCTGTACCATCAACAATGCCTGGCATTCCGAGTCTTGCGGCGCCACGTGGCGCCCTCGGAAAGCACCAACAAGCGCGCGAAAAGAAAAATCCACCGTCGACGAGTCAGCGTGTTCGTGGCTCCACGCAGGAGGTGTTTGACGTCTCCGCAGAGGCACGGCGATGGTGGCACGTACATTGACGTGTGGGAACGGTGCGGGCACGGTACGAGCCGTAGGGGACGGAGCGAGGCGGCAAAGGGCGCGCTCAGTGGGGAGTGGAAAGGCGCGAAGAGGACACGCGCCAGGGCTCGGGCTCACGTGTCGGACGCGAGGAACACCCTCACGCATGTCCGGCACGTGCGCAGCACTTCCAGTCGGTCGCCCCTCTGGGTCTGTCGTCGTTTGAGAAATAATTAATTCATCAGCTCGAATTTTATTTCAAACTGTCAAGTTTCTCTCCTGAGAAACAGTTCCAGATGGTTTTGTGAGTGTAGACTCGCGCGACGTGGCCCGTGGGGGTGTTCGAGAGATTACTGTGTTGGGGGGTGGTGACTGGTGGGTGGTAAAGTCTCTCTCTCTCCCCCCCCCCACCACCCCACGTCTCTTTTCTCTCCGAGCGACATCTCGAACGTTTTGCTAAACGCTGCTCCCTGAGCACTTAGCGCGCCTAGTCATTTGGTACGAGGCAAGCTATCATCCGGAGCGATTTGGAAATCATCACTCTTTTCCACGAGATAACACCCTGTCGACTTTTGTAAAATCCCTACCCCGAAGCAGCCCTTGCCAACGCCCCTCGGTCCTGAAAGCACCAGGTCCAGCAAACCTAGCTCGAATACAACACAAGACCTTGAAAATCCCAAACTTTTCTCTGCCTTACACATGCTGCTGAGCAAAGTATTTCTTACGTTTGGATTTTTGAACAAAATTAACGTAACGACCTTCAAGTAACGACCGGACTGAAAATACAGGCTCGTTCAAGTTCAAGGAGACTTATTTCGAGGGTTGGGGTGGGATTTCTGAACTATCGTGGTGCTCACTGCTGCCAAACAAGTTCGGAGCGGTGAGAACGGAGAGCCAAATGGGAAGGACATATAGCTTGGTAATCTGACATAATTATAGCCTAACGTTTACTTTCTCAACGGAGTTCGGTCGGAGAGGGTTCAAACTTTCAAAATCCATCAGGTGACTTTTTTTTTGGAAACGCTCAGGTATCACGTGATCATTGATATCATCAATGTTAAAAATCAGAACAAAATCGATGATAACTTTGTGTTGGTAAGCTATTTTGAAATAATAATAATAATAACATATTTCCACTCACTTAATAAACAAGCTTTCACTTGAAATGCAATTTTAGTCGATTTGCTGACATCAGCACTTTTGTGTGTCGGGTGGTGCTGAGGTGTCGTCCACTAGACGGCGGTCTCCTTGGGTTAACCTGAGGCGGTCCCTTCGGTGGATGCCTGGAATGTCCTATCCTAAGAGAGGATGATCACCTGTCTCTGTTGTCATCTGAGCTCAAGCGTTTGGACATCGGTATTGCAGCACTCTCTGAGGTTCGGAGACCGCATAGTGGTGAGTTTGTGGCGGGTGGTTACACCTACTGTTGGCCTGGTCACTCTGATGGTTACCATGCTCAAAGAGTTGTTGTAGCTGTGTCCAATAAGCAGACACCAATGATAATTGAAGTAATACCGGTAAACGAGCGTATTATGAGACAAAGGATGTCACTCCTTGGGTGTTGTTTCCCTGGTCTCTGTATGTGCTCTTACTGAGGTGAGTGATCTAACCATGGACGCATCTTATGCCATGCTCAAGTCTGTGGTTGATCAGTGCCCCAGGCGTGATACTCCTCTTGTCTTGGGGGGATTTCAGTACATCAACTGGCACTGATAGGAATGGTTATGAGATGTTTGTTGGTCCCCATGGGTCTGGAACTGTGAACCAGAATAGCACTAAGTTCATTGACTTTGCAACAAGTCATGGACAGGGTGGCTGGTTCATGGTTTCAGCGCCCACAGGCTCATCGTTGGACTTGTACTCCAACGCTGGTGGTGTGGCAAAGGAGATTGACCATGTGCTCGATTGATGGTCGCCTGAGATGATCCAGAACTGCAGGGTCTACCGGAGAGCTCAGTTCTCAACACTGACCACAAGGTGTTGTAGCAACTCTGAAAGTTGCAGCTTAAATCCAGGAGAATGGTAACCATCCCAGCCTAGGTTGGATGTTGGCAATCTCAATGACGAGAGTGGAGCTGAAGAGTTTGCAAACAGACTGAGTGGAGATTTGGGGGGTCTGGGTGCTTTGGGGGATCCTGAAGATTTGTGGAGTGCTTTCAAGACCACCGTCCTTGATGTTGCCAGTGGATGTCTTGGAACTCACCATAGGGCGAAGAATAATTTTGTCTCTCAAGGGACACTGGATACCATTGACCAGAGTTGCAGGGCCAGGCTGAATGGCAGAGCTAAGCTGTTCAGAGAGCTAAGGTGTAAAACTGTACAAGTGCTAAGGGTGGACAAGGAGGCCTATGTGCGAGGAATCTGTGAGGGGGTAGAGCATCACCTGTGGTCAAGTGATTCTTGGCCTACTTACAGGGGAATTCGCACATTGCATTCCTCCAAGCCCGTCCCTCGGTGTATTGCAGTTAGAGCAGAGGGTGGTGGGCTCTTAACAGAGAAGTCCGAAGTGTAGGCCCGCTGGGCCGGTTACTTTGAGTGGCTGTACCAGGCTGATCCACCAGCTGTCAAGTTGGATGTCAGCATGTTACTAACCCAATTGCTGACCTTCCAATCAACTGTGGTCCACCTTCATTTGTGGAAACACAGACTGTGGTGAACTGGTTGAAATGGGGTAAAGCTCCTGAGATCAGTTGCATCCATGCTGAACTTCTCAAGGTTGGTGGAAATGCTGTACTCGTGTCGATGCATGCAGTTCTGTGTACTGTCTGGAACACAGGCATCATCCCAACTGACTGGAAGAGAAGTCTTGTTGTTCCTCTCTAGAAAGGGAAGGGTGATCGCCAAGACTGCGATAACTACTGAGGGGTGACGCTGCTCTCAGTGCCCGGCATGGTATTTGCTCTGATAATTCTTGATGGGGTTCACCACCATCTGCTTGAGCACCAGCGTCCAGAGCAGTCAGACTTTACACCAAAGAGGTCAACGATTGACCATATCCTTGCGTTTCGGGTCCTCACCGAACGCAGACGAGAGTTTCGGCAGGGTCTGCTTGCAGCCTATGTTGATCTCTGTCAGGCATTTGATTCAGTGAATTGGGATGCCCTCTGGAGGATTCTTGGTCTTCGTGGGGTGCCACCAAAACTGA
>CM068956.1:131219160-131253561 GCA_035128595.1 Eptatretus atami
TCTGATGTCTGAACTCTACTCTGGTACTGAGAGTGATGTGAGATGTGGTGATACCATCTCTGACTTATTTTCAGCTGTTACTGGAGTTCGCCAGGGGGTGTGTACTGGCCCCCACACTTTTCAGCACTTGTATGGACTGGATTTTGAGAAGGGATTTGGGGAGAGATCAAGCTGTGGTGTATTGTTTGGAATGTCAAGATCTCTGACCTTGATTTTCAGATTGCATTCATCTTTGCGGAGACTTTAGATATCCTTTTGGGGGCCCTCGAGGTGCTGAATGAGGAGTCGCCGCTGGGTTAGCGGTTTCCTGGGTCAAAAACTAAGATCCAGGCTTTCAATGGACATCTTGGATGCTGCTATTCTGTCTGTACCTGCACTTGTGGCGAGGATGTTGAGGTCACGGAGAGATTCACTTACCTTGGCAGTGATAGTCATGTCTCTGCTGGCTGTGAGCCAGAGATCAGCAGACGTCTGTGTCGGGCCTGGGCAGTCATGGATTCACTGAATCATGGGATGTGGCGCTCCCGGTACCTGTGCAGGAGGACGAAAGTCTGAGTCTTCAGGTCCTTAGTGCTCCCACTCTTGCTTTATGCACGTGAGACTTGGACTCTGACCAGGGATCTGAGAGCCAGACTTAATTAGTTTGGTACCAGGTCTCTTCGGAGAATCCTTGGCTATCGCTGCTTGGACTTTGTGTCCAACGAGCGGTTGCTGAGAGAGACTCAAATGAGATTTGTTACCTGCATCATCTGTGAACGTCAGTTGCACCTGTGTGGACGTGTGGCTCGTTTTCCTAACGCTGATCCTACATCCAGATTCTCTCAGCAAGGGAACCTCGTGAGTGGAGGAGGCCAATGGGCCAACCACGTGCCTCGTGGTTGCAGCAGGTTGATCTGCATCTCAAGGAGATGGGGATGGGCCAGGCATCTGCCTGGGGGATGTCCTGATGGAGGCCCTTGGAGTTCTGGTGGAAAGTGGACGCAGCGACGCACTGCTACGGCGCATGCTCCCATGCCTGAGCTGACCTGACCTGGTCTCACACTTCCTATTGTTTAGATATTGTGTGGCACATGGTAGGAGACACCTGATGCTGAAAATTCCACAAGCTGCCTTGCCAACAAGTGTCGAACTTAGATATCAGGAATGGCAGAGCACGTTTTATTTGTTTTATTGATAACATCTGTGAGTGAAGTAAGTTATGGGCATATTCTGTTTGTAGAGATGCTTTCTGTGATGAGGTGCTGATAATCCTCACTCACTGTTCCTTGTTTTTGTTCTCTGTTGCAGTTGTTTGTGATCATTCATGAATTGACATGGCAGCATCATCGTTCAAAATTTTGGATCCAGACAGAGAAGAAAATTGTTCATTATGCTGTGCTGTTATAAAGAAGAATGAAAAGTGTCAAGTCCGAGGAAATCATGGATGGATAAAGTTTAAAGCCCTGGCTAAAGAATGGGGAGATATTGATATTGACGTGAATGACAGATTTTTCTTCCGACGTGTGCACGATCAAATTAAAGACCATGAAG
Organism: Eptatretus atami; assembly: GCA_035128595.1. Taxonomy (NCBI): domain Eukaryota; kingdom Metazoa; phylum Chordata; class Myxini; order Myxiniformes; family Myxinidae; genus Eptatretus; species Eptatretus atami. The sequence continues at coordinate 131,220,691 of CM068956.1, forward strand.
AAGCATTTGGAAAGGTACACAAAAACTGCTGAACAGATTTTTCAACTCACCTTGCCCCCTATCAGAAAAGATTTTCAACTGAACAGCATGATGGAGATGATGCGACAGCAAGTGTTGCACAAACAGAGCCTTCTTCCACAACACGATATCAGCAAAGAGTTTCTAGAGAACAGAATAAACGAGAGTGTTTAATTTGTGGGGAGAAAAGGATCACCGATTCTAAGTCATCCGATCAGGGTGGTCTCAGTATATGTGAGCATCAGAATTCAAAGTCAAGACTTCTCAAAAGGCAGAAGATATTCATTGCCAATCTGAACACCAGATCCCATGAAGCATCCCGAATACTCGAACTGCTGTAAGGATGGCAGTCATTCGACATATTTGCAATGAATCCACGTAAAACCATTGAAGAGCAACAAAAATCCGAAATGAAACAAAGAGAAGAAGGCGTTAGGTCAGACTTTGTTTCGAGCAATATGAATAAGGATTATTAGGAAGAAAGAAGCTTTCTTACTTCATCACTTACTTGTTGATGTTGACATGTATAGTGAGGAAAATGGTATTAATCCTGTTGTGACATTGACTGCAACTTTGAAAAGAAAGCTTGTGGAAGGATTCAGAGATGAAATTGATTTTTTTCCTGCTGGCAAATATGTCATTGTTCACTCTTCTTCAATGAATCCAAGTGAATACAAAATTGCTACATTTACGAACTTTACCAAAACAAAGATAAAGCAACATACCTATGAACCTCCGCCACTATCTGCTGATTATTTAACAGAAAGCTTTGAGAATGGTCCACTACCCGAGCTATACAACGTTGTTTATGCAAACTTCAGTCTTAATGAACACGGTTCTGCCAAGACTGAATCAGGCAACATAGCCACCAAGATATGGTCAATTGCCCAAGACTGTGAGTCTCCTGTCTCATGCCAGAAGAATGCACAACAAGCCGTGCTGGGTCTCATTATGCATAGATTAACTGGAAGGAAAGAGGAAACCTAAAATCTCCATAGTCTCGGACACGCTATATCATACAATAATGTTCTCAAATACAACGATTTTTGGTCGCAGAACCAGCCTCCAAGTCACACGAGATTTGCAAATGTAACTTCACTTCAAAGAGGAGATAGCCAAATACAGAAGAAAGAGATAAGTTTTCAAGCTCCGAATGGACAGGATTTCACACTTCGGAGGAAAGAGAAGAGCGATTCTTCAGATGGTGACTATCTTCCTTGAATTGAATTCTGCACAAATAATTTAGAAGAATTTGTCGCTTTAGTATGAATCAATATAAAGCGAGATTTGACAATTTTTTGACAAAAGACGAAACTCCATTTTCAGCCATTGTTTCAACTCGTTTTTAGCTCGCCTGTTCGAAGAACAGAGAGCTATAGCGATACCCCCGGCGTGAGCGTGAGCGTGAGCGTGAGCGTGAAAATGTTAAAGTTTTTTGGTGCAAGTTTTTAGAAGCTTGCCATTCATTAATATATGTACTAGGATGCTGATATTTGGCATGGAGTTTCCTTTGGGGTATATTATTGATGTAGTGAAGTTGAAATTAAAAAATAATTTCAAATGTTTTAAAATTTTTGACCTGTTTTGAACTTAACTTTTTTGTAGCCATCAACATTAAAGTTTTTGGTGCAAGTTATTTAGAAGCTTGCCATTCATTTAATATGTGTACTAGGATGCTGATATTTGGCATGGAGGTTCCTTTGGGGTATACTATTGGTGTAGTGAAGTTGAAATTAACAAATGATTTTAATTTTTTTATTATAATTTCAACCTAAGATGTGTCAAAGCCACCCAATGCTCGCCTGTTTATATAGACGCTTGCCATTCATTTAATATGTGTACTAGTTTACTGATTTACAATATACCAAATACATATATTGCTTAAATTATTTGGATCAGACTTCACTGCAATGCTTTATAAAAAAATATTATTAGACTAGTCTTTTAAAAACGATAAATGTATAAACAGGCGAGCATTGGGTGGCTTTGACACCAACTCTCTGGTTGTAATAGACAGCGGTCATCTTTGAAATTTTGCAACCATTTTAATATAGGGCAATTATAAATACAAAATTAATAGCTGTTAAAAACTTATTTTTACTCGTTATTTGGGTGAAAAGGGTTGTCACGCGCTTTTTTATTATCATTATTATTTTTTTAAGCAAAAATTCATGGTTCAGTTCAAAAAACAACCTTTTTTTCTGGAATCCACAGTTGAGATGTCATCACACGAAAACGCTGATGTCAGCAAATCTACTAAAACTGGATATAAAATGAAAGCTTGTGGCAAAGTAAGTGTAAATATGTCATTCTTATTTCAAAATAGCTTATCAATGCAAAGTTATCGTCGATTTTGTTCTGATTTTTAACATTGATGATGTCATTGATCACGTGATACCTGAGCGTTTCCAAAAAAGTCACCTGATGGATTTTGAAACTTTGAACCCTCCCCTACCAAAATCCGTTGAGAAACCAATTGTTGGGCTACATGTCCGATTGTCAGGCTATATCCCCTGCCAATTATTACGAAAAGGAGAGATGCCCGCCCATCTGTCCGTGTCCATTGATACCTCATTCTAAAGGGTTCCTGCTGTCATATCATAAAAATAGGACCACGGGTCCTGAAATTCCCATGGATCAGGAGCAATGGTCAATGATGTCATAATACTGTATATATAAATTTTGTTCATGCTGGTCACGGTCACGTGACTGGTCACGTGATTGGTTGAATGGAAGCCCTCTTGATGCTGATTACAGCGATCCATGTTTACATGTTTACACTGCCTAGTGATGCAAAACGAAATTCAGTCATGTTTTTGGCTGAGGCCATGGCTGTGCTGCTGATTGTGGCTAAGCTTGTGGCCAAGTTTCTTCAAAATTGTGTTTGGTTCAAGCAATAATGACTGAAATATTCACAGACTCACTCACTCACTCACTCACTCACTCACTCACTCACTCACAGAATGACTGACTGACTTACCTATGCACACTGCTTGGTCGGATAAGCCCACCGGATGAAAGTCCAGGTGAGCTAAAATGGTACTGTTGAGGATCCAGATGCATATCCTACAATTTTAAAATTGATTCTTCACCATTCAGAGATCTTGCCAAAAACGATAAATAGCATATTTCAAAAAGTTGTGGACAAGTTATGACAAAACGAGGTGGATTATGTGGGAAGTTGACAAGAACAACTCGATTCGAATTTGGAGGTCCAGATCCAGATCCGGCCTGTTGGTGGGATACAAAACGCAAACCGTTCAGCCTGGCGGTGGTATGAGCTTACCACGTGCCGTTCTAGATTGAGAAGTGTTTGTGTGTTTGACTTCTTTGCACTCCAAAACTACGGGATGGAATAAGCTGAAAACTGGTGGTTATATTTGGGGTATGCATGGAGAGATTTAAGCGGAGCAACCCAAACCTCTCAATGTAAATATGTGTAGCATAGCACCACTTGGGTTGGGGGAGGGGGGTATTAGAAATCCTGTCTGTAATTCTGGGGGAATTAACCCATCCCAGAGTATGAGTTCTTCACTGGTGCACTTTAATCGACGAACTATATCAAAAAGGTTTGTTTTGTTTTTCTTGGAGTTTTAGTTTGATGACTACACGCTCACGCATGTCTGACCAGTGAACAACCACCACTCGCCTAGTGATGGAAAACGAAATTCAGTCTTACCATCTGCATAATGCAATCATGTAATGCCACTTCCCCAAGCTGAGAGGACACTTGATCTGCAACAGGCCCAGATGAAGACCACTCTGGTCGATACGTTTAGCAGCAGACTTGTTTGCAGGGCAGCCATGCTAGTTTATCGCTTGTCGCCTGCCTTAATGTCTGAATATGCATCTTCCCAACCACAAGCAGTTTTTTTTGTGTTTTTTTTTTGTGGAAGGTTGTTTTAAAACCCAATGGCGAAACAGACTGGCTTGTCTCAAGGCAACCATTTTAGAGGGAGCATGGCATCCCGTATCCAGTGCTCCATGGGTAACGAGCGATAAAAGTGTATCCACAAAAACAGGACAAACTTTCTCCACCAACTATGGCAGTCAAAGCGTACCACTCTGTGCTGTTTCTCATTGCCGGTTTGCCCCCGAATAATGTGGGGGCATTTTTGGTAGAGTATTTCATTAGACCCATGTATGGATTGTGTGTGCATTAATAAATGTGCAATTTAGAAGCATCACCCAAATGTGACCACGCGCTGAGGCTACAGCACTGGTAAGTGAAGACGATGGGGTGGGGAATCTGCTGGCAGGAGGGATTGTGGGTCTGATGGGGGAGGAGGTCCGATGGATGAACAGGGGTTCGCACAGCCCAACATTTCATTTGGGCCGTAAGAACGGAGCCGATTAGGTAGATCACTCAAGGCCGGGCCTATCAGTGGAGTGCACGCGGTTCCCTATTTATAGAGGACGATGATTACCCTGCCCAGAATCAAATTATTTTGCCTGCAAATCTGGTATTACAGAGAATTTGTATCGCGTGGCTTCAGTCGCAAAAGGCGTTGAATCGGCGCGACGGTACCTCAGGGGTCGCTCGACAAGTCCACATCGAGAAAGGTGCCCAGAATGTTTAAACAAACTCCCGGTGCAAATAAACCTCCCTTAAGAAGCTTCGGCAGGTCATGGTATCGTGTATAATGCATATTTATATGATTTATAGGCTTTTCGGTGGTTGCATAGTAAGGGCTAACCAGAATTCCTTGCGCGATATCCAAACATTTGTGAACACAGAGAAAACTATAACAGCATTCGGTACAGCGCATACCTCCGCCAGACTGGACAGTTTACGTTTTCTATCCCCACTGATCGCCGGATCTGGATCTAGATTTGAACCAAAATGAATCAGCTTGTTCTTTGTCACCTACCCAGCTCATCACCAGTTTTGTCGTAACTCATCCGACAACTTTTTGAAATATAATCCTATCTATCATTTTGGCCCATCTCACAATGGTGACGAAATCACTTTAAAAAAAAAAAAAACTCGAGTATCTGGATCTGGATGTTCACAAAAATCAAAATGATTCTTTCTTGTCAAACACCCAACTTGTCCACCAAGTTTTGTCCGAATCCGTCCATAACTTTTCGGATATCCTGCTCATAAACGACAGACAGACAAACAGGGTGAGAACAACCTCTGTCCATTTTTGGTGGCAGAGGAAACAAGTACTGTTTCTGGCTGTGAAATACCTATAACTTCCTGTTATAACGGATCCATCAGCCAGCACTCCCTTTGGAGATTAACATCCGAGGTGCCTTTGGAAAAAAGAGTAGGGCATTGCGTGCTGGGATTCTGACCAAATTCCAATTTCCTCTCCTGGACCTCTGCTGATGGGAATGTGGTGGCAAAACTATTTGGTGAATTCCTTGTCGAGGAAACTGTTTTGGTTGTAGCACATACAGTACTCTCCTGTAGGTCAATGGCAATCCATTCAAATCAAATAATTACAGCAAAGAGCTAATCATGCACCCACATTAAAGGCCGTACACATAATATGTATCCAAAAATGGTGGAATATTTGATGCCACGAACACGTTTCTGGCTCATGGGCCTTCCTCAGTATGAAATGGATTGGGCTGGCAAGTTCATGGTCAGCACTCTTGTGGCTTAAATGTCCTCCCTGTACATGAACCCCTTCCTTTTGTTTGACCATGAAACTTTGTTTGACCGTGCACTTTGGTCTTGGCACCAACAAACACATCCTTTGCTTTGTTATAATGTTGTTGTTACCTCCACCACCAGAGGTGGATGGAGGTTCGATTTTCACCCGTTTGTCTCTTTGTTTCTCTGTGAACAGGACAGCTCAAAAAGTTATGAATGGATTTGGAGGAAACTTAGTGGAGAGGTTGGGTGTGTGTCAAGAACTAATTTATTCGATCTTGATTGAAGATCTGGATTCGAGAATTATTTTTTAGGTGATTCTTCACAATTGCAAGATAGGGCGAAAACGATATACGTGTAGTATGATATCTCAAAACCTTATAGATGAGATATGATAAAACATGGTGGATGATCGAGTTGGTTTGGTGACAAGAACAAGCTGATTTGATTTTAGTTCAGGTCCGAATCCAGATCTGGCCTATCAGTGGAATACAAAACGTAAACTGTGTTGCCTGGCATCGAGGATGCCTCTACGCGGTGTCGATCTAATTTTCATTGTATTTACAACTAGCAAATACAACCTGTCACTTTGCTGATGGGGTTATTAGATTGGGGGGGGGGGAGACAGGGTGGAGGGGAGAGAGAGGACAGAGGGAGGAGAGGGGAAGCTAGAAGGGTGAGGGGAGGTGGGAGAGTGACGCCTCACCAAACGTTGCTATACACTGTGGGAGAGGGGTGCAAGGAGGAGGTGAGAGAGAGAGAGAGAGAAAGAGAAGTGGGGGCAGGGGGAGGAGGGGGGAGAGAAAGGTGAGGGGTGGAGGTGGCGTTAGCAAAGAGAATGATATGTTATGCTTAATGACTGAGCACACATCAAAAAAACAAACTCATGTCAGAACAGCTGTGCACACAATGTCACAGCAGAGTTTGGAAAGTAATCCGCGAGCACATCTGCAAAAATTTTGATATCCCAGTTCCAGAAAATTTGTGGGAACATGTACCAAAAGCAATCACTGAAAACATGGAAGTACCGTGAACGTACGACCTAGTGATCCCATAGAGTACGAACATCGAAAACAAAGCATTGCAACCAGATATCATACATAGGTACAAAAAAGAGAAGAAGGCATTGCGGATTGAGGTGTTAATACCAGTGATTTTGGACTAAACGATGCATAAATCAAGAAAATGACCAAATACCAAGACCTCAAGAATGAAATGAAAAGATCCTGGAAGCAGATGAATGCCAAAGTTGTACCAGGGTTGGACCAAAGTTGGAGTGGCAGGAATGATGATGAAGAACCTTACAGAGATATTAACCACCATCCCTGGGAATATTACGACAAGCGAACTACAGTTGGAAGCTGTCCGGGGCTCAGTGACTACCCTGAAGAGAGCCCTCGGCACAAAACTTTTAGAACAAAAAACTTCACATATTGGTCCATGAACCGTGACCCCTTACCAAAATGAAGATGGATACTTTGAGCCCACCCTGGGAGGACTCCATTCCACATTCTAAAACCTGCATATGTAGATACCAATTAACGACACACACATACGGAGGTGGATACTTTGAGACCTGGTAGTTCTTTGTTTCACCTCCTGATGTAACCCACCCACAAACAGAGATAGCAGGCAACAGCAGAAACTTGTATGTACAGTACTGTACGTACGCAATGCACACATGCACTTTGAGAACCTGGTAGGTCTCTGCTTTCACTTCCTGAAAACCACACAACCACATGTGCAGATAGCTGGAAACAACAGCGACTTGTGCGCGCGCACACACACAACACACAACACACACACACACACACACACACACACACACACAACACACACCAACACACCACACACCACCACACACACACACACACACACCACACACACACACACACACACACACACACACTTGAGACCTGGGGTGGAAGAATTTGAAATATGCTGTCTTTCTGGCAAAGGTCTGCCTGCATGCAGACCTTTGCATCTTACCGGTTGGCTCACTCCGAATGTGATTCATACATGATCCTCACAGAGGGGTAAGAGTGGGGACCAGGGGAGTTTGGAGAGAGAAATAGAGGGGAGAGAGAGGGAGGAAGAGAGAGGGGAGGGTTCGGAGAGAGAGAAGAGAGAGGAGAGAGAGGAGAAGAGAGAGAAGAGAGAAGAGAGGAGAGAGAGAAGAGATGATGAGAGAGATAGATAGATAGATTAGATATAGGTAGGTCAGAAAGAGGAGATGGGTGAGAGATTCAAGCAGATGTGATGCCCAGGTTTATCGTCATCCAATTTAGACGGCCACTCATGGATGCCTGCAGCCGCCGGTCTGCAAACACTTGGATGACAGTGTTGCTGGGGTCGGATTATGAATCCAGGCTAACACAGAAGTGACATGCATACCTCTTGGGTTTCCTGCCATGATGTGGTGATTCCTTACTTCATAACTGAAAAGGTTTTTTCTCATTGTGATCAAATAATTTATATTGCCTTCCTTCCTCCGGTATAGAACTGCAGTATCACAATTGAAACTTGAAGAGCACACGCCAAGTGGCTTCACCACGCACTCCACAAAGTGTTTGAAGAAACTTTTAAAAGGGAAATTTTTAATTTGTATTTGTATTTATCTATGCCGAAGTGATGGGTCATATAATGGAAGAACAAAAAAGGTGAAATGTGGAAAATAAAATTTCACATTTTCAGCGAGCCAGCCACCGCCTGTGGCACTGCAGAACAGCAGGTGGCTAATGCAGGCAAGGAGCCCTGAACTTTGTTCAAGTCGATCAATATACAGTATTCAATGACGGTGCCAATATTGTAGAGCACTCGCCAAGTGCCTTGAGCACTCCAACCAAACGGTTGATAAGAAACCGCTTGCTTGGCACGCGACGAGCAAGTACCGAACTGTCATATCAAACATACACCTCCCGAAGATGGCCAAAATGACAAATGTGTCCGAATTGGACAAATTAACACTTTTTTAGGAGTCAGAACTGCTTCTAAGTTCGATTCTGGAGCTTACATTTTGTAATTTAGTTAGTTTAAGAGATTCTTGAGGTTATCACATGTGCAAAAATGAAATAAAGCCACGAATACTGGCGTCTCCAGGCGTTTATAAACATTGCAATGTATCCAGCGATTTTGAGCTATGATGAACATGCATTCGATAATATGAGTGAGGAGAGTGAAAAAAAGAAACTTTATCGTTAAGAAATTGTTGTGGCCTGTTCTAAATCAAGGCTAGGTTGAGCAGGCCAAAAAACATGGTGGCTTCAGACCCCAGCGAGGTTACCTAAAATATGCCTTAAGGCCCCGTACACCTCACCAAACACTGCTATACACTCTGGGAGGAGGTGAATGTGAGGGAAGAGAAGGTAGCACGAGTGGAGGGAAGGGAAGGAAGCACGAGTGGAGGGAAAGGGGTGGCAGCGAAAGGGGAGGGAAAGTCAGAGGGGAGGTGAGAAGGCAAGTGTGAGAGGAAGGCAAAAAGGCAGCATATAGGAGGGGATAAAGGCAGCGTGAGATGAGGGCAAAAAGGCAGCATGAAAGGAGGGGAAGAAGGCAGTGCAAGGGCCAGGGAAGGAAGCATGAGGAGAGGGTAGGCAGCGTACTAGGGCATTACCGGGGCGATAAAACGTGCCCAAACAGCGTTTTCTCTTTAAGCACCATGTTCTATATAAATCTGGGCAGAAAATCTCATCCTCCATCTACTTCTTGACTAATAACTATGTGAGTCTCATTCAATCCCATTTCTCATATCGACTAGATTCACAAAACGCTGATTATACAAAACCTTTTAAAGCAACACAAAGCAGGTCACTCTACCTGCAACACAGATGCCAATAGCATATACGAAAAAGCAGCTGATATTTCAAAAATTATTCGCACGATTTTTAAACAGTGAAAGCTAATTTTTATTCAATTTCTTTTTTTTAAAGCAATGATGCAAAGAATGGTATTTCCATGAGTGACGCGACGGGTCTTACTTCTGGTGGCTTGGGAGGGAGGAGAGGGGAAAGTGGGGAGGGGAGTGGTTTGGGAGGAGGTGAATGTGAGGGAAGGGAAGGTAGCACGAGGGGAGGGAAAGGGGTGGCAATCACGAAATGAACAATCAAGCAGCTCGGTGAGCACTCGCCAAGTAGCTTAAGCACTCAAACAAGCAATCCATTGGAACGCCTGGCTTAGCAAGTGATTATTACCAATTGCTGTTTATAAAAGTATGCATCCGGAAACACCCAAGCAATGTCTGAATTGGACAAATGAACACCTTTTTATTTGCATCGGAACTACTGCTGAGATCACATCTGGAGCTTAAATTTTGTAATTCGGCTTAGTTTAAGAGATTCTCCTGGTTATCACATGGGCAGAAATGAAATAAAGCCATGAACGCTGGCATCTCCTGGCGTATATAATCATTACAATGTACTCAGCGATTCGTAACTATGATTAACAGGCATTCGATAATGAGTGAGGAAGCGAAAAAAGGCTTTATCATTATGAAACTATTGCAGCCTGTTCCAAGTCAAGGCATTGTTGAGCAGGCCAAAAAACATGGCGGCTTCAGACCCCAGTGAAGTAACCGAGGAAATACCTTAAGACTCCACATAGAGCGAGGTGGCCGAGGATCGTGTGACAAAGGATATACGGTAATTAAATAAGGCCGTTAATTATCTTCAAAAGGAGGGTTTTAATTAACCTAAACACCCAATTTTCAGTCTTGCACTTCCTTTGGAGTTTTCTTAGTTTGCTTGCAAAGTTTCAGGCTGATAGGTTTTATGGTTTTGGAAGTTATGGTGGACACACACACACACACACACACACACACACACACCCACACACACACACACACACACACACACACACACCACAACACACCACACACACACCACACACACACACACACACACACACACACACACACAACACCACACACACACAACACACACTTATTATTACTAGACGATCCGTGAACCCGTTGGGTTCCCGTTGTGACAGCAATGTTAAAAAATATCGTTTTCAAAAAAAAAAAGATAGCTCAGCGAACTATACCGATGAGGTTGTTTGCATTGATCAAATACTTCCGAAGAAGAAGAGTCCTTGACTGAATCGGGAATTGATTTTTAATATTTTTTTCGTTGCCCAATTTAACGAAACCTGATACTGCACACCGCAGGAGAATGGTGAGTAAGGTGGCCCTAAAATTTTGCGCTATCGTTTACCGCTTTCGCTCTATTTCGGGAACATACATACATACATGCATATTCTTGAGGTCGGACATACGTCACAGTCACGTGATTCGCTTGGTGACGCGACCGCCTGTTGGCGAAGGGGAAAACAAACGCAGCACCGATCGCAGACGCACGTACGTCGTTGTTTACTTGCTCGTAAAGCCGAGTGATTTTTTTTTTTTCTGTCGATGTATTTCAGAAAAATTGTTGATACATGTGTTCACCCAAGTGTTTGCAATGTCATCAAATATATAGACATTTGTGAGGTGATGCATCGGCCACAGATATCGAGCCAAATACAGATAATTGGCCTTGATTCTGGCCCTACCAGTTCCCCGGTGATTCGTGGATCGACAACCCGAAGGAATGGCCGAACGTGCGTACCCGGACGGATACACGTATCTAGTCAAGACACACAGGTATGTAATTCAATGTTAAACCGAGTTTTAACTGTGTATTATCTAATATTACTGACTGGAGTGTTAAATATATATTCAATTATTTATGAACTCCCGAGCTGACGTGGCTAGTTAGTAATAGTTTTAATTGACCTGCCTTGTCCGTACCGTGTGACGGTGAGTCATCTGTGCTAGTTGTGGGTCACTCACTGACCCAGCAAGAATGTCAACGAATGATTAAAATTTGCTCACATTCATGTTGTATAAATTCTGTGTATCCCTGATTTTAATGATGTGTATGACTGTGTGTATGACTGTGTGTATGACTGTGTGTATGACTGTGTGTATGACTGTGTGTATGACTGTGTGTATGACTGGTGTTATGACTGTGTGTATGACTGTGTGTATGACTGTGTGTATGACTTGTTATGACTGTGTATGACGTGTGTATGACGTGTGTATGACCGTGTGTATGACGTGTGTATGACGTGTGTATGACGTGGTATGACCGTGTGTATGACCGGTGTATGACGTGTGTAGACGTGTGTAGACTGTGTGTATGACTGTGTGTATGACTATGTGTATGACTGTGTGTATGACTGTGTGTATGACTGTGTGTATGACTTGTGTATGACTGTGTGTATCACTGTGTGTATCACTGTGTGTATGACTGGTGTTATGACGTGTGTATGACGTGTGTATACGTGATGCCTGTGTATGACGTGTATGACGTGTTATACGTGTGTATGACTGTGTATGACCGTGGTATGACGTGTGTATGACGTGTGTATGACCGTGTGTATGACGTTGTGTATGACCGTGTGTATGACTGTGTGTATGACTGTGTGTATGACTGTGTGTATGACTATGTGTATGACTATGTGTATGACTGTGTGTATGACTGTGTGTATGACTGTGTGTATGACTGTGTGTATACTATGTGTATGACTGTGTGTAGTGACTGTGTTATGACTGTGTATGATATGTGTATGACTGTGTGTATGACTATGTGTATGACTGTGTATGAGCGTGCCGTATGTGGGTGAGCATGTGTGCCTGTGTGTCTGTACGTTTTGTAATGATGTAGCAGTGCGTGCTATTTCTTGTGTGCTGCTGAGTTGAAGCGCCTGGCCTGAGGACAAGACTGCGGTGAACTTAAAGGAAAGGCCGACACATTGTCATTGCATTTAGTTTGCAAGTTCTAATCCTATTAATGGCAATCAAGGGCCAAGGCATTAATATTTGCGTGATGTACCATCGCTTAGGCCTAAGTCACATTTGCTCTACGGCTAGGATACGGCGGCCGTACCCCCCCCCTGAATTGACAGAAACGTGCGGCGGCCGCAGAGTTTCTGAGGTGGCCTCAGGGTGGCCCTACGCCGTATGGTTATCTTTACAGGCCGTAGGGGTTGCCGTGGAATTATAGCGCGGAGTTATAACTTTTTTCATTTCTATGTTGGCCGTAGCAATTCGACAAGCCAAGCCGTGACGTAGATGTGTTCCACGTCGACCGTACGTAGGGCGTACGGTGGGCTTGCGTTATTCGTGCGGCTGCCGTAGGCTCTTATCAATGAAAAATGAATTTTGCCAACCCCCAAAAAATTACGGCGGCCGCACTATTTCCATGGTCGCCGTAGGGTAGTCCTAAGGCATCCCTGTGTTCAACGTACGGTGGCCTTGCGGTCTGTGTGACTACCTGTGGGCAATGCAGGGTCGACGCACGGTTCCCTACGCCCGCCGTGCGTCCTACGTACGGCCTCCGTGGCAGTCTGCGTCGACCGTGCGTCCACCGTGCGCTACCGCTAGAGATCGGAGTATAGGTGTTTGCCTATACTCCGAACTGGTATATTATTTATATATATTATAGTTATAGTATATTCAGTTATATATACTGTTATATTCCGAACTGTTATATTTTTATTTCAGTAAAAAAAGAACTGGTATATATACCCACTCGTTACCGTCCGTCTGGCCGCACGTTTGCCTTAGGGCCCCTGCGGTCCCCTGCAGGCACCTTGAGGCTACCTTGCGTCTGCCTTGAAAATTCTATGGCCGCGCAGGGACGCCCTAAGGTCACCGTGCGACATCAAATCAAAGACCGTACGGCACCACGTTTCGGTCTCCACAATTTCTAAATACCCCGTGCGGCTCCCCGAAAAATAAAACATATGTGACTGCTACATTGTGTGACTGTGGAAATACTGCGGCCGCCCTATAATTGCTAGTGGCCGTAGATTTTGTAGACCCTACGGCCGTCGTGCCAAATGTGACTTAGGCCTTAATTCCCTGGTACTATTTAATAACTAACCACAGAATATATATTTTCTTTTTAATCTCAGGAGTGTTTACACATGAGGCAATGAAAAACTACCGATCACTGGAACCCACAATTTTTTTGTCTCATGGCTCTAGCCACAGAAGTTTCCTCTCTGGTTCAGTAGCCAGACTTGGTATGAGATAAAAGGAGAGTTCTGAATTTTTTGCCTTGTTATTAGTCAACTGAAAATACAGCAACTTTTCGGCATTGTTGCAAATAATAATGTGTAATAAAGGCTCCGAAAGAAACAAACTTGTAACAGGTACGAGTCGAGTGCCGTGCGATAGCGCTAGCGCTCCATACACCGCTGCAACGCATCGCAGGGCGATCCGAGCGGACGGGGTACTTTGTTTTCCCTTCGCCACGTTGCTATGCGGACATTGCATTATGGGTCGGCGAAGTTCCCGGATGTCCGACCCCGAGAATATACAAGATGAGAGTTTTAGTAATATATAGATAGATAGATTAGTATAGAAGATTCTACTATCAAAAAGGCATCTCTCAACAGAGATGACTGCTCAAGATAACTGAGTGATTTTAAGGTCTGTTGTGGAGAATTTACACTGAAGTCACCTTATTTGACCCATGATTATTCAAATACGATTAATAATTAATGAATCAACGCGACACCAGAAAGTGATCAAGGAATGGAGGCAGAAGAAGACCTGTGGCAAGTCACTTTTTGTGGGTCGCTTGGCCTTGGCAAATACCCAAGTGAAATGTAATACACCAGGAATAATACATTTTTGCAATTGAGCAGAAAAATGTCCTTACATGTTTTGCATGATCTATTGAAATTTAACATGGCAAATGCGAATATAATTATTTGACAAACTAATTGTGCATTTACTGAATAATTTCCACAATAATAATAATTACATCGTCAACCAATCGACTCGATTAAAGGAAAATGTCGCAATAAAATGTGCGTGCGATGCGGCTGTGTGTGTGGTGTGTGTGTGTGTGTGTGTGTGCTCGTGGAGGAGGCAGAACACCAAACAGATCAGGACGCATCAGAATTGAAGCAACAGTGGAGTGGGGGGGGGGCCGTGTGTGGTCAAAAACCAACAACAGGATTTAAGGACAAAATAGAGGGAGACTTGCACAAATAAGGGATGATGTTTTGGGTATGGGGAGGACACATGAGGTGGGCAAGATGGATACAGGAGCAACCTCTTCAGAAAAGAAAGGTTGAAAGGAGGTGGACTTGGAGAAACAGGCTTAATGGGAGTAGGAAAGATCATAGTTTTGGATGGGGGGTGATGTGAGACAGAAGAGAGGGAGACCACCATCCTGTCTGCAATGGCGTAGTGATAGACCCATAAACTCAGCTTCAGCACGGGAGATTCTAATGATCTTCAAGACCTTGGTTTCCATGGCATCAAATTGAGCAAGATGTGAAGCAGGGGAGCCAGCCTAGAGGGGAGTGCACTACTCCATCAAGCTGCGGATGAAGGCCTTGTAGGTGGATAGGAGTTCAGGTGTGCCAAGGAAGGACTTTGTATGACGGAGGATGCCCAGTCGGCAGCTGGCTTTGTCGGTCAACTTTGAAATGTGGTTTGCCAAAGAAAGATCATGGCTGATAGTGAGACGCAGAAGTTTGAATGACTGAATTTCCTCAAGAGGATTGTTAAGAAAATAGATAGGAGGATTTGCCAGGCGGTCCTTTCAGAGAGAGATGGTGAGAGTGTGAGATTTGTCAGGATTGAAAGACATGTTGCAAGTGTTTGACCAGCTTGTAAATTTTTTTAAGTTCTGAAGAGAGAGACGAGGCTGCAAGCTGCCTGTCTGAAGGTTGAGGGATGTCACGGCAGATGGTGGAGTCATCAGCAAATAGATAAAGGGGATCTTCTAGATAGTCAGAGAGATCATTGATGAAGATGAGGAAAAGGACTGGGCCCAGCCTGGGCCCAAAAGGATGCCTATGGCATCTAAGGCCAACTCCATACATGGCTTACTCACTTACTCTACTCTCATAGCCAACGTATGGCTCTCAACAGAATCCTTCAATCTCCTCTCCCTGTCAAGGCTGTAGTGCCCCAAGGCAGTGCTCTGGGCCCAGTCCTTTTCCTGATCTTCAACAATGATCTCTCTGACTCTTTGGAAAATCCTTTTTATCTATTTGCTGATGACTCTCCCTCTGCTGACATCCCTCATCCTTTAGACAGGCAGGCAGAAGCCTCTTGCATCTCTTCAGACCTTGACAAAATCACAAGCTGGTGAAAAACACTTGGAAAATGTCTTTCAATCCTGACAAATCTCACACTTTCTGACAATCACCCCCCACCCCCCAATGTACTTTCTTAACAATCCTCTTGAACAAGTTCAGACACTCAAACTCCTTGGTCTCACCATCAGCCATGATCTTTCTTGGGCAAACCACATTTCAAAGTTGGTCGACAAAGCCAGCCGGGCATCCTACGTCATGCGAAGTCCTTCCTTGGCACACTTGAACTCTGATGCACTTACAAGGCCTTCATCCGCAGCTTGATGGAGTACTGCTCTCCCCTCTCGGCTTGCTCCCCTGCCTCACATCTTGCTCAGCTTGACACCATGGAAACCAAGACCTTTAACAATATTTGAATCTCCCGTGATGAAACTGAGTCTATGGGCCTTTCACTTTCACATTGCAGACAGGTCAATGGTCTGTCTGTCTTCTTCCACCTC
The DNA here is from genome assembly GCA_035128595.1 of Eptatretus atami. Lineage (NCBI taxonomy): Eukaryota > Metazoa > Chordata > Myxini > Myxiniformes > Myxinidae > Eptatretus > Eptatretus atami. The sequence goes on from CM068956.1 coordinate 131,236,915, forward strand.
CGTTGTGGTCTTGCACCCCCTGCTCTTTCCATGCTTTGTCTGTGCTTTGCCTTGTAGCATCTGCTCTTCCCCCACCCCCAGGTTTCTGCAGTGCACACGTGGTCCACCATAATCCCCCTTCTGGTGAAACTCCCAAAATTCAGAATCAGTCCTCGCCTCCACTCATTTGTCTTTCTTTTTCCCACCTGTGGAGCCAACTTCCACATTCTCTTCAATCTCATTCCTCCCTCCATGTCTTCAATTTAGCTGTTCACCACTATCTCAGATCAACCCCAATCCAAAACCATGATCTTTTCTACCCTTGTTAACCCCCACCCCAATTCATCCTCCTTTGAAATTTCTAGTTTTTCCTTTCTGAGAGTTTGCTTCTGTATTCATCTTGTCCACCCTATGCGTCCTCCCCTACCCCTCATTGGAACACACCCAATATTTGTCCAATTCTTCCTCTCTTTTGTCCTTCAACTCTGCTGTTGGCATTTTCCTCCTCTCTCCACCGTTCTTTTGTTCTGTTGCATCCTGATTCGTTTGGTGTTCTCGCTCTTCCACGAGCTTTAACTCAATGGATCATTGTCGCTGTAGCTTGCTTCAGCCATAATGGTCAACACTCCGATCAGAGCACTCTCTTGTAGCATTGGTCATCGCTGCACCCCATGACCGATGGTCGCATTATGTGTATAACATCACAATCTCGAAGACCCCATTTGGGGTGAGAATAGTCGAGAAACTATTTTCCTCCTTACATGAAAAACTTCAAAGAGCAAGCAGCCATTATTTCACTTTTTTATTTCATTTTCTTAAACCTTCAAAACACGTTATTTACACATTGTTCGTACCAAAATATAAGATGAGAGAGGTGGGAGAGGAAGCTGGGGAGGGGTGGAGACTTTATTTCCTGCACACTTGCTTCCAAATCACCCTTTAGTTGCTTGACCTTTGCTTGAATCCACTGGAGAACTTCTTGAATAAATTCACCTCGAGGGGAATTTATTGGCGAATGTTATACATTTTTCAGCACCACTATTTTATTTAAATGTTGAAAGCAAAGAACGTATTTAATAACTGCTCTCCTAATGCTCATAAATCCTCCTTTTTTGCTATCACTAAAGAAAACCATTTCAATCTGGAATCTGTCTCTCTCCCATACTCCAAGCCAAATCAACTGATTTATCTTCTCATCATAATCCCATCTAATCACCTGCTTCATCTTCCCATGATCCCACATCTTAATCTGCTTCATCTTCTCATCATGATCCCATCTAATGACCTGCTTCATCTTTCTGCTCATCATGTTCTCTCTTGCTCAGCAGAACAAACAAAAGCGAACCTTTTTTTTTACAAAAAAGGAACGCACTCTATCGGAGCTGGAGAGAAACATGCAAATAATAATAATGTCTCTCTCATTGCTCCTGGGAAATAAAATGAAATAAATGTGGGGGAAGGAATCCCATCGAATGAGAGGAAGACAGAGCAAAAAAGATTGTTTACTGATCATGTCACTAAATATGGCAATTCAAGCCTCCTGAGACTCACACACGACCACAATGAAGCAATGTTTGAATGCCATGGGTCCAAACAATGCCTATAATTTTTTGTTAAATTACTGCAGGTAATTGCTTTGAAAAAAATATTGTTGATTTCTTTTTGTTTTCCACATGTATACACCTTTCGAGCACTGAGGAAGAACATCTTTATTCAATCCGCAGGTAGCCACAATGACGTTATGAAAAGAAAAATATTGCATAGAATTTGAGAATATGATTAGGGGCAATCTACGTAGTAGGTATGCAAGAGGACAGGGTTAAATGAGTGAAATTAAAAATAAAAATTTGAATAGAAGTGAAAGTGAGAAAAGGGAGGATAATGGAGTTTGGGAGAATGGGGGAGAAAGGAAGAAGGAGAAAATGGGAGGGGGCATTCTGGCATAAAGTAGTAATGGTGGAATTACCATGTGTGGAGCATGACTTGGAGACGCCGGAGTGAGGCAAATGGCTGAAAGAACAGGGGAAGCAATACCATAATAGGGGTAGTAGAGAAAAGGGAAGCCCACCAACCTCTTTGTGGTGAGGGAGCAGCAGGCCATGTATAGTTCAGCCTATTTGTGAGAGATGCCAATGATGTTAACTTTGGAATTCACAGCTTCCAGGAGACGTGTGAAATGAGTACACCAGCCAATAAGGGAGAGAAGCACCCGATTGATCTATGGACAGAGGTCGTATAGGTTGTGAGAAGTTCACGTTTCCTGAGAAAGGACTTAGCACGATGGAGGATGCCCTGTCTGCAGCAGACTAGATCGGCTGGTCTGCACAGGAGAAGTCATGACTGATAGTAAGGGCCAAAAGTTCAAGGAAGGATAAACAAATGGGTCGCAACACAACATTAAAGCAGGAATAAACAGAAAAGGCAAATAGTGTATTTATGCTTTCCAATAGTTTTTTTCAAATTTCCTTTTTGCGAAACTTACGGTTTGATAGGATGTTGCAAAGGTTTCAGCTGTTCTTTGAACAATGGCAAATTTCTGAGCTCTCGAGTCCGGATTTGATCCACAATGAAACCATAAACTGTCTGATTGGTTCTCCACAAGCAGGACATTGCATCACAAAGTGGGCTGTCCCTCGGATGGAAGTTGATCTGAGTATTATATCCCATCTCGAAGCCTTAGCTGGTGGATGTTAAAGATCCCACGGTGTCTTTCATGAAGAGTAGGTGACAAACATCAGGTACCCTTGAACAACTTATAAATTCCTGCCCTGACAACCGCTGGGAAAGTAAAGGCAAACCACACAGTGTAATCCTTACCACAAGACTGCTTTGGCCGCACTGAAAAACAGATTGTCAATTACGAAATATATATTGGATTACAATAGTACTCTATATGTAAGGATGGTATGGGGAACTAGAAGGGCACTCGGTAGAGCGCATACCTCCACCACGTCATGCCTGATCCAAGAGAACATATCGGGCCCACTACATTTTTTAAATATCATGCGATACAGTATAATATCGTTTTGGCCTGATCTCTCAATGGTGAAGAATCACTTTAGAAATTAAATAGTTCTCGTATCCAGATCCGGATTCAGATCTTCACCAAAATCGAAGCAATTCATACTTGCCACAAACCCAACCTGTCCACCAAGTTTCGTCCGAATCCGTCCATCACTGTTTGAGGTATTGTGTTATATATCGGTCGAGCCCGATCTCTTAATGGTGAAGAATCACTTAAAAAAATTAATCAGATCCGCATTCGGATCTTCACAAAAACTGAATCAATTCTTCCTTGTCACATACACAACCTGTCCACAAAATTTCATCCGAATCCGTCCACAACTTTTTTGAGATATCCTGCACAAAACAAATAGACAAACAAACAGACAGAAAGGGGTGAAAACATGACCTCCTTCACCTTTGGTGGTGGAAGTAATAATTGAGGATCCATTTGCCTTCGACCCCTCCTTGTAGCAAAACAGTGTACATATATTTTATTGAAAAAAGTGCAGAAATCAGAAGAGTGGGAGAAAAATGGACAAAACAAGAAGAGAGTAATACAGTATAAACTAGAAGGGCACTCAGTAGAGGGCATACCTCCACCACACGATGCCTGATCCACGAGAACATATCGGGCATAATACATTTTCGAAATATCATGCTGTATATCGTTTTTGGCCCAATCTCTCAATGGTGAAGAAGCACTTTAAAAATTAAGTAATTATCTTGTCCATATCCGGATTCAGATCTTCACCAAAATCGAATCAATTCGTCGTGGTCACACACCCAACCTGTACACCAAGTTTCATCTGAATCTGTCCACAACTTTTTGAGATATCGTGCTATATATTAGTTTTGACCTATCTCTCAATGGTGAAGAATCACTAAAAAAAATTATCAGATCCGGATTCGGATCTTCAACAACACTGAATCAATTTTTCCTTGTCTAACATTCAACATGTCAATCAAGTTTCATCCCAATCCGTCCACACCTTTTTGAGATATCCTGCTATATATCGTTTTTGGCCCTATCTCTCAATGGTGAAGAATCACTATAAAATTCTAGAAGTCGGATTCGGATCTTCACCAAAATCTAGTGAGTTCGTCACGCTCATACACACAACTGGTCCACAAAATTTCATCCGAATCCGTCTACAACTTTTTGAGATATCCTGCACACAGACAAACAAACAAACAAGAAGAATATGTTATGCAGAGCACGAAACTTGCAAAATCCATAAAACAAATTTGACCTCATAAATAATTGCTGGTTGAATTCAATGACCAAATATGCAACTCCTCTTCAAATTTCAAGTGAAATGGATGAAAATTGATAATTTTAGAAATTCGGCCTATGTTGACATTTTGGCCGATGTGGACCTCAAAAATAATTGGCTGGTTTAATTCAGTGACCCGATATGAAAATCCTCTTCAAAATTCAAGTCAATGGGATGACACTTTAGGATTTTAGAAATACCACCTTAGTTGTTGATCTTGGGCCTATGTTGACACTTTCATGTATCTTGATCTCAAAAATAATTGGTGGTTGAATTCAGTAACCTGAAATATATATCCTCTTAAAATTTCAAGTCAATCAGATGAAAATTGAGTATTTTAGAAATACCACCTTAGTTGTTGACATTGGGCCTCTGTTGACCTTTTGGTCCATGTTGACCTCAATAATAATTGGCTTGTTGAATCCAGTGACCTGAAATATAAATCCTCTTTCAATATCAAGTCAATCGGATGAATTTGGAGGATTTTAGAGATCTCACCTAAGTTGTTGACCTTTGGCCTATGTTGACCTTTTGGTTTATGTTGACCTCAATAATAATTAGCCAGTTGAATTCATTGACCTGAAATATAAATCCTCTTCAAATTTCAAGTCAATCGAATGAAAATTGAGGGTTTTAGAAATACCACCTTAGTTGTTGACCTTGGGCCTGTGTTGACCTTTTGGTCCGTGTTGACCTCAATAATAATTGGCTCATTGAATTCAGTGACCTGAAATAGAAATCCTCTTTAAATTTGAAGTCATTCGGATGAAAATTGAGGATTTTAGAACTCTCACCTAAGTTGATGACCTTTGGTCTCTGCTGACCTTTTGGTCCATGTTGACCTCAATAATAATTGGCTCATTGAATTCAGTGACCTGAAATATAAATCCTCTTCAAAAGCTTCTTCCTTTTGACAAACTCCACCAATGTGGTGAAATTTCGTACAGATCGGTTGAAAATAGTGACCTGTAGGCGATGAACAGACAGAGAGACAGACAGACATAATAACAAAATCGACTGACAATTATACCTGAAAATTATTCGATTTTGTAAGTGACGAACAAACAGACAGAAAGGGGTGAAAACATAACCTCCTTTACCTTCGGTGGCGGAGGTAACTAGCTGTAGCTGTGGGGAAAGGGAAACCATGGAAGATGAGAGATTTAATGGGAACACGAGAAGGGCACTCGGTAGAGCACATACCTCGGCCACATAATGCCTGATCCACAAGAACATATTGGGCCCAATACATTTTTGAAATATCATGCTATACAGTACTATATCGTTTTTGGCCCTATCTCGCAATGGTGAAGAATCACTTTTAAAATTAAATAACTCGTATCCAGATCCGGATTCGGATCCTCACCAAAATCGAAGCAATTTGTCCTTCCGACACACCCAACCTTTCCACCAAGTTCCGTCCGAATTCATCCACAACTTTTTGAGATATCGTGCGAAATATCAGTTTCGCCGGATCTCTCAATGGCGAAGAATCACTTAAAAAATTATAGGAGTCGGCTCGGATTCGGATCTTCCCCAAAATCGAATCAATTCTTCGTGGTCATACAGTTACACCGAACCTGTCACAAAATTTCATCTGGATCGGTCCACAACTTTTTGAGTTATCCTGTACACAAACAGACAAACAGACAGACAAGCGGTAGGTGGACATGGGTAGTCGACTACCCAATAGAACCTGACGCGATGGGCCCGTTCGATGGGAATGACCTGAGATTAAGCACAAGAAAATTCATGATTCTAGCTTCAAGGTTAATGCTGCAGATTGTTTTTTCGTTAAAATACCCCCACATTTAGAGGTTTTTCGGCCGTTGCTAGGCAACGGAGGGGTCCATAGCAACGGTTCTTTCTCACACATAACTAGGACATACCATGAACCTACCATACCAGTTTCGTATATCTGACTCATAGTCTCTGAGATATAACGAACTTCGTTTTTTATTGTTTCGACCAGGGTTCATTCAAAGTTATCTTCTCCGACAGTTTTCATAGGATCCGGCTGGAAATTTTTGACAATATGGCTGAATGTACTGCCCACAGTCGCTCGTGGCCCGATTTTTGATTTTCGAAAAAATTAATTTTTGAGATTTTTTTTAAAATTTCAAAGGTCCGTTGCTAGGCAACGGATGGGTCCATAGCAACGGTTCTCATTTGCACACAACTAGGTCATGGTATGAACTACCAACCAAGTTTCATCGAAATCACCATTGTATTAACGGAGCACTGGACCGAACAGACATACATACAGACAGACAAGCCGGTAGGCGACATGGCTGCTCGCTCTAGATGGAAAGTGGCGACGCGACTAGCCGATATTCATGTACATGCTATCAATCAATTTAGCACAATAAATATGATTAGCCAGCCCTCTTAGTTTGCGCCCAGAAACCCGCCTTGTGAAATTTCAGGCATGTTTCCAAAGAGACTCTAACAAATGGCAGCCCTGGTAATTCCATTTATCAATTCGCTAAAGATTTAATTTTTATATGATGCTGTAAGACATTCTCCTTGGGCACAAAAAAACAGGTCCCTCGAGGTATTGATATTTTTTGTACACCACAATAAGTGTACGATGTACGATAAAGTATTTTAGCTGTTGCTAAGCAACGGAGTTGTACATAGCAACCATTCATTTTTTGTTACATGCTAGCCACATTGTACACATTTCACCCAAGTTTCATCAAAATCAGACTCTTTCTCTTAGAGATATTCGCAATTAACCGTTTCTGAAATGTTCGACATGTACTCGCCCAAAACCTATCTCCTCCTACAAAATATTTTTGTTAGGGCTGCAAATTGGCATGAAGGGAGCTAGATAGATTGCGCACAGAACTCAAAGCTTGATTTTTCGATATTTTTTTTTTTCGATTTTTTGACCACTTTAAAGGGCCGTTGCTATGCCGTTGCTAGGGCCCGGGGTCCCATATTCGAAAGCACACGATTCCCAGAAAATTGGTCCTACCTACCAAATTTCATTGGAATCGGTTGAGTGCTTAAGCCACTTGGTGAGCGCTTTCCAAGTTGCTTGGTTGTTCGTTTCGGTAAAAGTATCCGTGCTCTCAATGGAACATCGATTAGACAGACGTACGTTTCCGCCTGTGTTGGGCCCTGCGTGCCGTGCGGTTGGTGCCTCAGGAGTTGTCTCATCCACTGAAAATGTGCAATTTTATTTTTACAGGATATCGTTTTGTTTCACCTTTTTGTGTGATCTTCATTTAATATAATCCCCGCCTCACTTCGACATCGATACACACATAAAAACAATAAGGTCCATCCAACCAGGTGTTTGCCATGATCTAGCCGTGAAGGCATATAAAGCATAGATCGACATTTTGTGTTCTCTGTGCCTTGAAATATTTTTCAATTGAATTTTGCTAATTTCCCACTTGAATTCTTCTTTCAAAGAACTCTGTTTAAAGGCAAATCTTTGTGTCTGTCGTTTTAATGTATCTTATGCGTGTGTACATATATAAACTGGATTACAATAACGGAATTTGGTGTGTGGTGGTGTGTGTGTGTGTGTGTGTGTGTGTGTGTGTGTGTGTGTGTGTGTTTGTCTGTCTGTCTGTCTGCACCCCTCCCTCCTACAGTGAATAGCAACGTTTAGGGAGGTGTCACTCTCTCCACCTCCCTCCTTTCTCGCTCTCCCCTCCCCCTTCCTAGCTCCCCCTTCTTCATTCTCTTTGCCTTCCCTCACCCCTCCCTTACCGCTAAACATCTGCCTCCTCTCTCTCTCTCCATCCCGATTTCTCCCCCCTTCCCCCCCTTTATTGTCCCCATTAGTGAAGTGACGAATTGTATTTACTAGTGCTTATAATAATGTGCCTCTGGCACCTACGAATTGGTTTTTATTTTCTGAACACCATGTCCGGGTTTATGTGGAATTCACATAAAACATCCCTGGATCAATGTACTCAGGAAGTTCAGTGTTACAAAACGCACATTTATGTTGATACAACATTCAGCAGATTAGTTGCATTAACTTGTTGGATTGTCCCTTATAAACATACTGTAATGCCAAAAACCCTTAATTACCCATGCTATGGAATTTGGGATCATCTCGGGTTTTTTTGTTTTTTTTGCCTCTGGATGCTCTTGGGGAAGAACAGAATGTTGCCCTTCACCTACAAAACCCCTCTCCCTCCCTTACCTGTGACATCGCCTCTTTTCCCACCAACTTTCTGTCTTTATCCTGTCTTGTCTGCATGAACGCAAACATACACATACAATCTTTTTTGTCTCTGCAAGGCAAACAATAGGCGAATCGTCCGTTATCGTTGGTTCCATTGTTAATAAGCACTTTGAAACATCTTGCACAAACAAATGTGTTTTCAATATCCATTTAGCGAAAAACCGAATTTGTTGTGCGATGCTCGGAGGTGATGCATCTCAGAGCATGCCATCGTTGGGCAGGTAAAGCCTGCGGTCCCATCTACATTTACATTGTGCAAGACGTTAAAAGATACTGCAATTGGCAAATTATCTGCTTGTGGTTCTTTGTCCAATTGCTAGGATTTGTATGAAGCGGGAATGCAGGGAGGTGTGGATGTGGCCAAGGTATGATGGGGCAATGTCCTTTACCTGTGCCTTCCTGACTGCAAGATTTGTATGGAAATAGTTACCGTTATTCTTAATCAAACTCTTTGCATTCATGGGATAGTCGGTGTATAGCTATATATTACTAAAACTCTCATCTTGTATGTATGTATGTATGTATGTTCCCGAAATACAGCCAAACGGTACACGATAGCGCAAAAATTTTCAGCCCACCTTACTCACCATTCGCCTGCGGTGTGCAGTATCAAGTTTCGTTCAAATCGGGCAACGAAAAAAATTATTTAAAAAATCAATTCCCGATTCAGTCAAGTACTCTTCGGGTGTATTTGATCAATGCAAACAACCTCAGCATAGCCTGGTGTTGGCTCAGTGGTTAGGGTGGTGGCTTGGGATCCTAGGGTCCTGAGTTCAAGCCCCGTCGGCCGCTGAATTAATACACCAGGGGGTTGACTCAGCCTGTCATCCTTCCAAGGTTGGTGAGATGAGTACCAGTTCCAGTGTGTGTACTGGTAGAGGGGCACTGCATCAGCGATACAGTTGTGCTTCAATAAATGATAGCTGCCATACGACCACACCAACCTCAGCAGTATTGTTCACTGGAGCTATCTTTTTTTTTTCTTTACTAAATTATTTATTTTAAAATCTCAAACATTTGTATAGACAAAGTACGTTTATTTTTAAGCATAAAATAAACATCGCCATTTTGATCTAATACTTCGTGTTCATTAATAAATAAAATTGTGTTTAGAAGATTATGCACAATAATTTCTGACTTTCTTTTCTCCGTTTTTTTTTTCACATTGACACGCAATATCAAGATTTGTTCAAATCGGGCAACGAAAAAAATGATGAAAAAATCAATTCCCGATTTCAGTCAAGTACTCTTCGGGATTATTTGATCAATGCAAACAACCTCAGCGGTGTAGTTCGCTGGAGCTATGTTTTTATAATTATTATTATTTTTTGAAATGATTTTTTTATCAACCGCTGTCACAATGGGAACCCAACGGCTTCACGGGTCATCTAGTTGGATTGTAAAAACATCTCATATATACATATACATATATAGATATATGTATATATTTATATATTATGTATATGTATATATATATACATATATAATTATATATTATTTGATATATATTTATATATATATATATTTATATATGTATGTATGTATATGTTTATATATATATATACTTATATATTATACTATATATACATATATATATATATACATGACGTTAACATGTGAAAAATACTAACATGCTAAGCAAATAATTCGAGAAGGAAGATGCAGAGGGATCGACGAGAGAAAAGAGCGATAATTACAGGGGCAGCCTCAATCAGCATTCGAGAAATCAGCAGTCCACATAAGGTGGAACATCAAAAGAGATTCCTTCAGTTTCCCTCTCCTCGATGGCAAATACACGAGTATGATGACCAATGATGAGTGCATCATTACAGGAAGGTATATATGTTCAATAAGCTGGTTTGTAATGTTCTGTTTTCTCATCCTTTTGAAAAGTACAACGTACATGGATGGTTCATATTTGATTTGGCCATATGTTTATTACAAAGAAGCTTGTATAAGCAATCATCACCATACTGTGCAGTTAAGCATCGGTTAATCTCAATGCGTTATGTATGCAGAACTTGGCTGCTGGTTTGCGGCATTGCCTGGAAAGTAGGTGGTGCCACTGATGCGGTGCCCCTTCATATCGCCACGGTGCTGACGGTGACTCACCTACTCTTCACGAAACACACCTTGGTAACCACTGCTGACAGACAAGTCCTCCACCATACTATCTTAATTCTGCAGATCGATGGCGCATACATTGACACATCGATGTTCACCAACAACCAGTGATCGTAGGTGGGTCCTTTGGCTAAAGCTCCATGCGATAGATGGCACACTGTGGTGCCTCGACCTGAATGCGAAACATCAAGATGACCATTTATAGATGGGCTGAGATTCAAATGCCAGTTGAGACCACTTAAAGGCGAGAGCACACATACTGCACCTGCAGTGCACATTTCAGAATTATTTGCTGTTCTACCCTTTCACTGAGCCTACTCGTGGCCATCTTTGTTTTTCAACATGCCCACATATTATAAATAATGGTCATTTGTTGCAAGAACTGTAAATATAGAATCTCTTTAAATTTATTGATCTACATACATTACGCTCCCTCTTATCAGCAAAAGTCAAGGTGAAATTTGAAACTCCCTCGTAGATTGACGTATAGAAACGAGCGTTACATCTTGTGTTAGTCACGGTTGCAGGGTAAGCGACAAAGAGACATTTTGCAGAGACAGAGCGTAGCAGCTGCACAAAACGATGAAGCTGAGCAGGACGGCTGGTGAGTCGACGGCAAAAAGCAAACCCTGAAAGATTTTCACTGTGATTGTAATTGCAAAATTGTACAGCATTAATGAATTACCATGCTTGTATATAGCGGATATTGAGAGCATATCGGATGTTGCTGCTACAGTTGCCACGTTTTCAATTAAACTTGGGATGCTTTTTAGATGCAAATTTAATTTGGCAATAATTAGATCACGTGCTGCATGTTTTCCAGGGGAGGAAAGTGTCATCAAGCATGTGAGGGTAAATTGAAAGGCATGTATATATGTCTGTTTTTTCACAACCATGTGCTGCTTTCACCAGCAAAGGACTATTCTACATATGGATATGGAAAGGAAATGGGGGGGGGGGGGGGGGGTTGGGGAGGACATTTGGAATATAAATTGAGTAAAGTCATCAGAGTTGGGGGGGGGGGTATATGGGGCAAAGGAGGGAGAAAAAGGAGAGAATATTGAGAGGGTATATGGAGATGTGAGATATACATATAAGAAAGCAAAGAAGGAAAATTGTGAGTTTCAAAGCTTCACTATTTCACTTAGGCCAAACAAAAAAATAAACAAAGTCTGTGTTTCTAATTACAAGCTCAGAACTTGCTTCATGGCAAATGCATCTCAAGTCCTTAGTAATCACAAAAGTGAAAAAGTTGAAATATCACAGTAAAATATTTTGAGTTGTATGGTTTATTTAGACTGATTGGGAAATTGGAAATATGTTTTTTTGGAGAAGGGTGGAGGGGGTTTTTGAAATATTTAGATGGTCCCATGCTTTTGAGATGATGATTTCCCATAATGTCTATTCTGTTCTATTCTCTGTGGCTCTCAATGCTTGCCAGCTTTGCCTTATTTGACATTTGAGGGTCATCCATAAAGTTGTCAAGAATGCTTGTCGCTTGTTGCTCATCGTGTTTTGCAGTTTGCCACCCACTGTCATGTAGGAAGTAGTTTTACTTTATTTTTGTACCCCCTCCCATACCCCCTCCCCCACTGCCCAGTTGAGGGAAATTCCAACTTGGCTGTAAAATCGATGTGGGGCACCTCAATCGATCTTTGCAGATCCTTCACCATTTTCAGAAGTGGATAACATTGCTCCTTCCACTCATCTGAACTTTGACTTACTTCAAATATCCTAATTATGACACTAGGTTTGTTTGCGGCAATTATGTACACCAGATCTCAGTTGGACCTGAAAGTCTCTGTTATGGTGATGCCATTCATGACTTTTGAGGTTTACTAAAGAAACAGAAGACACAAAATGATGTTACATGGTCACCATTCCAATTATGAAGTTCTACATATATATAATCCCTCACAGGATGGGCTTGCAAGTTCACCTCTTGCAGTTATTACACTCTGTGCAGTCGTTTCCTCACTGATAAAGTTATGGTATGACAATGCATTCTTGCTCTCTATGCTTGGGGGTATGTGTTTGTTTTACTATGCCATCTGGCCCTGTGTTTTGGGATATATGTGTTTGTTTGACCATGTGCTGTAGCCTTTGGGCCAAAGTGAAAGTGTACAATAGTTTGACAAGCTTTGTTAAACTGTACACTTTGGCTCGAGGGCCCAGTCCTGAGCTTCATCATAATGTTTGATTAAAAAAAAAAAAAAAAACCTTTTTTTAAGTTTCAAAAAAAGGCAGTCATAGGGTCCTTTCTGATAAAAAAAATTATGATATGACAATGCATTCTGGCCTTGTGGGCTTGGTTGTATGTGTTTGTTTGACTGTTTGCTTTCACCTTCAGGCTGAAGTGCATGAGTACACTAGTTTGACAAGCTTTGCAAGAATATCTTTCTTACTCTCCCCTTTTGTCCTGTGTTTTCTGTTCAAGTCTGTGTGATTAAGATTTAGTATTACAGTTGAGCCTTGAGCTTACATCTGTGCAGCGAAAGCGGTCCATCGGGTTCGCCCTTGTCACTTCCTCGATCAAGTTATTGATTATTGTGTTTGTCTCCCCTTATCAAATTTAACTAACATTATTATTTTTACCCACATTGCTGTGGTCTTTGGGACATGATTTAATTTGCAGCATCATTAAATTATCTTTTAGAAATACAAGCCTGCCAAAATATTTGCAAGCAAATTAAATAAAATAATTATAATTACCCCATGCTCACAGCTAAGTCCCAGCACGTAACATCGCTTCTCGCTTAAGGCTTATCTTGCGAAGTATACCTCAAGCAAATCCTGATCTCACCTCTTGGGAAAGACCTGTCTTAATATATATATGGTGTTCAATGAAAAAAAAGAAAAGATCTGTTTCTATCGACCCATATGCATATATATATATATATCCATATTATTCGATTATATATATATATATATATATATATTATGTATATATTATATATATATATAATCATCCATATTTATATATATAATATTATATATCATCATTTTATATCGATTTATATTATATATATATATATATATTATATATATATATATCCATCATTTTATCGATTATATATATATATATAGTCCATCCATATTAATATCGATTTATATAATTATCCATCTCATATTATATCGATATATATATATTTCATGGTATGTCCTAGTGTTATGTGTAGAGACGTTGCTATGGAGCTTTTGTGGCTAGTTACGGCTGAAAAACGACTAATTCGACTTGATCGACTACGCTGTGCCGTACCGGCTTGTCTGTTGGGTAGTCGATCTATCTACGTTATTGTCAGGTTTTGCGATGTGTTATTTGGGTAGTCGATCTATCTACCCTTATTGTCAGGTTTTCTGTCGTTATGTCTGTCTGTTTGTCTGTCCAGGCCAGTACTCCGTTACTTGTAAGCCGATTTTGATGAAACTCTGATGGTAGGTTCATACCATGACCTAGTTGTGCGAGTTTGAGAACCGTTGCTATGGACCCCTCGGTTGCCTTAGCAACGGGCCTTTGAAATTCAAAAAAATCTAAAAAAAATACAAGAATAGAAATTCAAAAATCAAACTATGATGCTTTTGTGGGCAAACATTCAGCCTCTTGGTGACAAAAGAAATTCAGCCCGCTCCCATAAAATGTCCGGAGGAAGATGGACTTGAATGAACCCTGGTCGGAAAAAAGACAAAAATAAGTTCGTTATATCTCAGGAGTACGATGAGTTCAGATATCATAAAACTGGGTATGATAGGTCATGGTCATTCCTAGTTGTGTGGAGAAAGAACCCGTTGCTTAGGACGCTTTTGTTGGCTAGTACAACGGCCTGAAAAAACGACGAAATTCGACTGATCCGACTACCCATGTCATCCTACCAGTGTATAATGCTATTGATGTATGTATATTTGTATATATGTATGATTATACGTATGTAAGCTATTATATACTCTCTTCTTCTTTCGGCTGCTGCCCGGTTAGGGGCTCGCCACAGCGGATCCATCCGCTTTGATCCGCAATAATGATTGGCACAGATTTTACGCCGGATTGCCCTTCCTGACCGCGAACCCTGGTCGCCTCTTACACCACCAGGATATGGTACACCTTATTCTAAATCCGGCGGCATACGATCTATCAAATATGGATGGACTATATATGTGTATATATATATTATATCATATATTGCTAATGTTGTGGATCGTCGGGCCGCGTGCCACCATGGTCAGTATCCGGCAGGAGCTGCCGTGACGCAGCGATCTGTTTGCGTTGGTCGACTCATCTAACCACTTTCCTCTGTGCACCTTGCACCTGTGGTCTGAACGCGGGCAGGGCATGGGTTCAGGTGCCAAGCATTCATGTCACGGTGCTCGGAGAGAGAATGCAAGCATTGGAATACAATCTGGCCGGCAGTGAAGTGGAGCCGCTCCAGATTACACATATTGCGACTTCGCCCGTGCGCGTTGGAGCCCCAAACCAGAGCGCCTGACATTCGGGTTGACGACACATCACATTCGCGCGTCCATCGACCCACCGCGCCCTTGCAGCACAAGATCTATAAAAGGCACGGGCGCGGGCGGCGGGGTGAGAGTCGTCTTCGTGCCCGAGAGTCATCTCTTCCCTGCCCATCGTCCTCTCTCTTCCTGGTAGTTTTCTCAGATTGTTTTTCAGTTCCTGAGCCTCGTTCAAGCATCATTTCTCCCCATCGTTCCTTTCTTCATTCCGCTCGGTCGTCTCCTGGTCTGGCCTTGCGGGATCGACAACCTACCCAGTTGCACGTGCTGGCCCGCCCTTCTTCACCAATTCGCCCTGCTGACTCCGGCCTCTCTCTTCTCCACCCCATTGGCTTTTGCCGTCCACCAAGTCTCTCCATCACACCCGATGGTCGCATCTCGTTCTCTGGACCGACGCCTAGCTGCATGAAAAGGTTGGCCCACGAAAAAACAAGCAGAGACGAACTGCCGCCAGCCGGTCAGGAAAGCTATCTCTCAGTGGAGGCATCCTTCCCAAAAACGTATTCGGTGGCAACGATCGGGCATTCTGTGCACAGTGATTGGAACACCGTCTAGCCTCATATCCTCTCCTTATTTCTCCTTGTCAGTCCTCTTCATCGTTGTGCATGTGTGTGTTGTGTGCTGTCGGTGTTGTGTAGTGTGTGGTGTGTGTTTGTCCTGGCACACTGGTCCTCGTTAAGTAAGACTGTACAATAATCTAATATTGGGAAGAACTTGCTCGTGTGTCTGCTTTTGAAGTGCTTGTATGCTGGCCGTACCTCTCACATTTCTTCCATTTATCTCCTGCTACAGCCACACAATATGAAGCTATTATTCACCAGTGCCACATATCTTTCGCTCAGCGCTATTGTAATAAATACCTTTGCAGAAATGTTCCCAGCTCGTTTTCGTCTTTTCTTTCATTGATCCAGCATGGTCCGTATCCTAACTTAGTCGCTCGGCTGCATCCGATCCAGTAAAGTGATCCGGTCTGGTAAAGTGAATCGTTTCGGACAAGTCGTACCGAGAGAGTGTTCTCCGGTAATTAAATCACGTGATTAATTAGTTAACCCAGTTAACCCATAGACGGGAGAACCCGAGGTCACGCAGTTGGGTTATTGGCGTTCACGGTCGGTTAGCGACCTGCCACATCACGGAATTATCCGTGTGCGATGGCCTGCAATTCCGGGGAGTCTGCTGGGAACCCGAGATAGCTTCCCCCCCTGGTTGTCTTCTCACCCGACCCCCGGCCCGCAACAATATATATGTATTTGAATATGTATATATACATATATATGTATGTGATGACTATATAATATCATATATATATCTATATATATATATATGTAGTTCGTCCCTTAAATGCAAAAAAAAAAAGAAAATATCAAACTATATTAATATATTATATACATATGGTTGGTACGGAACTCTGGAAGCCATATGCATTCAAACATACAGATGTCCCAAGAGTCAGTTATTCCATTAAGTACATGGTCCCTTCCTTTTGTCTAGTGACAGAATCAAAGGTGTGCATTGCGATGTCCTTTTAGGTAGGTTATTAAATCTTTACAT
>CM068956.1:131253571-131275438 GCA_035128595.1 Eptatretus atami
AACAAACCATCTAAGACCATCCAACAAACAAACCGACAACACCACTGAACAAGCGCTTCCCTCGCTTAACCGGCGACTCGCTGTCCGAGTTTGAATCTCTGGCAGTTCCTTCTCGGCTTCCACAAACTTTGTAACTTCTTTTTGACGAGCATGGGCATGCGTGGAGTGGGGGCGGGGTTTTCCCTGCATGGCCAAAACCCCGCCCAGAAAGGGCGGACCAATGGGAGCCCCATCCAATCAGGGCAGACAGTGACGTCTGTTCCACCGAGCCCCTGCCCCGTTTGGGGAGGTCCATAAAAGTTACGACGCCATCCTCAGCAGAGAGTTCGGTGGAGAGGAGTTCTGTGGACGAGAGTTCTTGGGGGGGTCGTTCGTCATGGTTGTTGGGTTGCGCTGGAGTTCGGAGGGTTGCGAGGAGTGCTGGTTGCGAGGAGCGTTGCCGTGAGAGAGTCGTGGAGTTCGTACAGTGCTTGCAGTGAAAGGCTTGGAGTTCGTGAAGCAACCCTGAGAGCGGAGAGCGTTGGGCCCTGATCCCCGCCTCGGACTCCGCTGTACTCGACCCTGGCTCCTTCGCAGACACAGTCTCCACGCGTGCGGCCGTGGACCGAGCCGCACGACCATTAACTGATGCCGCACCATGGAGCACTCCTTTCCACAAAGACTCTCAGGTACCGAGAACTGCGACCCCCAGCTTGTCTCTCGCTCTCTGGCTGCGGGGGTCTTTCAATAAATCGTCTGAGTGTGTGGGCCCGTCTTGTAAGTAGAAATTGTTTAAGTGTTTATTCCATCATTGTAAATTCTTGCTTGTATATTCCGCGATAAGTCTTGCCCTGTGTCTTTTATATTTGTGAATAAAACTACTGTAGAAATGTTCCCAGATCGTTTCCGTCCTTTCTTGCATTGGTCCAGCATGGTTCGGATCTGAGTTTTTAGCCGGGTTTTTATACCCGATAATCCGTTCATCATAGCCGGCACGGCTTTGGCAGTTCCGCTCGACTGCACCTGAACTGGAGTTGGTAGTCAGTAGTTGGAACTCTACCGCAGTCGGTAGAGTGACCCGGTTCGAGCAAGACGTGCCGAGGGCGTGGTTCCCCGGTAGTCCAAATCGCGTAGTTAATTAGGTAAATTGGTTCCAGACAAAAAGACCCTACGCTACGCGGTTGAGATATTGGCGTCCATGGTTGGATAAGCGACCCGCCGCCTTACGGAATTATCCAGAGCGACGGCCTACAATTCCGGAGAGTCCGGTAGGAATAGACGTAACTTTCCCCACCTCGTGGTCGTTCTCGCCACCGGACCTCCGGCCCGCAACAATATATATATACTGTATGTTCATATATATATATTCATATGTATATATATATGTATATGTTATATATATACACACATATATATATATATATATATATTATATATATATAATATATATTTATATATAATTATATATATTAATATATATATATTATATATATATTATATATATATATATATAATATATATATATATATATTATATATATTATATATATATATTTATATATTATATATATATATATATATATATATATATATATATATATATATATATTTGTCAGGTCAGGTATGGAGCATCCGCCAGAGCACAGTTGCTGTGTCCACTTTCCGCCGGTACTCCAGGGCCTCCGTCTGGCCATCCCCCAGGCAGATGCCTGCCACATTCCCATCTCCTTGAGATGCCGATCAACCTGCTGCAACCACGAGGCACGTGGTCGGCCCATTGGCCTCCTCCACTCGCGAGATTCCCTCACTGTGAGAATCTGGTGAGCAGGATCAGCATCAGGAAAACGAGCCACATGTCCATACAGCCACAGCTGACGCTCACGGACTATGCAGGTAACAAATCTCATTTGAGACTCTCTCAGCAACTGCTCGTTGGACACAAAGTCTGACCAGTGATAGCCAAGGATTCTCCGAAGAGACCAGGTACCAACGGAATTAAATCTCTGTCTCAGATCCTTGGTCAAAGTCCAAGTCTCACATCCATAGAGCAAGACTGGAAGCACCAAGGACCTGAAGACTCGGACTTTCGTCCTCCCGCACAGGTACCGGCAGCGCCACACCCCATTATCCAGTGAATCCATGACTCCCCAGGCCCGACTCAGACGTCTATTGCCCTCTGATTCACAGCCAGCAGAGACATAAATATCACTGCCAAGGTAAGTTAATCTCTCCACGACCTCAACATCCTCACCACAAACAAGCAGAGACAGGACAGCAGCATCCAAGATGTCATTGAAAGCCTGATCTTAGTTTTGACCCAGGAAACCCATAATTCCCACGGCTCTGACTCCTCATTCAGTACTTCGAGTGCCCCCAAAAGGATATCTAAAGTCTCCGCAAAGATGACTGCATCATCTGCGAAATCAAGGTCAGAGATCTTGACATTCCCAAACGATGCACCGCAGCTTGATCTCTCTGACGTCCTCCCTAGAATCCTGTCCATACAAGTGCTGAAAAGTTTGGGGGCCAGTACATACCAATGACGAACTCCAGTAACAACTGGAAATAAGTCAGAGATGGTACCACCACATCTCACAGCACTCATAGTACCAAAGTAGAGTTCAGACATCAGATCGATCAGTTTTGGTGGTATTGGTGTACTGTGTTAAATGAAAAAAATAAAAAAGACAATACATAAATGAAAAATCAAATGCACACGAGTGACCCAAGGCAAATGGGAAGCATGAAACATGTCGAGAACAGACCCACCCCCTCCTCTGCTCACAGCAAAAGCACACACATGCAACATTGGATACTTCGAGACCCTGCGCATCTGTTGCACATTCTGAAACCCATACATATATATTGTTGCGCTCCAGGGTCGGTGAGAAGACCACTCGCGGGGAAAGCTATCTCGGCTCCCACCAGACTCCCGAGAATGTAGTCCGTCACGCACGGCATAATTCCGTGACGCGGTGGGTCGCTTAACCGACCGTGGATGCCAATAACTCAACCACGTGACTTAGGGTCCTCCATCTAGTTAATCCAGTTACCTAAAAAAAAACACGTGATTTAAATACCAGGGAACACGCCCTCGGTACACCTTGTACGAACCGGATCACTCTACCGGACCGGGTCACTTTACCGGATCGGATGCAGCCGAGCGAAATTGCCAAGGACGTACCGGCTAAAAGGAATGGATTGTTGGGAATAAAGTCCCGGCTAATCTCGGATTCGGAACATGCTGGATCAATGAAAGAAAAGACAAAAACGAGCAGGGAACATTTCTAATAATAATTTATTTACAATGGGGCAAGGAAAAGTATGTGGTACAGGGAATAGATTTATTGGGGTGTGGAAGCAGAGATAGGGATGAAAGATGTGGTGCGGCAATAACAAGCAACTTATGAAAGCAGACGCAGAGCAGACCTAACCCGAAAATAATAATAACAATCTTCTGCTGGCTTAGTAAAAGACAGGCGCCAGGACACATGCATACACACGCACACAAACAGACACAGAAAACCTGATGAAGAGGAATTGAAACAAGACAGGAGAGGAGTTGAGGCTATGGTTTCTCGGTACCTTTGTATAATTGATTTCCAGAACGCGCCACCAATTCGTTTGGGGGGAATGTTCCATGGTGCGGTACCCCCCCCCCCCCGACAGCTGGCGCATCGTCTCTTGCTTCGGGCAGCTCGCGCCGAGACAGTGGGCGTGAAGGAGGGGCTTGATTTGGGAGGGTGGAGTCAGAGCGAGTGTACGGAGTGGTAGGCGGGACCGGATGGGTGGGTGGACTCAGCGACGTGTGGGTGGAGAAGAGGAGGAGGAGACCAGCGATGACGACAGAAGGCGGAGTCTTGGTGATGATGACAGAAGGCGGAGTCGAAGTCCAGCTTGAGCGGGAGAGGCAGGGCAGAGAGACAGAGACAGAGACAGCGAAGGCTCCGCTCGGACCTTTATAGGCCCCATGGCGCGGGGCGGGGGGCTACCCCGAAACGCGGTGTCGTAACCTGAATCAGGTGCTCTGATTGGCCCCGACCCCCTGCGCAGCCCGAGCGCGATGGCCGGAAACTGCCACATTCCATTTCCGGCAAGATAACCCCACGCCTCAAAAATATCCCACTCCGACCTCACGACATGACACAAATCGCCCACACCGAACTCCGTGCTATGATTTGCCTTGCAAGAACGCCCGGGCCGTGCCCTGATGACCGGCCAAGGCCAGCATCGGTCCCGCACGCCCGCTCAGGCGCCCGGACCAGTGCTGGCCAACGCGCCCGCTCCGTGTGTGCCACGTGGCCCGAGCTGCACAACATGCCTCTGCCCCATCCCAGCTTCGCTGGCACTAGAGGCGAGCAGACGTTCGCCATCCGCGGGGAAAATCCGCGGCCACCAGCGAGGACCGAGGGTACGATGTTATGGTGAACCCATGCACAGACAGTCAGATGTGTCCATTCATGCCCCGCTCTGTACGAGAACAAAGTCGTGAGCAGTGCACGAGTCTGCCTTCGAGCACATTCCGTACAGTATGCGAACATCCGCCATTACGCACGTGACCAGCGCTCGTGTTCGCTCGATTCTGCTATCATGTGCGCGGAGCGAAACCCGATCGATATAATTAGTCCAGAAATGGGTTGAAAGGAACGCGCCGCTTGTGCCCTGCACACTCGCATCCCGCCTAACGTGGCGTGGGGTTGCTGTTTTACCATTATCGGCCTCGATTGAGGGATCGCTTGAGGACGGGAGCTCTGTGCTGTCGATGCTCATGTGGTGTTTAAGCGCCCTTTCTAAGGTGCTGTTTCTTCCGTCTCCTCGGTACGTGTTCCGTGTAGCGTGGGCGTCGTGTTGAGGTGTTTCCTGCCCATTGGCTGGAAATTACCGCTGCACGTGCGTTTGGCAGGCTGTGTTTCCTTTGGAGGGGTGTCCAGCGTAATGTCTGCTGGCCTTTGCTGAGGACCCATCTCACAGCGAAGGGTGCACTGCCTCAATTAATACTCAGAATAATCAGAAAAGAAGAGTAGAAATGACATTAGAAATGAAAGGAAGAAGAAATGATGTAAGCAAACCTCGATATGAGATCCTCGCAACGCACGCCCCTGTTGTCCCGCTAGACAAAAGGAAGGACTATCTACACGTATATTAATGGGATAACTGTCTTGGAACCACTATCTGTTGATGCAAGCGGTTATGTATAATATATATATTTGTATATATCCTTGTGATTAAGTTGCAATGAGATGGTCCATCATAACTTACAAGATTTGTGGGAAGACCCACCCCCAACCTCAGCTTTCAACAAATGTTCTGAGCTTTTGCAACCTCAGCTTTCCAGTGCCTTCACTTCACCAACAGGTTCTACTTGCAGAAATGGCCATGTTTATTCTTGAGGTGAGAGACAGCAAGTCTTTTGTCATACTCTACTGCTTGTCTTCTTCTTGCAGGTCAGAGAGGAAAAGTCTTTGGCCCCTGTATTCTTAAAACTGGCAGGCGGTTCTGACATACAAATTTCTCTTTTTTTTTGTATACAAGTCAAGTCTCATAGAAGGCTACAGCTAAGAATGGATCATAACACACAACAGTATAAAGGAACAGGAGAAAAGATGAAATACCAGCAGCACTGTTGAGGGACAAAATGGAGGGAGACTTGGACAAATAAGACATATGAGGAGTAGTGGAGAATGCACAGGGTGGACAAGATGGACATAAAAGCAAACTCTCAGGAAAGAAAGACTGGAAATTTGGAAGGAGGTGGGCTTTGTGGGAATGGGTTTAATGGTGGGAGAAAACGTCATGGTTTTGGATGGGGAATGATCTGAGATGGTGGAGAACAGTAGCTGTCTTGAAGACCTGGAGGGAAGAATGAAATTGAAGAGAAAGTGGAAGTTGGTTCCATAGGCAGGAAAAAAAGATTAACACATGAGTGGAGGTGAGCAGTGATTCTCATGAGTTTCTCTTTTTGTCCAACCTGTGGAACCAGGAATTCAAATAAATTGATATGATTTCCTGTCGAAATCCGAAAATTCAAAATATGATTTCCTGCCCGAATCAACTTTGGCAGGAATTCATATTTTTTTTCAGTTTGCCTGAGATAACTCATTTTGTCTTTACAAATGACACTGTGTGATCTTTGACGACCACCAACTAATCCTGGCAGATGGGCTTAGCATACAGCCTTGGGAGAGCACACTCTGAATCAACGCCCAGCCTGCAAAGCACCAATCGGACATTTTATAGGCAGTTCTGGAATCAAACCCAGGATTTGTAACACCCTGTTGGACTCACAACACCACTCGCCATTATGTCTTCGTGATACTTTTAAATAGCATGCTTTCATTTGAACACATTTTCAAAATGAAAAGTAATTAGTTGAATGCATGTTTACACGCCATGTTTCCACCTTCAACTCATGTCGAGTGTTCATGGGTTGGGTTGGTTCGGGGTGTGGGATTGTGCACATTGATTCTGGCCTGATGCCATGAGCGGAGCACTACTGAATTAGTCATGGCCACAAAGTATCCAATATGGTCTTCAAACGGTTGATTCATCCTTGATCATGTTACTCTCTAGCTCATATTGTCGACTGCTTGCTCTATCCACCATAAACAATGGTATAAATCATGACGTAATTTTCAAAAAGTCCTTGTTAATCCCCCAAACCACTTTTAATACTGTTTTGGGAATTGGCAAATCGTTTTTATTAAATATGGCTAAAAGGTACAAAATATGTTTTTGGGGACAAAAGGTTCAAAGTTGATGTTTGAAAATCCACACACTGTGGCAAATAAATGCACATCTAAGGGTGTATCTACGTATGACGTAAGCAATAGGTGAAGATATTTACTCTCTTCCCGTGCTGCATTTGTTGTATGAGGGAATGTGAAAACTTTTTTTATTTTTACAAAACCCCTCTAATCATTTTTGTTGAATTTTTTTTAGAAATGAATGTTTAAAATTTTAATCTTAAAATGACCAATCACCGTTATTTTTATTTTCCTATTTGTAATACTAGTAATACCCACTCCCTCTAGGAGTGAAATATGATGTCCCTACCCCCTCCCTTAGGCAGGGATCAGTGGTTAAACCACTTGCACTATTCCACAAATACAGGTGAAAATGGCAAGGCATCTCCCTATTCTTGCTGGGAGTAGGGGGAGGGGGGGGGATTATTTTGTGTCCATGACCTGACCCTGGGTACCAGAAGCACATCTGCAAAAATTGGTGGAAATTGGCTGAGCTATTTTCGATTCTATAATTATCAGACGTACATAGAGAATTGCTTTTATTTTCGTTACATTAGGCTGGGAAATTTTCACACGATCTTTTAACACCAACCCCACCCCCTCCATTATTATCTCTTCATAAATCCCTGATTTTGAACTATCCTCGCCTATAGTTTCTCCCTTCTCTGTATTCTTGTTCTCAGTTTTATTATCCTCAATTTACCACCTGCTCTTCTTTCCTTACAAGGATATGCAAGAAACCTTGATGCTGATGCAGGAGGCAATTTCACCATCATGTCTGTGCTATGTCAACACAACTTTTATCCAATCGACTTGATTTCACTGTGGGGGTCTCACTAGTGATTATATATATATATATATGCACACACACACACATCTCAAACATGCATACAAAGATTTTTTTTCCTTTATTTCATTTGGGGGTGGGGAGGACAGTTGAAGATGGTTATATGGTGAGGAATGAACAAACACCATCCTACCCTTGCTTTACTCCTGGCCGAACTCTCCTCTATATTCTCCAGACTGTCTTTATTCTTACGCTTAGTCCGACCACCCCCCTCCCCACACCCTCTGATATCTACTATACATTCAAGCTTCGTGTCATCTGCAAATTTGGAAAACCTACTCTTAACCTGACTGCCCAAACCATTGATGTAAATTATAAATAATAACGG
Organism: Eptatretus atami; assembly: GCA_035128595.1. Lineage (NCBI taxonomy): Eukaryota > Metazoa > Chordata > Myxini > Myxiniformes > Myxinidae > Eptatretus > Eptatretus atami. Next base: position 131,261,468 of record CM068956.1, read on the forward strand.
TCCTAGTACTGATCCTTGATGTACCCCCATTACTTACAACCTCCCAGAGAGACATCCTCTCACTCACGGCCACTCTTCGCTTCCTTTCACTTGCCAGTTTTCATTCCAGTCTTACTTCCTTGGGTTGGCAGGATAAAGCTTCCATAAGAGCTGTTTAACCTGGGTTTGAATCTCGGCCCAGCTAGTCATCCAAGTGTTTCTCATGCAGGGTTACGTTCAATGTGTGTGCGGTCCATCAGAAGGATGTTGAGTCAAAGGACCCATCTACCAGCATTGGTCATTTATCGATGTTAAATATTGCACAGTTTCTTTTGCCAAGAGGAGCCAAGTTATTGCTGATACCTTGAACAAATTACAAATTCCTGCCCGAAACACCTTCTGTCAAATGTCTGGCTTGGCCAGCCGGTTAGTGAAAAACTTGGCCTTCACAAAGACTTGAAAGTCGTTGGCTGCCCGACCCCACAAGAGGCTGCAAACAATTGAAGCCATGAAAGAACTAGGAAGAGAGATCTTCATTCCTTCGTTGCATGTTTTTCTGGAGTTCATCACTGCAGCAGTTTGTTTTTTTGTTTTTTTCATGGAGCTTGCATTTGTTTGTATCGAAACTTCTTTCAACAAACACTCCAATTTATTTTTCATCACCATTTAGGATGTCAATTGATTCATCAACCATTTTCATTGAAGGGTCCAAAAACTCAGTCTAACTTTGTTTAAAAAAATGACAACGGGCCAAGAAAGGTAGACACACGCACGCTGCCTTGTCTGTATTAATTGTGGTGACTATGTTTGTCCGCAATTACTGGGCCAGGCCACCAGGAGGCACGTGACCTCAAACCAATTTTCCTCAATTTTTACCTGCCCTGAAGATTGTCACCTTGCGTGCATTTTTGTGCATCGCGTTTTCCCGAAACTAGGTTTTTCTTGCTTCGCCTCTGAACGAAAGGCTGTTTTAAAGCAACAATTACAATTTTGAGGTTTACAAATTACAACTCGGTGAAAGAGCAGACCAATTCTCTATACTTTACAGAAATGTTGATTTGTAAATATAACAAATGGCAGTGACATTTATCATCGTCGTCGTCGTCGTAATCATCATTATCATCATCATCATACCACTCTCTTTACAAAGCGTCGGCGTGGTCGAAGTAAGACACGAACAGTGAGATATTTAAAGGGGAACCCAAACGCAATTTTTTTCTGAAAACCATTGAAAATCATTAATCATGGAGTAATTTGAAGGAGAAGTTGATTGAAAAATTTTTGGCAATCAAAAAGTTCCGAAAAGAGCCCTAGAGTGTCGATTTTTGATTTTGCCAGTGACATCACATTATGAACCCACCTTCATCCAAATGGTGGCTTTACATCGAGAAACGGTGCATGTCAAGCTCGGATTCCAATACTGATTCCACCGTTATTCGCAACTCTGAAGGTTCGCAGTATGTTGAAACTGATCAGTGAGATTTTGAAGAAACTATTGAAGACAAAATTAGTGATGGAAACACTTTCGGGGGAATTATGGAGCCGAATCGTTTTGAGCCTTATGTGAGCGATTCAGATGAAGATGGCGGAAGTGTTAGTGAAGATAAAAACGCTGATTAGATGAAAACAAAAAACCTACAACACAACTGGAAATTTGGAAGGAGGAGGGAGTGGGGTGGGTTAATGAGGGTGGAAATGATCATGGTTTTGGATTGGGGATGATCTGAGATGGTGGTGAAGTGCTGTCTTGAAGACCTGGAAGGTCCACAAACCTCCACTTTTTCAGTCCAGGCTTCCAAAAAAAAACTCCAGTCCAGGATTCCAAAAACCCCCAGTTTTGCAATACTGCACCTGAACATGTTAAATAAGGTGGTATTCCACCTGGACTGCTTCAACGACGCTAAACTTCCAGATTTTTTTTTTGATACAACCTTTAAAATCGTTATTTTATTTAAATTTAATTATATACTTAAACACTGTGGGGTAAGGTGTTCTATGAACTCTCCAGTCCTGTTTGTTTGTCTTTCCGACCACTGTCTCTTCAACGACTCGACCAGGGACCATAAAATAAACCCATTTCATTCTAAAGGTCTTTGTCCAAGAAGTTCCGGTTGTATATTATCTTTTCCATTACCAATGACCTTGTATGTTTTTGTTTTTTCATCATTTAGCTTACTTATCCCCTATTTTTACTGAAGAATCACGAGATTTGGTCATCTCGCGAGATTGTTAATTAAACGTGGTATTTTTAGAATCCTCGTGGAGGATCTCTAAGTCTTACTACGTTGTTGTTCTTCATCTTCTTCTTGTGGACTTTTTTGTTTCACAGCCTACAGTTTTCATCGAAACCTCCTGAAACTTGGCATATATAGTAAAAACCCTGCGCGGACAGTAACCATCTCGATTTTGAAAATTCCTCCTAGAAAAAAAGTTATGATGTCAAAATATCTCGCTAATGGAAATCGCCTAAAAAATTATCTCTGAAACTAGGCAAGCTTTTTGAATTCTGTTTGCGGGAATCGAACAGGGCATTAGCAGAGATGAATGACCGTACAAAATGATACATCACTATGACGTCATATCAATTTTTATGATGTCATCTCTATTGTTTGACATTTTTGTTTCACAACCCAGAGTTTTCATCGGATCTTCCTGAAACTTGCCAGGTATATGCAGAAAGCCCACGCGCAGGAAGTAACCATCTCCGATTTTGGAAATTATTCCTAGAAAAAAAAGTTGACATCATCATATCGCCGCTAATGGAAATCGCCTATACCATTATCTCCGAAACTAGGCAAGCTGTTTGAATTTTGTTGTGGGAATCAAGCTGGCATTAGCACGGATAATTTATCGCAAACCTGATACATCACAATGACGTCATATTCGTTTTTATGACGTCATCATTAAGAGGAGAGGATCTTAAGCTAATTTGAGCTTGTTAATTTACTTTTTACATTGTTCTGAATGAATGGGAACAGAGGGGAGGTGCAAGAGCACAGAGAGTTGGGGGTGGGGGGGGCAGAGAGGGGACAGCGTTAGGAGAGGGGGTTGATATTTTTTTGCAGGAGGTTGAGGACTCTGGGTGGGGGGGGGTATCATGGGGAGGATTTTGAAGACTTGGATGGTGGGAGAGTTGAGTTTGAGTTGGGAGGGGGGTGAGCACTTGGGGATGGGTGGGGGGCAGGGTTGAGGACTTTGGGTTGGGTGTAAGGGGGCTGAGGACTTTGGATTGGATGAGGATGTGTTTGATGATTTGAGGTTTGGTGGGTGGGGAGGGGGTTGAAGACGTGGGTTGGGTGATGTGGAGGAGGTTTTAGACTTGGGTTTTGGGTTGGGGTGGGGGGTTTTAAGGACTTGGGGTTGAGTGGCGGGGGGGGGGGTATTGAGGACTTGGGTTGGGTGGGAGTGATTTGTGGACTTCAAGTCATATTTACATTGTGTAGAATTTCCGTGGGTTCTGCGTAATTGATTTGCATTTGTATTCAATGTAGTTTTTGCCTTAATTATACATTTTCACAATCGCTTAGCCTAAGATGCTATAGACTCAGCCATGTTAGTATTTACTTTATTATTATTATTATTTTTATGATTATTATAATTATTGTTACCTCTGCCACCAAAGGTGAAGGAGATTGTTTTCACCCCTCTCTGTCTGTTTGTCTGTGTGCAAGATATCTCAAAAGTTGTGGACGGATTTGGATGAAATTTTGTGGACAGGTTCGGTGTATGACAAGGACGAAATGATTCGATTTTGGTGAAGATCCAGATCGCGGATCCGACTACTCGAATTTTTAAAGTGATTCTTCACCATTGAGAGATAGGGCTAAACCATATATATACCAGGATATCTCAAAATGTTATGGACGGATAATGATAAAATGGTGGATGAGTTGGGTAGGCGACAAAAACAAGCCGATTAGATTTTGGTTCAGGTCTGGATGCAGATCCGGCCTATCAGTGGATACAAAACATAAACTGTTCAACTATGAGGGGAGAGACAGTAGGGAATTGAAATGAAGAATGATTAATGGGTGAAGATGTTTGAAATCCCAGGTCTGACATTCTTGTAATGAAACAAAACAAGCTACAGAGTTTCCAAATGAAATCAAGAGAGCCTGGCTCGTGTTTATTTGCCCGTAATGATCAACTTATTTATTCTGCAAGGCAATTGCTTTTATCTTGCTTGAGAACGAGTCGTAAATGCAGATAACCAATTTTTCCTTTGCGTTCTTTTCAAACTCATGTAACTACTACTACTACTACAACTAAGTTTGCACTGAATTCAAATTATATTGCACATAGTAAAGTATCTTGCGTACCAGTCAAACAACAGGTCCGCACAGCCGGCTGATGAATATACACACTCGAAGAGCTGTGTGACTGACTCCACAAGAAAGTGGAATTAATTTGGGCCATGGAAGAAGTAATATAGTTGTTGCGGTAGTATTGAACATTGCCAAATATCCTTCCTCCAAGAAAATGTCTTTTGCAATAAAGACAAAGATAATTCGACATTGTGTGTCTCCTCCTCAAAACTCAAATATTGGGCATGAAGTACTGTATATATCAAGTGCAAGCTGAGGAGCTGGTGTGCATAACTGCTGGCATTCCTGTTGGCACTCTCTGTTACAGAAAAAGTTACAGGCTGGTGTTTGAAGCTGTTGTCACACTCAAAAAAAAAGAAAAGAAGATCCACCCTCACCAAGATGGAACTATCATTGCATAAAATACAATGGCCCACATTAAACAGAGGCAGAGAACAAGTTATGTGCCAATGATGTGATGCTCTATTGTCATGTATCCATCATGTAGTTATGTCGAGAAGCAGCGTGACAGATCCTTTGCACAACATGTTGGACAGTGCAGACAAATCCACATTTGCTGAAGGGCTTTTAAAAATACATCCGAGAGGGGGAATTAAATAAAAAAAACTAGAAGGGCACGTTTCGATGTTGTGATGTCACCAGATATGCCTCCACCCATTATTACCTCATTATAATACATGTACCCAGTTTGATTGAAATCCCTGAACGCAGATTCAAAATATTAAATAATTCTGGCTGTCAGACCATGCATCCGATCAGATTGAAATTTAAAATATATATCCCCATGACTACTAGATCATAATTGTGAAGTTTCATGTTGATTGATGAAGCGGTTCAAGAGAAATAATTTTTAAAAAGATTTTCATTCAATCCAACATGGCTGCCAGACCATGTGATCTATTAATTATTCGTGAACAACCTGGTATCCCAAGTATTGGAGAACATGTGGATGAAGTTTCCCCTCGATCTGTCAAGCTGTTCTGGAGAAGAAGGTTTTTAAGGTTTTATCTTCAAAAAAATCATAGCTGCCAAACCCTGTAACCTTTGATGTCATAGGCGGAGAACCTTTTGTTCCTCATGGATAGGTGATCATACCTGTATAGTTTTGCCTCGATATGTTCGCTTTTTTGGAGAAGATTTTTGAAGGTTTTTATGTTAAAAAAAAGATATGGCTACCGAACCACGTGACTGATGACATCATCAAGCTCTTTCTGTGAACCATTTTATCCCTCGATGACCCTCAAAGATGTTCATAGTGATCAGATGAAGCGTTCGACAAATGCAATTACAACGTCAGAACGAAGCCACCAATGACATCTTCAAAAAAACAATCACACTTGTTTCACATGGGAGTATTGACATGTGCCATGTTTCATGTTTTTTTTTCCATGGAGTGGTTTCAGAGATGCAGAGGTCCAAAGTTTTTCCTTTTTTCCAACATAGCTGTCACACCACGTGACCCATGAGGTCATAATTATTATTAAAACCTTCTACATGAGTAGTCGCACATATGGTGAATATTTCCTGTCAATTGGATAAGAGGTTGCAAGAAAAACAGAAAAAATTAGCATGGACAGACATACATATACTGTATGTCCATACGGACAGACGGACAACTGAAAACATATTGCCATGGGCGACTTCGTCAGTGGAGGCATCAATAATTGTCACTTCTCTTTGATTCACTTGCCCCAGGAATGCACAGATTTCCTCCCACAAATGTAAAGGTTCCAAGAATGCGAATCCTTTAAATACAGCAACGTGCATTTCGCGTGAAGCAATGCGACTTATTTATGCGATTGTGAAAGCAGCTTAAGTTAAGAGGCTTGCTTGCAAATGGATGCCATTGAGATTGACATGTAAAAACACAGATGGCCTAAAAGGAAGTTGTGAAATTCCACATTGGCTCGAAAAGAGATCGAGGGTGAAATATTAATTTCTTTGTAAATGATAATAGTTAAGCAAATGGTTATCTCAAATCTTTCATAATGAATAGCAAACAAATGACCAATTACATTTATTGAAAGAGGACAAAGCTGGTTCATATGAAATATTAAAGTGCAGACATCATAAAAAGCATACCTGTCTGCCCCTCCCCCTACCCCCCCTCACCTTTTTACTCCTCTCTGTAAAGTGTGATAGCAGCTACAGTCATTTCACATAAGATCCATGCAGGGTTTTCATTGAATTTTTACATTTAATTCGTTGAGAGGGATTTGTGACCCCGATTGCTTTTCATAGGTCACAATATGTTGCTTATCAGAAGTGTCGCCAAATACATTAGGAGTCGACCACAAAGTGTTCAGGTCGGGGGGGGGGGGCAGAGAGGGGTGGTATGGCAACCTGATCATCACCTGCATTGGAAGTTTAACTCAAGGATTTAATAATTTACTGCCAGCTCGAGCAACCTCTAAAACTAAACCTCAACTCAAAAAGAGCAACCTCTAAAACTTACTAAAACTTAAAAACAGCCTAAAATCCTATAAAATAATTAATCTAAATATATTGTGACGATGCAAAGATGCATTTTTATCTCTGTGTGTTAAGACAACCCACACCCCTTGCATAGATTTTATTATGTATCCATATTGTCCACCTTTCATTCTCCCTTTCCCATTTCGTTACTGCATTCCTTGTTTGTCCGTCTCCATCTACTTTCTCCCTCCGCCCTGCTGTTGGTGTTTTCCCCTTTCTCCTGCTGTTCCCTTTTGTTGTGTTGTGTTCTGATTTTGTTCTGTATCATAGCTCTTCCATGAGCCTAGAACAAGTTAATTTTTTTTTTTTAAAGCCACGATTGCTTCAATTTAGGGTTATACAAATGTTGGGGGATAGAGAGAGATAGAGATAGAGACAAAGAATAGAGATAGAGATATGCCGACACTGTAATTGTCCTGAGCATTAATTATTTTTTTCCAAAACAGGTTCAGCAAATTTTCCCCAAATCCACCCATTCCAAGGAGAAGATGGCTCTTTCGTGCTCCATCCTTCACATTTTACAGTAGAGGTGCGACAGAGGTGTGGCAAACTCTAACCTTATGCAAACACTCATCCTAGCCTATCTTTAAGGAATGAATTTAGTATTGAGAGAACTGTTCACCAAGCCTCTGACATGCAAGGGATGAAGCACCACTAATTGATGGCATGTGTGGGATAAGGTGCTAAACCTATGTAGGGGTGGTAATTGCAGCCTGGGCATTATTGCAATGTTGCTCACAGCAGGTGAACAAAAAAGGGGATGTTTATTCCTCAAATTATGAGATATTTTACATAACTTATAATAATTGAGTTGTAAGTTTTAAATCAATGGATCTGGTGGGAGCATGCTGCGCTTACGAGATACTTACTCGGACCCGCCGCTAGAACACTGACCCCGAGGCCACTAGGCCACGGATAACTCCACAGCCCGATGGGTTGTTATCCAATCATGGACAGGTTAAAGTAGTTAAGTCTAGCAGGATTCTCGCCCTCTGTCACGTTACCTTACTATTAGATTAACTACCTTAACTATGTAACCACACCCTCAAACACCTCCCACCCCCACTCCCCAATCCCTGTCTACTTATTATGGGCGAGCAAACCATGGGGGGGGGATGTTGGCTAACTTGTGTAGTGAATCGGTGGGCAGAACTTCTCAGCTATCAAATATGCACACTCTATGTCAGACGAATGAAGGAAAAGAGGCAATTGAGCAGGTTTGAATTATTTACCAAACATAAGCATGTATTTAAAGCAATGCAAGTATTTACAAGGCATGTATTGAAATAAAAGACACCAAGAAAAGTTTTACCCCGAGCACTCAAGAACCCCTTATACAACTGGCCTTACGAAATACAGACAGGTGCCACATTCACCAACCACCATCAGGGGTGCCATATTTTTTGAGGCGAGGGGGTGGGTACGGGGATGGGGGTGGGTAGGGGTCCCTGGGCTCTCCACGCTGCACCTAGCGCTTTTCCGTTCCGCTTGGCCTTTGGGAAATGTCCTCCTCCCGCTTGTACCCTCAGTTTCGCTTGGAGAGCGGCTCGCTTCCCGCTTAGTGCACTCTTGGACCAGACTGTTTTCTTTTCCCTGAAGAATGCTTCTCAGCATCCGATCGGCACATGAACTCTCTGCCACATGAACTGATGGCTTTTTTTTATTATTGCCCTCCACTCTGTTGCCAATCACATCCGCTTTCACATCCAGTACCATTGGCTTTTTGTGCACTGCGACTCTGCAGCCGTGATTAGTTATCGCATTTCAGGAAGAGCTTATTTTGATCCGCTTTGCCTGGATGCAGGAACAACAAAGGTTACTATTATTATAGCCTGGAATGGTGATTTTTGTGGCTGAAATACTCGTGAGGTGACATTGTTTGATGATATGTGCTTGAGAGTCAAGCATAAAAATGGGGGTTGGAGTCTAGGTGTCAGAGAATAAAGGTTTGAGAATGGCGATCGATTCGGGTAAGTGTGTCAGAAAATGAAGGCTTGGAAATGAGGTTCTAATTTGGAATGGAAACTGAAGGTTTGGGAATGAGGATTGAAGGAAAATGAAAGTTTGGAATGAGGAAGAAAACAATGGGGAAGGTTCGACCTAAAATCACAACGCATCTCCCTTCCCCTGATACAGGGATGGATAACCTAACTAAACAATCACTCTGGAAATGGCTAAACTCCACAGTTATTTATGAGCTGGATGTATTCCCCAGGGTCTTTTCTATAACCACAACACTATGTATATGTAGATGTAGATGTATATGTATATGTCTATATCTATCTATCCTATTCTCTGTGCAAATCTGCATTTCCACCATAATGAGATACTATGCAGTATTGTCGGAAAGTGACAGTACGAGTCTGAAATGAAGTGTAATCAGAGGTACATTAATAATAATAATGCACTCAATTGCACAATTATGAATGACCGTAGAGATGATGCCTTCTGGCAATTCATCGTTTAATGCATCATACATTTCAAGCTAATAAGGGTTCCTTTCCTTTGGGTTTATTCTCAATCCTTCTGCAAAAATATGACTTTATGACTGCAAGAGTGCCACTACATTTAAGACAGATATAGAAATTATTTTGGGCATTAGTAAAAGATTTCTGATTAAACTGTCAAGAACACAGAGTTTAGGCCTTTCTCTTTCTGGTTTATGTTTAGCTCCGTATTTAAGAACACCAACAACAGCCATCTTGGAATTGCAAGTGGCTTTTCTTGACCCAAGATAGGGTGCGAATATTCATCACCATTTTTGTTCTTCTCTACTGAATGGTGAGGTGCTTCACTGGAGAATTTTTTTTCTTTCTGATTTGATCTGTTAGTCATAGAGATGAAGTATACCAACTTGTCACCATTCAGTATGTTGTCAGGCCGTGTTTATGTCTGGAGCAGTCGAGGGATTACGCATCGGAGGAGGAATTGGAAAGACGAAGGGAAGGCACACAAACGAAATATAACAACTGAAATCATTTCAATTCATCTTCCACGCTGAAGTACAACTTGTATCATAAATACATGATTAGAAAGAGCAAACAACCATCTGCCTTTTACTCAAATCATATTAGCGTGTTATCTTTGACAAGAAGCACTCCATAATGACGGTACATTTGATGAAAATCAGATCAATATCGCGTCATTACTCAGCACGTTGCTTCCGAGGACTAGATGAAATCGCTCCATTTCAAACAGCCTGACCTATGCCAGTTCCAAACAGCCCGTCTGCTGTCACAGTGAGACTTCAAAAGCACAGCCCAATCCATTCCCAGCGGAGCACTGTAATTTTCCCTTTATCTGCTAAATTGGCCTGACAACTGTGATGGCAATTTTGAACTTGTAATACAATAGGCTTTTAATGAGCTATGTCGGTGTTGTCTCCAGGATGGTGACAAAGTAACTATGGGCTGTGCTTATGAACTGAAACCGCCTTTGTCCCACGTCCTTGATTAACACTCATCAGTGGTCATAAGTGCCATCGTAACACATTTTCAATGTGCTCAATGAAATAATAACGACAATATGAAGGAATACAGGCATCCAGCATAGGGAATGGATTTTATAACTCCGGCTCTAAAATATGATTGAATTTATTTTTTTTTTTTTAAGTTTCGTGAATGCAGTGATGCCTAATAGCATGATTAATGGGCAGGAAGGTACAGTAAAATGTGTGATCACGTTTTTTTTTCACAATCAAAAGAGGCCCACAACACATTACAGAAGAACTAATACCTGCGATCTATTATTATGAATGCTTTAAATTTATTTCATTGAATATTTTTGTGATTTCAATACGTTTCGACGCGATTATTATTGGTGTTCCATTTGGGTATAATTATTTTTATGTTTCGAGGAGGGTTAAAAAGTTCGAAGAAGCGAGATGCTCACAATAGTCCCAAAACATGCAACGTATTTTGTTAATTTTCAAATTACAAGTATAGTACACTACAGTATATATATACAGTACTTAGTAAAAAATGTCGAAATGTATATTTTCTATTTCTGCATAACACCTCATTAAACTTTAATTTTGCATGTTGGACTATTGTGTATCGTTCTTATAATAGTTTGACCCCCTCTCATATTTTAAAATATGAGGACAATGATTCTAAGCTTGATTAAATTGATGCAATTATTTGTCACGTGGAAGCATATTAGAATATCCCAACTACATGCAATGTTGTGCAAACTGGCAATGGATTGTCCATATTAGCATCGGCATAGTTAATTTGACTTATTCCCAGAACCTCAATGCTCTTTTCTTCCAATAGTAATCATAACTGTTGTGCATTACTCTTCACCAATGTTGACAGGACCACACAATTAAGCATGCTACTCAGTGTTGCACAAGCTTGAAAATTATTTTTAAGGGGTACGAAAAGTGTCCCAGAGGAAGTGAATCAAAGGGTTGAGTAAGATGTTCAGCAAAACAGTGGATAAGTTTAAATTGGAATTAGAAAGGTACCTGGAAGTTATGGAGCTTGAGGGGTATAGGGATGTTGGCAGGACTTTAAGGTTGCTTGAGCATTGATGGATGATTGTGTGCATGTGTACGGAATGCTGTTGTGAGAGTCTCGTCAAGGGTGTTGTGTGGTTGATATTGTGGTGTGTTTTTAATCAAGCCCATGCCCCTCCCTGGGGGGAGGGGAGAGGAAATACAAAAACTACAAAGAAACACTTTATTAATTTTTATTTTTTATTTTTTAAACATTTTCTATTTTCTTATTTTAATCTTGTGTTGATAACTAATGTGGTGCAAGCATGATGGGGTGAATGGCCTCCACCTGTGTCTAATTTCCTTGTGTTTACTTGCATGTAGATGTAGACAGGTGAGTTCAAGAGGTGGAATGGCCATTTTCAGGTTTGAAGTGATGACCCCAAAAATAAGGTTTAATCTTTGTGGACAAATTTAACTTTATGTCCAGAAAAAGTCTTGAGTGTGTGCAGTTAAAAATACGTCGTGTCATCCTATCTGTAAAATAAAGGAGTGGTGGCAGCTTTGCACACTCTTCTTTTATTTTTGACAGGATCATTCACTTCAAGTTCTTCTACAGAGGCCTGGCTAGTTCTCCAATAACAAGTCCTCTTTGAAGAGCAGCCATTCTTGCTCATGTTAAATCACTAATGAACAGTATTCCACATTGCTTTTGTCAGTGACATTTCTCTTATCCATGTGGACAGCTAAGATGTTGATGAAATTTCTCTTTCATTTCTCTGATCTGATTCTCAAGTGGTCACTATCCTTCAACATTATTGCTACAAAATCAGCAATTTAGTATGGGAGTTCTAATCCCACTCTTGAAACAATTTGATCTGTTATCAATTTGTTGAAAACAATTTGCCTGGGACTTTGACTACTCCCAGAAGTTTTCAATGAAAAATGGCTCACACAAACTAATTAATAGGAGGACTTGCCAAGCAGTTATTTCCTTTGCAATCTCCTTTGCCAGAAAAAGTTGACTGTCATTTAAATGGCTCTGTTAATAACCTTAATATGTGGGGCATTTCATGAGTATACAAAGAACAAACGTCAGGACAAATGTAAGTTGTCAAAAAATGTAAATCCTGGGTTCATTGTTATATAATAAATAAATAAATTCAAACATTAAATATTTATAGAGAGATTTACTTTGACATTCTTGGGCTTATATGGGTTTGTTATTACTCATGATTATCTGAAATAGAAAAGAAAACTGGTGTCACTTTGGTCTGATATACCACTTGGAAGCTCTCAACAGAGTGGGAATTTAAGTGTTCAGTGTTATGCCGATATATTTTTAAAGGGATTGGGTTGGGAGGGGGGGGGGGGTGGAAAGTGCAACGATGTATGTACCAGAAGTGAGTGAAAAGCAAACACTGAACTGGCCTCTTGTCTCAAGATATCATAAGCACAGCTGGCATCAAACTCCACACCTACCGTAACCAACAAATTTAATCACATGCAGAATTGCTTGGGGACACAGGACAAAAGGGAGGAAAATGAAAGGAAATATAGTTATGGAGGAGATTGGGGACCATTTTGGGACCATCGACAGCTGTGAGATGAGTGGGAAGGCGAGAATAAGTTTGTCATAGCACACAATCACTGTCGCTTGCAAGTGCATTGTGGCAGCTCATGTAGTATGACCTACAGGCAACTCTCAGTTTCTCGGAATCACTCCCCACATGTGGGGTCGGTTTTCCTTCTCTCTGTGCACCACTCAAAATCCCCTCTCCAATTGACTTGTGACCAAACATCCTCTCTCGCTACATTCCTCTCACATATAGTGTAGGCTTCGTGTTGGCTTTAACGGTTAAGGTGGCTGACTTAAGATATTAGGTCTTGAGTTTAAGGCCGCTGTCTCTCTGTTGAATTAACACCAGGTGGATTTACTCAGCCTGTCAACACTTCTGAGGTCAGCAAATGAGTACCAGCTATTGGTAACAGGGGGCATTGTTGCATCAGTGGACAACTGTGCCCCCGAAAATGATGCAGCCAAGGCTGCCTATGAATAAGTAAAGCATAAACTGTTAGACCCCGCTATTCGCGGAGGATACATTCCGAAAATTCCACAAATAGCGAATCGTGAATAGCGGGGCATTCTCTTACTATAATTCACCACCTGTCCGTCTGTATGTTTCCAGGAAACGCAAAAACGGCTGAACCGATCGTAAACCATTTTTTGGGTGGTGTAATCCTGGACCCCTTGGAGGAAAATAGTATAAATATAATAACATGACCCCTTTGATGGCCCCGTAGGGAGCGGGTGCTTCTAGTCTTATTATAATTCACCATCTTGTCCGTCTGTCTGTTCCCAGGTCCGCAAAAACGGCTGAACCGATCGCAACCATTTTTTGGTGTGTAATCCTGGACCGCTTGGAGGAAGATAGGCATAAATATTATAACATAACCCCCTTGACAGTCTCCGGTAGGAGCGGGTGCTTCTAGTTGTTTTTAATGGAAAAAGGGGTGATGGGTTCCTGGTGGTTAGTGACCCGTGAAAAGTACTGTGAATGGTGAAGCCACAAACATCAAACCACAAATTGGCTTTCAATAGGAAAAAAGGGGATAGTTTCCAGTGTGTCCCGATTCATGAAAAATGCCGCAAATGGCGAATCAGGATGGCAAAGCCGGGAATGTCACGCATTGTTTCAACGGAAAAAAGGGGGATAGGTTCCGGCAGTTCCTGATTCATGAAAAATGCCGCAA
>CM068956.1:131275463-131304309 GCA_035128595.1 Eptatretus atami
TCTCTGAAACTAGGCAAGCTTTTTGAATTCTGTTTGCGGGAATCGAACAGGGCATTAGCAGAGATGAATGACCGTACAAAATGATACATCACTATGACGTCATATCAATTTTTATGATGTCATTCCTATTGTTTGACATTTTTTGTTTCACAACCCAGAGTTTTCATCGGATCTTCCTGAAACTTGCAGGTATATGCCAGAAAGCCCACGCGCAGGAAGTAACCATCTCCGATTTTGGAAATTATTCCTAGAAAAAAAGTTGACATCATCATATCGCCGCTAATGGAAATCGCCTATACCATTATCTCCGAAACTAGGCAAGCTGTTTGAATTTTGTTTGTGGGAATCAAGCTGGCATTAGCACGGATAATTTATCGCAAACCTGATACATCACAATGACGTCATATTCGTTTTTATGACGTCATCATTAAGAGGAGAGGATCTAAGCTAATTTGAGCTTGTTAATTTACTTTTTACATTGTTCTGAATGAATGGGAACAGAGGGGGAGGTGCTAAGAGCACAGAGAGTTGGGGGTGGGGGGGGCAGAGAGGGGACAGCGTTAGGAGAGGGGGTTGATATTTTTTTGCAGGAGGTTGAGGACTCTGGGTGGGGGGGGGTATCATGGGGAGGATTTGAAGACTTGGATTGGTGGGAGAGTTGAGTTTGAGTTGGGAGGGGGGTGAGCACTTGGGGATGGGTGGGGGGCAGGGTTGAGGACTTTGGGTTGGGTGTAAGGGGGCTGAGGATTTGGATTGGATGAGGATGTGTTTGATGATTTGAGGTTTGGTGGGTGGGGAGGGGGTTGAAGACGTGGCGTTGGGTGATGTGGAGGAGGTTTTAGACTTGGGTTTTGGGTTGGGGTGGGGGGGTTTTAAGGACTTGGGGTTGAGTGGCGGGGGGGGGGGTATTGAGGACTTGGGTTTGGGTGGGGAAGTGATTTGTGGACTTCAAGTCATATTTACATTGTGTAGAATTTCCGTGGGTTCTGCGTAATTGATTTGCATTTGTATTCAATGTAGTTTTTGCCTTAATTATACATTTTCACAATCGCTTAGCCTAAGATGCTATAGACTCAGCCATGTTAGTATTTATCTTTATTATTATTATTATTTTTATGATTATTATAATTATTGTTACCTCTGCCACCAAAGGTGAAGGAGATTGTTTTCACCCCTCTCTGTCTGTTTGTCTGTGTGCAAGATATCTCAAAAAGTTGTGGACGGATTTGGATGAAATTTTGTGGACAGGTTCGGTGTATGACAAGGACGAAATGATTCGATTTTGGTGAAGATCCAGATCCGGATCCGACTACTCGAATTTTTAAAGTGATTCTTCACCATTGAGAGATAGGGCTAAACCAATATATACCAGGATATCTCAAAATGTTATGGACGGATTATGATAAAACTTGGTGGATGAGTTGGGTAGGCGACAAAAACAAGCCGATTAGATTTTGGTTCAGGTCTGGATGCAGATCCGGCCTATCAGTGGGATACAAAACATAAACTGTTCAACTATGAGGGGAGAGACAGTAGGGAATTGAAATGAAGAATGATTAATGGGTGAAGATGTTTGAAATCCCAGGTCTGACATTCTTGTAATGAAACAAAACAAGCTACAGAGTTTCCAAATGAAATCAAGAGAGCCTGGCTCGTGTTTATTTGCCCGTAATGATCAACTTATTTATTCTGCAAGGGACATTGCTTTATCTTGCTTGAGAACGAGTCGTAAATGCAGATAACCAATTTTTCCTTTGCGTTCCTTTCAAACTCATGTAACTACTACTACTACTACAACTAAGTTTGCACTGAATTCAAATTATATTGCACATAGTAAAGTATCTTGCGTACCAGTCAAACAACAGGTCCGCACAGCCGGCTGATGAATATACACACTCGAAGAGCTGTGTGACTGACTCCACAAGAAAGTGGAATTAATTTGGGCCATGGAAGAAGTAATATAGGTGTTGCGGTAGTATTGAACATTGCCAAATATCCTTCCTCCAAGAAAATGTCTTTTGCAATAAAGACAAAGATAATTCGACATTGTGTGTCTCCTTCGACAAACTCAAATATTGGGCATGAAGTACTGTATATATCAAGTGCAAGCTGAGGAGCTGGTGTGCATAACTGCTGGCATTCCTGTTGGCACTCTCTGTTACAGAAAAAGTTACAGGCTGGTGTTTGAAGCTGTTGTCACACTCAAAAAAGAAAGAAAAGAAGATCCACCCTCACCAAGATGGAACTATCATTGCATAAAATACAATGGCCCACATTAACAGAGGCAGAGAACAAGTTATGTGCCAATGATGTGATGCTCTATTGTCATGTATCCATCATGTAGTTATGTCGAGAAGCAGCGTGACAGATCCTTTGCACAACATGTTGGACAGTGCAGACAAATCCACATTTGCTGAAGGGCCTTTTAAAAATACATCCGAGGAGGGGGAATTAAATAAAAAAAACTAGAAGGGCACGTTTCGATGTTGTGATGTCACCAGATATGCCTCCACCCATGTTATTACCTCATTATAATACATGTACCCAGTTTGATTGAAATCCCTGAACGCAGATTCAAAATATTAAATAATTCTGGCTGTCAGACCATGCATCCGATCAGATTGAAATTTAAAATATATATTCCCCATGACTACTAGATCATAATTGTGAAGTTTCATGTTGATTGATGAAGCGGTTCAAGAGAAATAATTTTTTAAAAGATTTTCATTCAATCCAACATGGCTGCCAGACCATGTGATCTATTAATTATTCGTGAACAACCTGGTATCCCCAAGTATTGGAGAACATGTGGATGAAGTTTCCCCTCGATCTGTCAAGCTGTTCTGGAGAAGAAGGTTTTTAAAGGTTTTATCTTCAAAAAAATCATAGCTGCCAAACCCTGTAACCTTTGATGTCATAGGCGGAGAACCTTTTGTTCCTCATGGATAGGTGATCATACCTGTATAGTTTTGCCTCGATATGTTCAGCTTTTTTGGAGAAGATTTTTGAAGGTTTTTATGTTAAAAAAAAGATATGGCTACCGAACCACGTGACTGATGACATCATCAAGCTCTTTCTGTGAACCATTTTATCCCTCGATGACCCTCAAAGATGTTCATAGTGATCAGATGAAGCGTTCGACAAATGCAATTACAACGTCAGAACGAAGCCACCAATGACATCTTCAAAAAAACAATCACACTTGTTTCACATGGGGAGTACTTGACATGTGCCATGTTTCATGTTTTTTTTTTCCATGGAGTGGTTTCAGAGATGCAGAGGTCCAAAGTTTTTCCTTTTTTCCAACATAGCTGTCACACCACGTGACCCATGAGGTCATAATTATTATTAAAACCTTCTACATGAGTAGTCGCACATATGGTGAATATTTCCTGTCAATTGGATAAGAGGTTGCAGAGAAAAACAGAGAAAATTAGCATGGACAGACATACATATACTGTATGTCCATACGGACAGACGGACAACTGAAAACATATTGCCATGGGCGACTTCGTCAGTGGAGGCATCAATAATTGTCCACTTCTCTTTGATTCACTTGCCCCAGGAATGCACAGATTTCCTCCCACAAATGTAAAAGGTTCCAAGAATGCGAATCCTTTAAATACAGCAACGTGCATTTCGCGTGAAGCAATGCGACTTATTTATGCGATTGTGAAAGCAGCTTAAGTTAAGAGGCTTGCTTGCAAATGGATGCCATTGAGATTGACATGTAAAAAACACAGATGGCCTAAAAGGAAGTTGTGAAATTCCACATTGGCTCGAAAAGAGATCGAGGGTGAAATATTAATTTCTTTGTAAATGATAATAGTTAAGCAAATGGTTATCTCAAATCTTTCATAATGAATAGCAAACAAATGGACCAATTATCATTTATTGAAAGAGGACAAAGCTGGTTCATATGAAATATTAAACGTGCAGACATCATAAAAAGCACTACCTGTCTGCCCCTCCCCCTACCCCCCCCCCTCACCTTTTTACTCCTCTCTGTAAAGTGTGATAGCAGCTACAGTCATTTTCACATAAGATCCATGCAGGGTTTTCATTAGAATTTTTACATTTAATTCGTTGAGAGGGATTTGTGACCCCGATTGCTTTTCATAGGTCACAATATGTTGCTTATCAGAAGTGTCGCCAAATACATTAGGAGTCGACCACAAAGTGTTCAGGTCGGGGGGGGGGGGGGCAGAGAGGGGTGGGTATGGCAACCTGATCATCACCTGCATTGGAAGTTTAACTCAAGGATTTAATAATTTACTGCCAGCTCGAGCAACCTCTAAAACTAAAACCTCAACCTCAAAAAGAGCAACCTCTAAAACTTACTAAAACTTAAAAACAGCCTAAAATCCTATAAAATAATTAATCTAAAATATTTGTGACGATGCAAAGATGCATTTTTATCTCTGTGTGTTAAGACAACCCCACACCCCTTGCATAGATTTTATTATGTATCCATATTGTCCACCCTTTGCATTCTCCCTTTCCCATTTCGTTACCTGCATTCCTTGTTTGTCCGTCTCCATCTACTTTCTCCCTCCGCCCTGCTGTTGGTGTTTTCCCCTTTCTCCTGCTGTTCCCTTTGTTGTGTTGTGTTCTGATTTTGTTCTGTATCATAGCTCTTCCATGAGCCTAGAACAAGTTAATTTTTTTTTTTTAAAGCCACGATTGCTTCAATTTAGGGTTATACAAAATGTGTGGGGGATAGAGAGAGATAGAGATAGAGACAAAGATAGAGATAGAGATATGCCGACACTGTAATTGTCCTGAGCATTAATTATTTTTTTCCCAAACAGGTTCAGCAAATTTTCCCCAAATCCACCCATTCCAAGGAGAAGATGGCTCTTTCGTGCTCCATCCTTCACATTTTACAGTAGAGGTGCGACAGAGGTGTGGCAAACTCTAACCTTATGCAAACACTCATCCTAGCCTATCTTTAAGGAATGAATTTAGTATTGAGAGAACTGTTCACCAAGCCTCTGACATGCAAGGGATGAAGCACCACTAATTGATGGCATGTGTGGGATAAGGTGCTAAACCTATGTAGGGGTGGTAATTGCAGCCTGGGCATTATTGCAATGTTGCTCACAGGCAGGTGAACAAAAAAGGGGATGTTTATTCCTCAAATTATGAGATATTTTACATAACTTATAATAATTGAGTTGTAAGTTTTAAATCAATGGATCTGGTGGGAGCATGCTGCGCTTACGAGATACTTACTCGGACCCGCCGCTAGAACACTGACCCCGAGGCCACTAGGCCACGGATAACTCCACAGCCCGATGGGTTGTTATCCAATCATGGACAGTTAAAGTAGTTAAGTCTAGCAGGATTCTCGCCCTCTGTCACGTTACCTTACTATTAGATTAACTACCTTAACTATGTAACCACACCCTCAAACACCTCCCACCCCCCACTCCCCAATCCCTGTCTACTTATTATGGGCGAGCAAACCATGGGGGGGGGGATGTTGGCTAACTTGTGTAGTGAATCGGTGGGGCAGAACTTCTCAGCTATCAAATATGCACACTCTATGTCAGACGAATGAAGGAAAAGAGGCAATTGAGCAGGTTTGAATTATTTACCAAACATAAGCATGTATTTAAAGCAATGCAAGTATTTACAAGGCATGTATTGAAATAAAAGACACCAAGAAAAGTTTTACCCCGAGCACTCAAGAACCCCTTATACAACTGGCCTTACGAAATACAGACAGGTGCCACATTCACCAACCACCATCAGGGGTGCCATATTTTTTGGAGGCGAGGGGGGGTGGGTACGGGGATGGGGGTGGGTAGGGGTCCCTGGGCTCTCCACGCTGCACCTAGCGCTTTTCCGTTCCGCTTGGCCTTTGGGAAATGTCCTCCCTCCCGCTTGGTACCCTCAGTTTCGCTTGGAGAGCGGCTCGCTTCCCGCTTAGTGCACTCTTGGACCAGACTGTTTTCTTTTCCCTGAAGAATGCTTCTCAGCATCCGATCGGCACATGAACTCTCTGCCACATGAACTGATGGCTTTTTTTATTATTGGCCCTCCACTCTGTTGCCAATCACATCCGCTTTCACATCCAGTACCGATTGGCTTTTGTGCACTGCGACTCTGCAGCCGTGATTAGTTATCGCATTTCAGGAAGAGCTTATTTTGATCCGCTTTGCCTGGGATGCAGGAACAACAAAGGGTTACTATTATTATAGCCTGGAATGGTGATTTTTGTGGCTGAAATACTCGTGAGGTGACATTGTTTGATGATATGTGCTTGAGAGTCAAGCATAAAAATGGGGGTTGGAGTCTAGGTGTCAGAGAATAAAGGTTTGAGAATGGCGATCGATTCGGGTAAGTGTGTCAGAAAATGAAGGCTTGGAAATGAGGTTCTAATTTGGAGATGGAAACTGAAGGTTTGGGAATGAGGATTGAAGGAAAATGAAAGTTTGGGAATGAGGAAGAAAACAATGGGGAAGGTTCGACCTAAAATCACAACGCATCTCCCTTTCCCCTGATACAGGGATGGATAACCTAACTAAACAATCACTCTGGAAATGGCTAAACTCCACAGTTATTTTATGAGCTGGATGTATCTCCCCAGGGTCTTTTCTATAACCACAACACTATGTATATGTAGATGTAGATGTATATGTATATGTCTATATCTATCTATCCTATTCTCTGTGGCAAATCTGCATTTCCAACCATAATGAGATACTATGCAGTATTGTCGGAAAGTGACAGTACGAGTCTGAAATGAAGTGTAATCAGAGGTACATTTAATAATAATAATGCACTCAATTGCACAATTATGAATGACCGTAGAGATGATGCCTTCTGGCAATTCATCGTTTAATGCATCATACATTTCAAGCTAATAAGGGTTCCTTTCCTTTGGGTTTATTCTCAATCCTTCTGCAAAAATATGACTTTATGACTGCAAGAGTGCCACTACATTTAAGACAGATATAGAAATTATTTTGGCATTAGTAAAAGATTTCTGATTAAACTGTCAAGAACACAGAGTTTAGGCCTTTCTCTTTCTGGTTTATGTTTAGCTCCGTATTTAAGAACACCAACAACAGCCATCTTGGAATTGCAAGTGGCTTTTCTTGACCCAAGATAGGGTGCGAATATTCATCACCAATTTTGTTCTTCCTCTACTGAATGGTGAGGTGCTTCACTGGAGAATTTTTTTTCTTTCTGATTTGATCTGTTAGTCATAGAGATGAAGTATACCAACTTGTCACCATTCAGTATGTTGTCCAGGCCGTGTTTATGTCTGGAGGCAGTCGAGGGATTACGCATCGGAGGAGGAATTGGAAGACGAAGGGAAGGCACACAAACGAAATATAACAACTGAAATCATTTCAATTCATCTTCCACGCTGAAGTACAACTTGTATCATAAATACATGATTAGAAAGAGCAAACAACCATCTGCCTTTTACTCAAATCATATTAGCGTGTTATCTTTGACAAGAAGCACTCCATAATGACGGTACATTTGATGCAAAATCAGATCAATATCGCGTCATTACTCAGCACGTTGCTTCCGAGGACTAGATGAAATCGCTCCATTTCAAACAGCCTGACCTATGCCAGTTCCAAACAGCCCGTCTGCTGTCACAAGTGAGACTTCAAAAGCACAGCCCCAATCCATTCCCAGCGGAGCACTGTAATTTTCCCTTTATCTGCTAAATTGGCCTGACAACTGTGATGGCAATTTTGAACTTGTAATACAATAGGCTTTTAATGAGCTATGTCGGTGTTGTCTCCAGGATGGTGACAAAGTAACTATGGGCTGTGCTTATGAACTGAAACCGCCTTTGTCCCACGTCCTTGATTAACACTCATCAGTGGTCATAAGTGCCATCGTAACACATTTTCAATGTGCTACAATGAAATAATAACGACAAATATGAAGGAATACAGGCATCCAGCATAGGGAATGGATTTTATAACTCCGGCTCTAAAAATATGATTGAATTTATTTTTTTTTTTTTAAGTTTCGTGAATGCAGTGATGCCTAATAGCATGATTAATGGGCAGGAAGGTACAGTAAAATGTGTGATCACGTTTTTTTTTCACAATCAAAAGAGGCCACACAACACATTACAGAAGAACTAATACCCTGCGATCTATTATTATGAATGCTTTAAATTTATTTCATTGAATATTTTTGTGATTTCAATACCGTTTCGACGCGATTAATTATTGGTGTTCCATTTGGGTATAATTATTTTTATGTTTCGAGGAGGGTTCAAAAAGTTCGAAGAAGCGAGATGCTCACAATAGTCCCAAAACATGCAACGTATTTTGTTAATTTTCAAATTACAAGTATAGTACACTACAGTATATATATACAGTACTTAGTAAGAAAATGTCGAAATGTATATTTTCTATTTCTGCATAACACCTCATTAAACCTTTAATTTTGCATGTTGGACTATTGTGTATCGTTCTTATAATAGTTTGACCCCCTCTCATATTTTAAAATATGAGGACCAATGATTCTAAGCTTGATTAAATTGATGCAATTATTTGTCACGTGGAAGCATATTAGAATATCCCAACTACATGCAATGTTGTGCAAACTGGCAATGGGATTGTCCATATTAGCATCGGCATAGTTAATTGACTTATTCCCAGAACCTCAATGCTCTTTTCTTCCCAATAGTAATCATAACTGTTGTGCATTACTCTTCACCAATGTTGACAGGACCACACAATTAAGCATGCTACTCAGTGTTGCACAAGCTTGAAAATTATTTTTAAGGGGTACGAAAGTGTCCCAGAGGAAGTGAATCAAAGGGTTGAGTAAGATGTTCAGCAGAAACAGTGGATAAGTTTAAATTGGAATTAGAAAGGTACCTGGAAGTTATGGAGCTTGAGGGGTATAGGGATGTTGGCAGGACTTTTAGGTTGCTTGAGCATTGATGGATGATTGTGTGCATGTGTACGGAATGCTGTTGGTGAGAGTCTCGTCAAGGGGTGTTGTGTGGTTGATATTGTGTGTGTTTTTAATCAAGCCCATGCCCCCTCCCTGGGGGGGAGGGGGAGAGGAAATACAAAAACTACAAAGAAACACTTTATTAATTTTTATTTTTTATTTTTTTAAACATTTTCTATTTTCTTATTTTAATCTTGTGTTGATAAACTAATGTGGTGCAAGCATGATGGGGTGAATGGCCTCCACCTGTGTCTAATTTCCTTGTGTTTACTTGCATGTAGATGTAGACAGGTGAGTTCAAGAGGTGGAATGGCCAGTTTCAGGGTTTGAAGTGATGACCCAAAAATAGGTTTTAATCTTTGTGGACAAATTTAACTTTATGTCCAGAAAAGTCTTGAGTTGTGGCAGTTAAAAATACGTCGTGTCATCCTATTCTGTAAAATAAAGGAGTGGTGGCAGCTTGCACACTCTTCTTTTATTTTTGACAGGATCATTCACTTCAAGTTCTTCTACAGAGGCCTGGCTAGTCTCCAATAACAAGTCCTCTTTGAAGAGCAGCCATTCTTGCTCATGTTAATCACTAATGAACCAGTATTCCACATTGCTTTTGTCAGTGACATTTCTCTTATCCATGTGGACAGCTAAGATGTTGATGAAATTTCTCTTTCATTTCTCTGATCTGATTCTCAAGTGGTCACTATCCTTCAACATTATTGCTACAAAATCAGCAATTTAGTATGGGAGTTCTAATCCCACTCTTGAAAACAATTTGATCTGTTATCAATTTGTTGAAAACAATTTGCCTGGGACTTTGACTACTCCCAGAAGTTTCAATGAAAAATGGCTCACAGCAAACTAATTAATAGGAGGACTTGCCAAGCAGTTATTTCCTTTGCAATCTCCTTTGCCAGAAAAAGTTGACTGTCATTTAAATGGCTCTGTTAATAACCCTTAATATGTGGGGCATTCATGAGTATAAAGAACAAACGTCAGGACAAATGTAAGTTGTTCAAAAAATGTAAATCCTGGGTTCATTGTTATATAATAAATAAATAAATTCAAACATTAAATATTTATAGAGAGATTTACTTTGACATTCTTGGGCTTATATGGGTTTGTTATTACTCATGATTATCTGAAATAGAAAAGAAAATGGTGTCACTTTGGTCTGATATACCACTTGGAAGCTCTCAACAGAGTGGGAATTTAAGTGTTCAGTGTTATGCCGATATATTTTTAAAGTGGATTGGGTTGGGAGGGGGGGGGGTGGAAGTGCAACGATGTATGTACCAGAAGTGAGTGAAAAGCAAACACTGAACTGGCCTCTTGTCTCAAGATATCAATAGCACAGCTGGCATCAAACTCCACACCTACCGTAACAACAAATTTAATCACATGCAGAATTGCTTGGGGACACAGGACAAAAGGGGGAGAAAATGAAAGGAAAATATAGTTATGGAGGGAGATTGGGGGACCATTTTTGGGGACCATCGACAGCTGTGAGATGAGGTGGGAAAGGCGAGATAAGTTTGTCATAGCACACAATCACTGTCGCTTGCAAGTGCATTGTGGCAGCTCATGTAGTATGACCTACAGGCAACTCATCAGTTCTCTCGGAATCACTCCCCACAGTGTGGGTCGGTTTTCCTTCTCTCTTGTGTCGCACACTCCAAAATCCCCCTCTCCAATTGACTTGTGACTCAAACATCCTCTCTCGCTACATTCCTCTCACATATAGTGTAGGCTTCGTGTTGGCTTAACGGTTAAGGTGGCTGACTTAAGATATTAGGTCTTGAGTTTAAGCCGCTGTCTCTCTGTTGAATTAACACCAGGTGGATTTACTCCACCTGTCAACCTTCTGAGGTCAGCAAAATGAGTACCAGCTTATTGGTAACAGGGGGCATTGTTGCATCAGTGGCACAACTGTGCCCCCGAAAATGATGCAGCCAAGGCTGCCTATGAATAAGTAAAGCATAAACTGTTAGACCCCGCTATTCGCGGAGGATACATTCCCGGAAAATTCCACAAATAGCGAATCCGTGAATAGCGGGGCATTCTTCTTACTATAATTCACCACCTGTCCGTCTGTATGTTTCCAGGAAACGCAAAAACGGCTGAACCGATCGTAACCATTTTTTGGGTGTGTAATCCTGGGACCCCTTGGAGGAAAATAGGTATAAATATAATAACATGACCCCTTTGATGGCTCCCGTAGGGAGCGGGTGCTTCTAGTCTTATTATAATTCACCATCTGTCCGTCTGTCTGTTCCCAGGTACCGCAAAAACGGCTGAACCGATCGCAACCATTTTTTGGGTGTGTAATCCTGGGACCGCTTGGAGGAAGATAGGCATAAATATAATAACATAACCCCCTTGACAGCTCCGGTAGGGAGCGGGTGCTTCTAGTTGTTTTAATGGAAAAAGGGGTGATGGGTTCCTGGTGGTTAGTGACCCGTGAAAAGTACTGTGAATGGTGAAGCCACAAACATCAACACCACAAATTGCTTCAATAGGAAAAAAAGGGGGATAGTTTCCCGGTGGTTCCCGATTCATGAAAAATGGCGAATCAGTGAATGGCAAAGCCGGGAATGTCACTCATTGTTTCAACGGAAAAAGGGGGATAGGTTCCCGGCAGTTCCTGATTCATGAAAAATGCTGCAAATGGCGAATCAACGAATCCGCGAATAGCGGGGCATTGTTTCAATGGAAAAAGGGGCGATGGCAGTTCCTGGTTCATCGTGCAAACTGTTAAAAGTATAAAACCTATTTGACCGTAAATGCATATGATTACAGTTTCATTAAAAAATGCTTACAAATTAAAAAAAACAACAACACCAGATACTGTTTCCAATGTTTATTGAAGGAATGCGATTGACAGTTTATTAAATGTGCTCAACCAACCATCGCATAAAAGTAAAAAAAAAATAAAAAAAACCATTGAG
Source organism: Eptatretus atami (assembly GCA_035128595.1). Lineage (NCBI taxonomy): Eukaryota > Metazoa > Chordata > Myxini > Myxiniformes > Myxinidae > Eptatretus > Eptatretus atami. The sequence goes on from CM068956.1 coordinate 131,287,352, forward strand.
GATCCTGATGAGTCACTCACTGAAGGGGATGCAGGATCAGCAGAAGAGGCAGGTGAGGTAGGCAAGGGTGCTGGTGCTCCTGAGGTGGACGGACCAGGGTGGAATAACTCTGTGATCGAGAGTTGCCTGGCAGATTGCTGCAGGTTTCGATGTCGCTCCTTGTATGGGAGCGTCACATTATCCAACCCCCTCTTGAACTTGAGGTAACGCTCCATGACTGGATAGGCATCTAACAGGCTCTCGGTAATTGACCGCATGTCCTGCAGTATCTCCCACAGGACTTGACCATGAGTTTGTATGTCAACACCTCTTCCTCATCATTGCCTGTGTCCTCCTCCTTCTCCTCGAAAGCCTTGGTAATGGCTCCCAACTCCTCCTTGGTGAAGTCCTCGGCAAGCAAGGCGATAAGAGCATCCAAGTCCTCAGGCTCCACTCCATGTCGTCAAAGCATCCCAGACGTGGGTGATCACTTTGGTGCTTGGTCCAGAGCTTGCCACAACACTTTCTCGGATTGCCTTCTCATTCTTCTGTATGCAGCGAATGGTGGATTCATTTACTCCATACAGTTTGCCCACAGAAGCCACATTCTGTCCTCTCGACGGCCGGTCCAGCATATCCACTTTGTGACTGAGGATCATCACTTTCTTCTGCCTCTTGGCAGTCGACGAATCTCTGGCACTGGTCTTGTGCTTGGTAACCATGTTTGATCAATGAGCAGAACAAGAGGTAAAACACCGGTCAAGGCAGTGGGACGAGAAGAATGATTGAGACCCAGGACATGCTGCATACACGCTGTGGGAATTGTAGGTAGCTGCAGGAGGGCTGAGTAATCTGCCCATTGTTTGTAGGAGATGTTGGTGGATGGAATGTTTGACCAGATGTACTCAGATGGGGCTTGGGGGTAGATGTGAAGTGTTTTACTTATGCAAGCGTCGTGCTAACATTTTACTCAGCAGGTGTCAGATGTGGCGAAACATTTTAATTGGGTAACTCGTGGGACGGAGGGAACCATCTTCAGCAACTCGGTTACAACGTGCCTGGTGGAAGATGTTTTGTAATTGTTATATGCATGGCTTGTGGAAGATATGTTTTTACGTACTGTATGTACATCCAGCTGTTTTCTAACGTGCTTGGTGGAAGACATGTTTTAGAACAGTTTTATGTGCGTGGCTCATGTAATTCTTTTTTTTTGGCCGCAAAAAACTGTGATTACACAAAACACAGGGCCGCGAATGTTGAAGCAGGTCACATTTTGTGAACCACGAATATGCGGGGTCCGCGAACAGTACTGTATTTCTCCATGAGTCATTATGTCAATGCCATTGACCTATTGACCACACCAATGGCTACATGTTCTCTCCCCGACCTGGGCTTTCCCATTTTCAAGCACCATTACGGTCAAGCATGAGGTGGAGGAATTAAACAACCAGATTGAGGGAAGAATAATAGAAGAAGAAGTGCAACACAAGGGCTGATTGGGAGACATGGGTCTGTCTCCACACCATGTCCTGACAGCGTGAATTTGAGTGTTATGGGATGACCAATTTTAACTGGCTATGACGTAACTAGATAATTAATCCCCTCTTTCACCCGACATTTTCATTACAATATACAGTACAGTATACTGTGCAAAGGTTTGGGTTATTTTCACTTTTGTGGTACTATTCCCCATTAAACAATTGAGGGAAGTTAGAAGTGTGTGCAATATAGGAAGATAATAATAATTCAAATACTGTATCTGTGAAAGTCAATTTAATATCACAGTTACCTTTAAGTATATAACACAAATTGGGAAATTTATTTTTTAATTTTTTTACATTTTACATTCTGAGACCAACCACACGACAGACACTCGCTGTCGCTCACTCACATTTGCTCCCTGCTGAGCTTTTGTCTCAAAACCAACATTTTCCCCCTACTCACTCATTGTTGGGACACATATACACACACACTAATATACACACATATACATATACACACACAGCAGCGTGAGGTGAGAGGAAGGGAAGGAAGAATTGCGGTTGAGTATTAATTAAGATTCATACTGTCTCATCAAAATGATTCTGCATGGAAAAGCATTGAAGATGGAAAAAATAATGTCTGAAATCTATTTTCTACCACTCATACTATAAATACCGCTCAGAGGCAAACACCACCCAGACATGTCTGGAGACAAACTTTGCCAAGTCATGTCCATAGACAAACTCCCATCCAGACATAAACACCGCCCAGATACGTCTGGAGACAAGCTCCCGTCCAGACATCAACCCCATCCGGACGCGTCCGGAGACAAACAAACATGGCCAGGACAGGTCCGGAGACAAACACAGACACATCCGGAGACAAACATTGCCCAGACATGTCGAGAGAGAGAGAGAGAGACAGACAGACAGACAGACAGACAAGATGAATGTGTGGAAGGTGCTGCACTGTTTTAGGAGGGGGTGAAGCGAGGTGTGACAGAGATAGAGAGTTAGCAGAGAGAAAATGTTGTGCTTTATGAACACCAACACAAACACACCACACACACACACCACACACACACCACACTACACACGTTCTCATGGAATCAGCCAGCTATCCTTGGCACAGGATCATTAAGGGTGAACCGTGAGATTATCGAGGCCTGGAACTCTTGTGAAAATTCCATCAACTGACACATTGACTTGTATCCCACATACACAGCACTACGCAATAAATTACAATGTCAACACAAACAGCAGTTATTCATTTGCAGGAAAGGCTTGTGATTGGTGAGGACTTAGACCAATCCATGATGCGAACTGTCCCCATCGGAACTTAACAGTGTTACCACCACACCACTCTCAACACCTCTGAGGAAGAGAACTAGTTTGTTCTTAAAATGTCAGGCTTTAAATAAAGAATTTAAATTTGAATTATTTTATTACTCAGTGTGCTACTTCTTTCTTTACCAATATGTATGTATATTGGGTGGTCGCTAGACTACCATTATTCTCAGGTTTTCCATCTGTCTGTATGTCTGTCTGTTTGTTTGTATGTAATGGACAGCTCTGGAGGCCAAGAGTCAACCGATTTTGATGAAACTTGACTGGTAGGTTCACACCAGGATCTAGTTGTATGCTTTTGAGCGCCGTTGCTATGGACGCCACCTTGCCTCGCAAAGGGACTTTGAAATTTTTGAAAAAATCCGAAAATAAATTCGAAAATCAAAAATCGCCTTCCGCGCTTTTATGCGCACTATAATCAACCTCTTTGTCAAAAATTTTCAGACCCGATCCATCAAAAACTGTATGACTCGTATGCAATTATATAGCGACCACCCATGTCGCCTACCGGCTTGTATGAATGTATGTATGTCTTCTTCTTCTTCTTTTGGCTGCTCCCGCTAGGGGTCGCCACAGCGGATCATCCGTATGATCCGCATAGTGATTTGGCACATGTTTTACGCCGGATGCCCTTCCTGACGCAACCCTGGTCGCCACAGGGATATGATACACCTATTTTAACCGGGGTATACACCGGCCCAGTATACTGGTACTCATTTCGCCGACCTCGGAAGGATGACAGGCTGAGTCAACCCCCTGGTGTATTAATTCAGTGGCCGAACGGGGCTTGAACTCAGGACTCTTGGATCCCAAGCCGCTGCCCTAACCACTGCGCCAACACCAGGCTCTATGAATGTATGTATGTATATATATATATATATATATATTATATATATATATAGTATATACATATATCAATGTTCTCTCCATTACTCCAAGCCATCATGTGTTGATAAAATCATCAATTGGATTAACGTGGTGTTGACATAGTGCAGGCATTCCTGTACAAATGTGCTCTCACTTACTAATGTTCCATATATTTCCTTGAATTGTCCTCTGGTGTGGCTTTGAATCCCATGGATACTTGGCACAGACTTATTTTAAGCATGTATTGTGGCATAGCATGCCCTCTGTGTGCCATAGGTTGGCACACAGAGGGCATGTCGCAGAGCCTGCTCTCAGTTCAAATAACGCCGTTTTTGGAGTCAACCTGGCTGAGTGCTAGGGGGCATTGCATTGCATAGAAGGTGTGGCCTCACTGTGCCCCCTTGAGGAGGCATGGTTTAGTCTTACAAGGCCAAATTAGCCATCTCAACTTGTTGTCCCGCGCCATAAACATCGTACGACTGTAATGTTCTGTTTACATTTTCATTACATAACACTGCACTGCTGAATAAGCCACAGGTGTGTTTTTAAGCAGTGAAACCACTTCAATATTCGGTATGTCCTTCCTTTCATCTGTCTGTCCATCCGTGAATCAAAAATGAAAAAGAAGAACCTTTCAAACCACCATGTTTAATTCTAAAGGGTTCTAAATAATAATTCTAAAAGGTCATTCTAAAGGGTAATTCTCATGGGTTTTGTTTGTTTCTAGACTTTGCCTATTTCATATTAAAAATGCCAAACTGAACCACTTCCTTCGAATGGACATGGGCACAATTTTTTTTTTCTTTTGCAATGTATTTTGACTTTTTAACACAGGTGTGTCTTTTGATCCTTGAGATTGAGCAATGACGTGAGAAGTGAGTTATACTCAGGAGCCTTCAAAATATTCTTGCCATGAGACATTCACAATCGTCTTTCATGCATCGGTTGTGTTAACATGGAAAAGGGGGAGGTGGGGAGTTGGGGGGGGGGGGGGGGGGGGGGGTTCATAGATCGATTGATGTTGGAATAGTATTGAGCATGTGATCGATTAGGTTAGATTTACTCTTGTATTAGATGTCTGTCAGAGGTAAGCTGTTTGTAATATTTGCACTGATGGTGCAGCGATTGTAAACAATAGAGCAGAATCAGGTAAGATTAGTATGGTGTAAAATCTCCAGTCTCCTGGAGAGGACTTGGTCAAGTGAGTACTTTAAAAAATAAACCACCATTATGAACTGCTTGGCCGTCGGGCTGCAAGCCATGGTGGTAAAGTCAGCTGTCGAGCCCAGGAGAGAAGCGGGACACTTTCTTTTGAAGGGCACCACCCAAAATATGGCACCACCCACACCAGAGGGCACTCAATGATGGCCCACCGTGTACCGAGGGTGGGCTAGAGGATCCTCCTTGCAAAAAGTCCTATGTGGAAAACTATTGGGAGATGCAATTGAGCTTTGGACATGAGAGAAGAAGACATCTCTCCCTCTGATGGGTTACCATCCCCTCATCTTCTGGCTTCATCGTGATCGCTACTTGCCACAATTCTTCGTGACTCGAGCTGCACTTAGCCCTGTGTCACATCATGTAGCCACAACCAACCTGTGTCTGCACAAGGCTAAGCCTGTTCTGTTCCCCTTCGTTGTTTGAGTCCGGTATTGTTGGCACCATTAGTTTGTTATATTTCGGTTTATTATAAAATTATTGCGTGTTCCTTCTTCCTCGTTTATTGTGTCGTTTGACTACCAGTTCTGTACTGTTATTTATTAATCGTCTTGTCTTTCCTTATTCCTCATATTTCTTTCATAAACAAACCCATTAAAATTATGAGAAGTATCTTTACACTTTTTTCCATTCTGTGCTAACACTGCCAAATGTGGCTGTAATTGAGCAATCCTTGGGGAATTGTAAAGTTGTTGGCAATTAAAAGAAAGAAGTAACCTTAAATGTAATTTTGGTCAATCGCAAGGGTTGTACCTCCAGCTCAGAGAGTCTGTGTTATTAAACCCTCTGATACAACAGTATCTGTATGTGGAAGGGGAAATAAGAACGACTTGTCTGGCTTCAACAGTTTATTGCGCATTGCAGGTGGAGATGGATGAAAAACCCTGAAGATACAATGGAAACTCTGTCAGGATGTATTCATTGACAATTTAGGTTACAAACTTCAGGGTAAACACTGTTACCATTACAATTTACTATAATTGAAGAGTAATTACTCATGCAATCTTCCAGCAATTGAACAATTCTGATTAACTATCTCCTGTCATCAATTCCCGTGTTAACCAATAAAGACATGATAGTTTAGAGCTACACGGGACATTTAGATTGTCACAACAGCTACACGGGACTATGACGACGACAACGATGACCGGGACTATGATAACGATGACCAGGATAACGACGACCAGGATGACGACGATGATGACCATTGACTTTGTTTGGGTTGAGTGTTAATCACAATGAGTGCCTTGAAAAATCTAATCATACAGTGCCTTCAGAAAATGTTCACACCCCTTCACTTTTTCACTTTTTGTTGTGTTACAGCCTGAATTTAAAATAGATTAAATTTAGTTTTTTTGTCACCGATCTACACAAAATACCCCATAATGACAAAGTGAAAACACGTTTTTAGAATTTTTTACAAATTCATTAAAATGAAAAGCTGAAATGTCTTGTGTCGATAAGTATTCAACCCTTCTGCTACGACACTCCAAATTGAGCTCGGGTGCATCCGCTTTCCTTTGATCATCCTTGAGATATCTGTACAACTTGATTGGAGTCCACCTGTGGCCAATTAAATTGATTGTACATTATTTAGAAAGAAACCTTTCTATATGAGGTCCCACAGTTGAAAGTGTATGTCAGAGCAGAAACTCTACCATGAAGTCCAAGGAACTGTCCGAAGAACTCCAAGATAGAATTGTTCGGAGGCATAGATCTGGAGAAGAATATAAAACAATTTCTGGAGTATTAAACGTTCCCAAGAGCACAGTGAGTTCCATCATTAGTACATGGAAATAATATGGAACTACCCAGACTCTTCCTAGAACTGGCCATCCAACCAAACTGCCAAACAGATCAAAAAGAACCTTGGTCAGGGAGGTGACCAAAAACCCAATGACTACTCAGAGAACTACAGAGCTCCTTGGCTGAGATGGGAGAACCTGACAGAAGGACAACAGTCCCTGCAGCACTTCACAAATCTCGGCTTTATGGGAGAGTGGCCAGATGGAAGCCACTCCTGAGAAAAACTCACATGACAGCATGCCTGGAGTTTTCAGAAAGGTACACGAAAGACTCTGAGAGCATGAGGCAAAAGATTCTGTGGTCTGATGAGAAGAAAATTGAAGTTTTTGGCCTGAATGCAAAGTGCTACATCTGGCAGAAACCGAGAACAAGCTCATCACCCATCTCACACCATCCCGACCATGAAGCATGGTGTTGGCAGCATCATGTTATGAGGATGTTTTTCAGAGATAGGGACTGGGAGACTTGTAAGGCTGGAGGGAACAATGAATGAATGGAACAAATCCTTGAGGAGAACCCACTTCAGAATGAAAAGTCCTTCGACTGCGGCGAAGATTTACGTTCCAACAGGACAATGACTCCAAGCATACAGCCAAAGCAATACTGGAATGGCTTCAGAACAAGAATTTGAAAGTCTATGAGTGGACCAGCCAAAGCTCAGACTTAAATCCCACTGAGAATCTGTGGAAAGGCTTGAAGATTGTTGTTCACCGACGCTCCACATCCATCTTGACAGAGCTTGAATGAATATCTAAGGAAGAATGGGAGAAAATCCCCAAATCCAGATGTACAAAGCTGATACAGACATACCCAAGAAGACTCAAACCTGTAATCACTGCCAAAGGCGCTTCGACACAGTATTGACTCAGTGGATTGAATACTTATTGACGGAAGACATTTCAGATTTTGATTTTTAATTAATTTGTAAAATTTTCTAAAAACACGTTTTCACTTTGTCATTATGGGGTATTTTGTGTAGATCAGTGACAAAAAATCTAAATTTAATCCATTTTAACTTCAGGCTGGAACACAATAAAATGTGAAGAAGTCGAGGCTTACTTTTCTGAAGGCACTTTTTGTCGAATAATAGCAAGGTTTTATCAAGCCCGTCAGAATTCATGGTACGTTGTAATGCACAATTGTCAAGTATTCCGTTACCTTATGTAACTAAGTTACTAAGTGTTACGTTACGTTACATTATGTAATCAAGCGTTACGTTAAATAAATGACGAGAAAAAAAGATAGTGTTACATAGTTTTAGAATGGCTCCATATTGAGGATAAATAATCCGTGACCGTGTGACGAAACAGCTTTCTGATATCACCATGGTGGAGGTTGACATGGATAAGAGATGTCAAGTTAATCTTTTCATCGAGCAGTAAATGTGTTTCCCCTCATGCTGTTCATCTTTTAAGAGTGCTATAAATGTGCATTTCCCCATAGGCCCGTTTCCAGATTTTGTCACAGGTGATGACCACAGTGTGGTCATTCTTGTTGGACTATGTACTGTATGTTTGTATGTATGTATGTATGTATGTATGTACCATGAATGGACTGCCTTCACCCCATTGGTTGGACAGCTTGTTCGACTCCACCCACAATTGCCACCTGAAAACACATCACAAGTCTGCCATTTTGTGAAGGCGACTTCACATAGGCATCAGGATTCAAGCCTCTGGAATCAGCCTCTGGGCGACCGCAATTGGAAGGATCCAAGCTATCTAATCATGATGTATTACATATTACATATGCTCATAAGTAAGAGGCATGTTTTAGCTTCATGTAAATAACCCAGATTATTTTTTATTATTTTCAGGAGTGATTGAGGTAGCAGTCTGTTACCCATACACTACCCAAATAAATGGATGAGTAATTTGTGTAATAAATGAAGGTTTTTGCAGTTAATATTGGTTTTAGTCTGAGTTTTCAAGGTGTGTTTTAATTTCCACAGTGTGAAAATACAGAAAGGTCACCCATCATAAGCATTCGGCATGTTTTTGCTTCATATCCTGTGTGTAATTTGGGTAACTGTACATTTGACCATAATATAATGTAACCACTTTAAATTGCACTCGAGGACTTCTGACTTTCTGTACATCTGAAGACTGAACAACATATCTTCGATCATGAAAGAAAGGTACGTTTTGATTACAACACATTCAGAGGACAGAAAATGATCTTGGAGGTAATGCATGTCAATACTACAAATTATAAAAAATATGTATATTTGAAGTTTTTAATGAAACAACTTCAACCCGCCATTTTGACGGTGTTTTATGCTATACACCAGCGAAATAAATTAAGATTTTTATGCGTAATTTCGGTTTTATCCTTAGTTTTCAAGGCTGAATAGTGTGAAAATACCGAAGGGTCACCTGTCATTTTGATGGGCTTTTCTGTGAGTGATTATACAGATCCGACTGTTATATATAAAAAATTTAAGCAACATTTCTTTGACTATTGTGAAGACCTCGTTCTTATAACTTTTTTTTTTTTTTAATGCACCAAGTCTCTTGCGCTTTTCAACTAAGCTGCATTTTCTTTCTCAGCTCTTGACATTAATATTGCCCTGTTCAAAATCACAATTTTTCCTCTATTTTAGGCATTCTAAGATTGGGAGATTCTGAATCTCATTAAAGCACGCATGCATTCTCCAACCAAATTTTCTTGCAAAGCACAGCTTTGGTTTGAACTTCACCACCGGGTAGAGGAAACTATGTAACTTAGGACCAAAACACTTATGATATGATCTCACTACTGCATGGTTATCCCTTTTTCCTCTGCCACAGAAGGTGCATGGAGGTTATGTTTTCACCCCTATTTGTTACTTGCAAAATCAAAGATTTTTCAAGTATATTGGTCAGTCATTTTTGTTATTCTGTCTGTCTGTCTGTCAATCGCCTTCAGGTCACAATTCTAAACCGATCTTCATGAAACTTCACCAAGTTGTAGAGGTAGTCTCAATTGAGAAGCCCTTGATTTTGAGGTCAGAGGTCCAATTTTAAATCGTCATTTTTCATCCGATTGACTTGAAATTTGAACAGGATTTGCATAGTGCATTATTACTGAATTGGGAAACCAACTATTTATGAGATCAAAAGGTCAAAGGTCAACTCAAGGTCAAACTTCTAAAATCAATTTTCAACTGAAAAATCGTTAATTTACATTCTGATTGACCTGAGCTTTGATTAAGATTGTCAATTTTATTCTCAATGAAATGGACAATTTGATGTATCCATGGTAACCTTTGAAAAGTGTTGGGGGGGGGGGGGGTGGAATTTGCAAGTATCTTGCTCTCACGACGTCTTGTTCTTGTTACCCTCACTGAAGGAGAGGTATTGCATTTGGGTTCGTTTGTTTGTTTGTTTGATTGTCTCTTTGTTTGTTTCTCCGCACAGAACTTTCATGTTTTTCTCTAACAGCTTGTCGGATTGAGAAAAAATTTTCACCATTGGTGCGACTTCTCATGTAGAGTGTTTTAATGATAATTGTGACGTCATAGGTCACGTGGTGTGGCAGCTACATTGGAAAAATGGAAAAATTTTGGACCTCTGTATCTCTGAAACTGCACCAAGGAAAAAATTGAAACTTGGCACAAAGCAAGTAATCCTCATGGGAAATGAGTGTGATTTTTTTCATGACGTCATAGTGCCTTCGTTATGACGTCATAATTGCATATGTAGAACGCCACATCCGATCAGTATGAACATTTTTGAGGGTCATCTAGGGATAAAATGGTCCACAGAAAAAGTTTGAGACGTCATCAGTCATGTGATTCGGCAGCCATATGACAAGGAAATACAAGGAAATCTAACACAGGTGGAGGCCATTCAGCCACATGCCTGCACAAACCACAAACTAATTTATCCACACAAGATCCAAGGAAGAAAATGCAAAAAAAATGTTTTTAAGAAATGAAAAAAAAATTTTTTTTTAGTTTTTGTAGATTTTGTATTATTTTTTCTTCCCCTCAGGGGAGGGGGCATGGGCTTGGTTAAAAACAAACATCAACCACACAACCCCCTCCCCCACCCATTAACAAGACCTCCACCAACAGCATTCTGTACACATGCACGTAATCACCATCAATGCTCAAACTACCTAAAAGTCCTGTCAACTTCCCCATACCCCTCTATCTCCAGAACTTCTCGTACCTATCTAATTCTAATTTAAACTTATCTACTTTTTCTGCTGCCACTACCTTTCCAGGGAGGCCATTCCATGCATTCACTACTCTCTGAGTGAAAGTCCCTGCCTTGCTACCATCTTAACTCTCCTCTTCTTTACTCTCAGGCTATGGCCCTGGTTCTATCACTGTCTACTCTGTTGAATAATTCATCTGTACTTATTTTATCTTTACCTTTCATTATCTTAAACATCTATCATATCTCCTCGTAACCGCCTTTCTTTCTCGTGTATAAAGCCCTGTCTCCTTCAGCCACTCTCATAGCTGAGTCTAGCTAGGCCCTGAATCAATCTAGTAGCCCTGTGCTGAACCCTCTCTATGGCATATATGTCCTTCCAGAACTGTGGTGACCAGAACTGCACACAATAATATAGAGGTGGCCCTCACTAAATTCCTGTACAATGTTAACAAACCTCTTTTGATTTATATTTGATCCCCCTCCGAATACAACCTAAACCCTTTTGCTTTACCTATAGCTGCCTGGCACTGTGCTGCCTGCTTACCTCCCATATCGATTACCACCCCAGATCCTTCTCCTGTGTGACATGCTCCAAATTACCCCTTGCATCCTGTAATCTCTATTTTCATTGTTCTTTCCCATCCCCAACACCTACACTTGCTCAGGTTAAATTCCATCTGCCAATCTTTTGCCCAATCTATGCAAATACCAAAACTTTCCTGTATCTGATCACCGCCCCCGTCTGCTATCTAGTTTACCTCCAAGCTTTGTGTCATCTGCAATTTGGAAAGCTTACTCTTTACCCATTATCCAAATCGTTTATGTAAATAATGAATAGTAATGGTCCTAGTACTGATCACTGAGGTACCACACAACTTCATCCTCCCAGCAAGACATCCTCCCACTCACAGCCACTCTTTGCCTCCTATCACTAAGCCAGTTTGCAATCCAATTAGCTACCGACCAGCCACTCCACAAGCCTCACTTTGGCTAACAACCTCCGATGTGGTACCTTATCAAATGCCTTCGTAAAGTCTAGATGTACTATGTTCACTGACTTTCCCTCATCCCCCCAATCAGACACTGCTTCATAGAACTCTATAATATTTGTTAAACAGGAACTACCTTTGGTAAACCCATGCTGACTACCTTTAATTAGTTTGTATATGTTTAAATGGTTCCTATCTGGTCCTTAATTAATGTCTCCAACACCTTCCCACAACTGAAGTCAAACTAACAGGTCCATAGTTTCCCAATTCTTCTCTGGATCCTTTCTTAAATAATGGTGTTACATTTGTTACTCTCCAATCCTCCGGTACCTGTCCTGACTCCAGTGAGCTGTTGAAAATATCCGTTAACATCTCGCTTACCTGCTCAGCCACCTCCATCAATATTTCTCAGTTGCATGCCATCTGGACCAGGAGCCTTATCTTCTCTTAGATTACCAATCTGTTCCTTTACTTCCTCCACTCCAACCTAGATCTTCTGTAAAAGCCTTCCTCAACTTGACAGATACTCTCAGCTATTGGCAATTCTCCTGACTGTTCTTGTGTAAAAGTTGAAGAAAATACCTGTTTAATAAGCCTGCCATCTCACTTTCATCACTAACCACTCTCCCGGTGCTATTCCTCAATGGGACCACACTGGTCCTAACCTGTTTTTTCCCCTGATATACTTAAAGAAAGCCTTGCTATTATGTTAATATTTGTAGCCATGTCCTTCTCATACTCTCTTTTGGCTTGCGAGTTATTTCCTTAACTTGCCTCTGTTTACTTCGATAATGATATAAATCTAACTCCAGTCCTGTTATTTTAAACCTAATAAATGCCTTTTGCTTCTCCTTAATAGCGTTACTTATTCTCACTACTCAACCACCCTGGCCTCTGCTTCTAGTTTTACACCTCATTGGAATGCACTTACTCTGTACTCTACACATTTGGTCTGTGAAGGTTTCCCATTTCTCTGATGCTGATTGTCCTGTTTGTAGAGTCTCCCAATCTACATCACCCAACTCTCTCCTCATACCCTCAAAGTTTGCCTTCCTGAAATCTAATAGCCTTATCCTACTATCCTGAACACTGACCCTTAACAGAATCTTTGCACACACCATGTTATGGTCACTTGCTCCTAAATGCTACTTGACCTCCACCTCCTCCACCATATTGGGATCGTTACTTAAAAGGAGGTCGAACACTGCACTCCCCCTCGTGGGCTTTTCTACAAACTGGGTTAAAAAAACAATCCTGGACTAAAATTGGGAAATCCTCATCTGCTCTGCTTTCCCTGTTCCTGGACCCAATCTATCCCTGGCAAGCTAAAATTGTTTAAATATTGTTAACAAAAAAAATAATAAAAAAACTTTCAAAAATCTTCTCTGAGGTGGCAGAACAGATTGAGGCGAAACTTTACACGTATGACCGCCTGTCAATAAGGAACAAAAGGTTCACACATATGATGTCATTGGTCACATGGTTTGAGCCATATTGAATTTACCCTAAAACTATAAAAAATACACCACTCAAAAGAAGTCCTGGCGAGGGTCTGCAATCTCTGATTGCTCTTTTTCTTGTTTTTCTGTTTGTTTGTGAACAGGATATCTTAAAAAGTTGTGGACGGATTCAGACAAATTCTTATGGAGACCTTGGGTATTTAAAATGGACGGAATTTATTCGATTTTGCTGAAGATCCGAATCCGAATCTGGATCTGAAACTTTTGCAGTGATTTTTCACCATTGATAGTAGGGCCAAAAACAACATATGGCAGGATTTCTGAGAAAGTTGTGCACTGATCCAGACGAAACTCGGTGGGCAGATTGGGTATGCAACAAGGAAGAATTGATTCGATTTTGGTGAAGATCGAATCCGAGAATTTTTAAAGTGATTCTTCACCATTGAGTTGAGGTCTAAAATGACATCGAGCACGATATCTCAAAAAGTTATGTTGGATTTGGACAAAACTTGGTGGATGAGTTGGTTTGGGGACAAGAACAAGCTGATTTTTTAGTTCAGGTCCCAACCCAGATCCAGCCTATCAGTGAGATACAAAACGTAAACTAATCAGCCTGGCGGAGGTATGCACTCTAGTGAGTGACCATTCTAATTTTCTTCTTTTTTTGTAAACCAAGTCGAGGCTTCTGGAGGAGGTAGAACATAGAATGGATCAGGACATTACAGAACAAATGGAACAGTAAAAAAAAAGAGGGGGAAACACAGCAACAGCAGGGTTGAGGGACAAAATAAAGGGAGACTTGGACAAATAAGGGATGTGGGGAGGACACACGGGGTGGACAAGATTGATGCAGAAGCAAGCTCTCAGGAAGGAAAAACTGGAAACTTGGAAAGAGATAGGCTTTGGGAGGGTTAATGGTGGGAGAAAAGATCATCCTTTTGGATGGGGCATGATCTGAGATGGTGGCGATTAGCTGTCTTGAAGACCTGGTGGGAAGAATAACATTGGAGAGAATGTGGAAGTTGATTCCACAGGTGGGGAAAAAGAGGAACGAATGAGTGAAGGTGAGCAGTGATGCTGGATTATAGTTTCACCAGAAGGGGGTTATTGGCAGACTGCATGCACCATACAGAAATCTCAGGGGAGAGGGGGGTAGAGGACAGAGCACGGATAGAGCAGAGGGTGCAATATCAGAAAGGAGGTGGTAGAAGACCAAGCCCACTGATCTGTCTGCGATATGAAAGTGATAGGTCCATGGACTCAGCTTCATCTTGAAGGGGTCACCCTACTCTATACTCTGGTTGTTGAAACTGTATATTTCTTTATGTTTAATTTTCTGAAATAACATAAAGCATTAAAAAAAAAAGATAGAAAAACAAGACAGTATTTTATATTTGGTGAAAAAAATAAGGGCTTTCAGAAAAGGGCATGAGAGGGTGGCCCTTCGTTTCCTGATTAGGTTTTCCACTGATGGAAATGGAAAGCTAGCCTGCTTTATCAATGCCCTGGCACGCAGACTGGGAGAAAAGACATTCCATACATAAACAACAGGGGTAAAACTTGGCCATAATCACAGCAGCGAGTGTGAAAACAAGGTTATGGTTCTTCAAAAAACTGGATATGTCATTGTTACTAGAGGACACAATGACCTTCTGTCCATGGCATTGAACTTTAGAAAAAAGTCTTTATTATTGAAAAAAACAAAAGACTGCTTTCGTTGTCTCTCCTCATAAAAAAAAATGACAAAAGCTGTGCTGGCTTTTTGCATCCCCACAAAGAACATCATTCAAGGTTCATGTCCATCTTAGCTTTGAAACTCTGGGAATGTCCTTGAGCCATTCGATGTGACTTCAATGTGACGACAAGCATTTGGGTCCGCGATCCATCGTGTCACAAACTCGCTCCTTGGAGAATCATGTCCCCAAAGAAGACGTGCGAGAGGAAAGAGCTCGAGCATTCCACCGGTACACTAGTGCGGAGAAACCCTCTCGAGAATGAAGACTGACCCTTTAATGTTCACGGGCAGATGCTCTATTAGACTCGTGGGTGCACGCGGCACAGGCTCCCCTTTATCTTAAACGGCCTCTGCCTCGTGATTTCTAACAAGCATGCTGTTATCGCATGTGAGGGGTGGGGAAAGTGGTGGGGGAGGTGTAAGTTGCAGGGGTAGGGGGGGGGGGGGAGAGGGAGTTGTAACTGAAGATTGCATTGAAGGGAATGCCTTCCTCTAAAATCGGTGGTCTCTTTATACATGTATTTACAATGAGTAAAATGAAGAAGTGGTCTCCCACATAAGATTACTAAATTGAAAATGATGGTTTAGGCATCGACCCCCCTCTCCATTCCCCCCACGCCACTTTTTGAACTAAGAGAGAAACTGTTGTATTATAGTATCAGCCAATACATTGTGTGCTTTTCATTGCCTTCTTGAGTGCCATCACTCTTTTATCCATGCTTCCTGGATATGATTGAAGCACTCTTCCAGGAATATTGTGTCAAACGTCCTGTAGTGGCCACATTCCACAGTTCGGTAAGGATAGTTAGGTTCTTGTTCTTCTCCGTTTCCATATAATCCCATACTGCCTCGATGGGACTCATGGCCAGCTGTAACATTGTTTGTCTAAATACTGTTTTACTTTATAAGAAGTGTGTTTTGGATCATTATCTTGTTGGCAAAATGAATTCTCTTTCGATTTAACGATTTCCACTTGGAACTGCATTGTGCTGCAGTATCTACTTGTACTTACTTCACGAAAACGTCCCATATATAGTCCCATTGATCTTTTGTTAGCGTCCCATATATTACCTCCGCCCCAAAGGTGGAATGGAGGTTATGTTTTCACCATTGGTCTGGCTGTCTGTTTGTTACTTGCGAAAATCGGAGATTTTTCAAGTATACTGGTTGGACGAGTGTGTTATTCTGTCAGTTTGTTTTTGTTAGTTGCGAAAATCAAAGATTATTCATGTACTATATATTGGTTGGTTGCACATGTTGTTAGTCCCCAATGGTCTTTCGTCCGAATGGGGGCTTATGGATTTCATCTCGATTTTCGTGTCCGTGCGTCGCAACCATATCTCAGACATGTATAGACTGATTTTATTTGTACTTGGCAAAAAGACAAAACATGATGCTAGACATATAACACATTCTTTTTTTGTTTGACATCAGATCAAAATGGCGCGACAGGCGGCCATTTTAGTTGTAAAAAAAACCCAGTATCAAACACATCCTCAAGCATTTCTCAGACAAGAATTTACCAACATTGTTCAAAACTTTACAAGGAATTAATGTAAAGCAGAGGCCATTCAGCCCATCATGCCTGCACACACCAACACCAGATTAAATAATCCATCAATACCCTGTCCCTTCATGTGCAGCCTTTTGGCTACTACACTGGTATTCATTTTCACCAACTTCAGAAGGATAACAGGCTGAATCAACCCCCTGGTGTTAATTCAGCAAGCCAAAAGGGCTTGAACTCAGGACCCTGGGATCCCAAGCACCCACCTAACCGCTAAGCCAAACCAGATTATGTAAGCCGTCTGGTGAACTTGGCAAAAACTTGGCAGACGTAAGAATGACGGCTTACATAAGCACATAAATTTTTTCTCGACATCAGATCCAAGATGGCCAACTGGTGGCCATTTTTTTTTAACGCCAGTGAT
>CM068956.1:131323929-131347414 GCA_035128595.1 Eptatretus atami
ACGTGCCTCGTGGTTGCAGCAGGTTGATCGGCATCTCAAGGAGATGGGAATGGGCCAGGCATCTGCTTGGGGGATGGCCAGATGGAGGCCCCTGGAGTACCGGCAGAAAGTGGATGCAGCAACGCACTGCTCTGGCGCATGCTCCCATACCTGACCTGGCCTTTAGCTTTGTACTTTGGGTCATCATGCTGAAAGGTGAATCTCAGACCCAATTTCAGCTTTCTTGCAGAGGGCAGCAGGTTTTCCCCTAGGATTTTTCTGTATTTTGCTCCATCTATTTTCACTTCAATCCTGATAAGTGCCCCAGTCCCTGCTGATAAGAACGATCCCCATAACATGACGCTGCCACCACCATGCTTCACAGTAGGGATGGTGTTATTTGGGTGATATGCTATGTTGGGTTTGTGCCAAACGTAACATTTTGCATTTCGGCCAATAGGTTCCATCCTAGTTTTGTTGGACCACAAAACTTTTTGCCACATGGCTTCAGAATCTCTGGAGTGTTGTTTTGCATACCTCAAATGGGACTCAAGCTGGGCTTTTTTGAGTAATTGCTTTCTTCTTGCTACACCATCACACAGGCCAGACTTGTGGAGTGCTTGGGATAATGTTGTCACATGCACAGAGTGACCAGTCTTTGCCATAAAGGCATGTCACTCTTTCAAAGTTGCCATTGGTCTCTTGGTGGACTCTCTGATCAGTCTCCTCCTTACTTGGTCATCTAGTTTGGAGGGACGGCCTGATCTCGGCAGGGTCATGGTGATACGATATGCCTTCCACTTATTAATGATTGTCTTGACAGTGCTCCAAGGGATATTCAAGGCCTTTGAAATATTTTTGTACCCATCCACTGATCTGTGCCTTTTCCACAACTTTATCCCGGAGGTCTTTTGAAAGCTCCTTGGTCCTCATGGTTGAGTCCTTACTGCGAAAAGCTCCACCCAGCAGAGCAAAACCTACGGGAACAGCTGATTTTATTCTGAAATTACCAGTCACTGCAATTTAACACAGGTGGAGGCCAGTTAACTTGTGTGATTTTGAAATTGACTGGTTACATCTGAGCTGATTTATAATTGCAATTATAAGAGGGCTGGACATTTATCCAACCAAGATATTTTAGTTTTGTATTTTGAAATAATTTTCTGTAATTTTTAGAATTTGTTTTTCACTTTGTAATTGTGGGTTACGATGTGTAAATAAAGGTGGGAAAAGTCTGATTTAATACAATTTAATTCCAGTCTATTGGGCAACAAGAGGTGTAATTTTTGAAAGGGGGTGTCGACTTTTGTTTGGCACTGTCATATCATATTGTATATATATATATATATATATATATATATATATATACAGTATGTACATATATATTATATATATATATATGTACATATATAAACACACACACCACACACCACACACACACACCACACCACACTACACAGTGTTATTTTAGTGTGATTTTAATTCGAAAGGATAGTTCGTTATTTCTTTTTTTATATTACTAAATTTAACAAGGTAATTGCTGTTGACTGACATGAGGCGGTTAAGACAAAATGGAAAAGAATCAAATGAAGTGTCTGATGTTGATTTTAAAATATAAATGAGTATTTATGTAGTATGTA
Organism: Eptatretus atami; assembly: GCA_035128595.1. Classification (NCBI taxonomy): domain Eukaryota; kingdom Metazoa; phylum Chordata; class Myxini; order Myxiniformes; family Myxinidae; genus Eptatretus; species Eptatretus atami. The sequence goes on from CM068956.1 coordinate 131,325,549, forward strand.
TGTATGTATACATGTATATATGTATATATGTATATATTTGTATTTGTATATATGTATATATATATATGTATATATGTATATATTTGTATTTGTATATATGTATATATATATATGTATATAAGTATATATATGTATATATGTATATATTTGTATATGTATGTATGTATATATATGTATATAAGTATGTATATGTATATATGTATATATTTGTATATGTATATATGTATATAAGTATATATATGTATATTGTATATATTTGTATATGTATATATGTATATATATATATGTATATTAAGTATATATATATATATATATATATATATATATATATATATATATATATATATATATTATATATATATAATATTGTGTGTGTATATGTACAGTGGGGAGAACAAGTATTTGATACACTGCATATTTTGCAGGTTTTCCCACTTACAAAGCATGTAGAGGTCTGTAATTTTTTATCATAGGTACACTTCAACTGTGAAAGACGGAATCTAAAACAAAAATCCTGAAAAATCACATTGTATGATTTTTAAATAATTAATTTGCATTTTATTGCATGAAATAAGATTATGATCACCTACCAACCAGTAAGAATTCCGGCTCTCACAGACCTGTTAGTTTTGTCTTTAAGAAGCCCTCCCATTCTCCACTCATTACCTGTATTAACTGCACCTGTTTGAACTCGTTATCTGCATAAAAGACAGCTGTCCACACTCAATCAATCAGACTCCAACCTCTCCACAATGGGCAAGACCAGAGAGCTGTCTCAGGACATCAGGGACAAAATTGTAGACTTGCACAAGGCTGGGATGGGCTACAGGACAATAGGCAAGTAGCTTTGGTGAGAAGGCAACAACTGTTGGTGCAATTATTATAAAAATGGAAGAAGTTCAAGATAACAGTCAATCTCCCTCGTCTGGGGCTCCATGCAAGATCTCACCTCGTGGAGCCTCAATGATCATGAGAAATGTGAGGGATCAGCCCAGAACTACACGGCAGGACCTGGTCAATGACCTGAAGAGAGCTGGGACCACAGTATCAAGAAAAACCATAAGTAACACACGATGCCGTCATGGATTAAAATCCTTCAGCGCATGAAAGGTCCCTCTGCTCAAGCCAGCGCATGTCCAGGCCCGTCTGAAGTTGCAATGACCATCTGGATGATCCAGAGGAGGAATGGGAGAAGGTCATGTGGTCTGATGAGACCAAAATAGAGCTTTTTGGTTTAAACTCCACTCGCCGTGTTTGGAGGAAGAAGAAGGAAGAGTACAACCCCAAGAACACCATCCCAACCGTGAAGCATGGAGGTGGAAACATCATTCTTTGGGGATGCTTTTCTGCAAAGGGGACAGGACGACTGCACCGTATTGAGGGGAGGATGGATGGAGCCATGTATCGCGAGATCTTGGCCACAACCTCCTTCCTCAACAAGAGCATTGAAGATGGGGCGTGGCTGGGTCTTTCAGCATGACAAAACCCGAAACACACAGCCAGGGCAACTAAGGAGTGGCTCCGTAAGAAGCATCTCAAGGTCCTGGAGTGGCCTAGCCAGTCTCCAGACTGAACCCAATAGAAAATCTTTTGGAGGGAGCTGAAAGTCTGTGGTGCCCAGCGACAGCTCGAAACCTGAAGGATCTGGAGAGAGATCTGTATGGAGGAGTGGGCCAAATCCCTGCTGCAGTCTGTGCAAACCTGGTTAAGAACTACAGGAAACATCTGATCTCTGTAATTGCAAACAAAGGTTTCTCTACCAATATATAAGTTCTGTTTTTCTGATGATTCAAATACTTATTTCATGCAATAAAATGCAAATTAATTATTTAAAAAATCATACAATGTGATTTGGATTTTTGTTTTAGATTCCGTCTTTCACAGTTGAAGTGTACCTATGATAAAAATTACAGACCTCTACGTGCTTTGTAAGTGGGAAAACCTGCAAAATCGGCAGTGTATCAAATACTTGTTCTCCCCACTGTATATATATATATATATATATATATATATATTATAATATATATATATTATATATATATATATATGTATACAACATATGAGAAACTAGATGGTGAACTAATATCGGAGATATAATTTTTTTAAATCAACGTAAATGAAATGCCCAGAGGAGGAGATGGTGCAAGAAAGTCTGTGGAAGCTATCGACGTCATTGCTATTTGGGGCACACAGCGAATTAGCAACATGGAGGGGAGGTGGTCAAAGAAGGGAGGGGCAGGTAGTTGTCCGTGCGGTGCGTTCCCTCCAATCGATACGTCGTCGCCGCGAGGCGCGTCCATAGCAATTTAGAGTGGTGCGTGCATGGCCACGTACACTTCCACACACCGTTCCGCACGTTAACCGAGCTTAATCTCTTGCGAAACGGATGATTATAGGCGGCGGATTTTACTGTCAATGTTTGCTCTTTTTGGCATGGATATCATTATCACGTCCAATAGCCAAAGGATTTGCTGGATGATGTAGCATCAATTACACACACACACACACACACCACACCACACACACACACACACACACACACACACACACACACACACACACACACACACACACACACACACACACACATATATATATATTATTTTATTTTTAATTTAGTGGTCTGTGTGAAGGTAGGTCCAGTACTGCCGAAGAAATTATTGGAAAGGGATATGCTACGTTGTTTGTCGTTGCCTTCACAGCAGCAATCAGGCAGGATCTTAAAATTTGTTCATGAGCGACGCTTATGTTCAAAAGCGACGAAATTTGTTCATCGATAGCTCGTCTACTCTTCGTTCAGGATACCGTGGGATCTTTAACGTCTGCCAAATAATGCTGGCAGAAGGGATGCTATCTTAACATCCATCCGAGTGATGCCACACACACTGATGAATCAAATCACCCTGCCTGTGGAACTGCCCGAGTGAGGATCTTTTATCTGACAGTTCATAGCTGGTCCGAGGTTTCAACCCGACCTAGACAGCTCAGAGGTGCAAGTCCGCTTACATCTACGCAGAACTGTAGCACTTAGAGGCCCTAAATTTTGGGTGCAATACTTCAGAATCTGTGCATGGTTTTAAGCTATACACACACACACACACACACACACACACACACACGGAAATTACCTGTATGTATGTTTGTGGAGGTCCTGAAAATCATTGAAAAAAAAAACTGCTGGGCCAATTTGCCGAAGTGCTTGGAGCACCCAGGTTCACGTCATGGACACAAAAAAAAATACCCTCCGCCCCCCGCAAGGAAATTCTCTACATGTACGTGTGTGCATGTCTGAAAACTATAGAGAAAAAATGCTGGGCCATGTGAAGTAACCAAGATGTTATGCCTCATGCATATTTATGCTCTGCCCATGTTTTGCGTTGTCTCCGCTGGCAGGGGGCGTGGCGGCTCTTCCCTGTCTGGCGGAACAGTTGTTGTATGTGGAGAATGCACGGTTTTTACCGTCACACTTGGAGTGTTTTAAAATATAGTAAAGGTGATTTAAACCTCTTGGTGTTGGGAAGCTGCCTGGAGCATTCTTTCTTCAGAGAATCGGGACATGTAGGCCATTCCAGGATAGGCCAATCTCCACCAAATCTTGCATCCATTTTGGGGTTACCCACGGTCAGGTCATGGCACATCCCTTCCACCCCCACAAGGCAATTCTATGTATGTGTGTGTGTGTGTATGTGTGTTTGTATTCTGTAAAATCAAGAAACTGACCTCAAACAAGGAAATGAAGCCATTTGGCACCATCATTGCAGTGGTTCACTGCAATGACTTAGAGGCCCTAAATACAGGCTTCTGGGGATAGACCAGAGAACTCTAGGATTACCAAATCCCAGAGGAGGATGTAGGCATCGATCGGGACAGGATTAGAGAACTCTAGGATTGCTAGATCCTGGAGAAGGATGTCGGCATCGATCGGGACACGATGAGAGATCAATGGGTTTACCAGACCCTGGAGGGGATGCAGGCTTCTGGAAGTGGATGAGAGAAATTTGGGTCTACCAGATCCTGGAGGGGGGTCCAGGTATAGATCCTGCTGCCTCTTGCAAGGATGGTTTTAGACACAGTTCTTGTGGCTGATTTGATTCTCTGAAATCTCCTCATCGCGGTTGTGCTTGAAGTCTACAAGTGCACCCAATCATTAGCCAGGGTGCTGTGCAAGATTTTGGAATAATCGGCAAATTTAGAAGAAAAAAAAAAGAGTTTGGAACCCAGGGACATTGAAAGCAATGAATCCACGAGGGTGGATTGGAATGGTGCGAAGGAAAATTAGAAGGGGTGGATAATGCTCTTAGACCCGACTAATCTGCGATGACTTGCACTTCGGGTAAAGTGCTTTGATGCTTACTGTCCCAAGGGTTCAGTTTTGCTAGAAGTTGGGACATGGGTAATTAGGATGGGAGCAGGCGATTGACTCAATGATCGGTAAAGGGATTGGTTTGGAAACCAGAATTGCCTTGTGTTGTTGATGTCTGTTACGTGTCAATAATTGAGTTGTGTATGGTGAGTGAATGCGGATGATAACATGTAAGCAGGCCATGGCAGAGTTGGAAAACAATCACCATTTTGCATTGCATTGTTTGAGAATTGAATGGCAACAGGGGAGGAATTGAGATGTTAGATTGTGTGGGTGGGGAAGATATGTGGGTCAGCAAGAATGGATCAAGCTCTGGATGAGCGGTCACTCCCCCTGAGGTAATTTGTCTCTGGCAGCTGGTGGTGTCTCGAAATGGAGACCCGTCAGAGGGGATGTCTGGTTGGGCGACCAGCAGTAAAGAGACACCTGGCGACCTGTATGAAGCCATGAGAGCCTGGATGTGTGGAGACCCGCCACGGTGGGGCATACAGCAAAATAGCTGTTTGGCTGTCAGGGACCGAATAGTTGAGGGTGGGTGGGGGAGGGCAAATAAATTGTAAGTCGGGCGACTTGTTTTTGGATTGTGGGCACCACAACCTGAAGCCCCCCACCATCTTTGTTGTACGGTACCTTCCTGCTGCCTAGGTGAGGATCACACATGTGTGTAACAACCTTTAAGCCATGGTCTTACAGGGTTTTGGATGAATGATTGATATTGGGTTTATGTGTGTGAGTGAGTGAGAGAAGTTTCACTGGATCCATGTCACTAACCTGTACCAGAGAGACAGGGCTCGCAGAAATTTGGATAGGTAAATTGGGACGGCTCCACAGGTAACGTTGGGTTTTGTGGCATCCACCAGGGAATGCAGTCTTTAGAAGGGGGTTGTACAAACGTAAAATAAATTTTTGGTTTAGATTTTTGTGTGTTTTCTGACATTTTCTACCTACCCCAGGAGTTAGAAACGAGGAACCAAGAGTTTTGAAAAAATTGAATTGTTGTGTTTAAGGGAATAGAACGTTCAGGAGAATAGGTAAGTTAGCTCCGGCTCACTTCCCACAGCCCCTTTTAATTTATTTCAAAGGCTAATTAGGTGTGAGTCAGTAAGTGGTAAGGCTGTAATGGTAGCATTGTGTAAATAAAGGTGGTAAAAGTCTGATTTAATTCAATTTAATTCCAGGCTATAAGGCAACAAAAGGTGAAAATTTCGAAGAGGGTGTAGACTTTCTACAGGTACTGTGTGTGTGTGTGTGTGTGTATGTGTATATATATATACATATTTATACATGCACACACACACACACACACACACACACACACACACACACACACACACACACACATATATATATATTTACACCTACTCATACATGTATATCGTTACTGTCCAGGATTTGACATTTTCCACGAGGGGAAGCGCTCGAGTTCCTCCCGAACACCCGGACCCGATGCCACCAGCTGCAGATAACTCCCCGCCCCGGCGAGTTGCTCGTCAAACACTAACACCAATTGGTGTTACTAACACCTGGCAGGGTTCGCACTACCTCATGTGTTACCTTTCCTTTGAATGCGCAGCACCAGGGGGAGCTTATGCTCTCGATGTGTACTTGCCTTAACCCACCTGATCAGGTGCAGCCGAGTGGAAATGCCAAGGACGCACTGGCTAATGTGTTGAGCCAATCCGTAGGGTAAAACTTCCCAGCTAACAATACTTGCGGACCTCACTGGACCAATGGAGGAAAAGACGCTACAAGCTGTGTACATTTACAATCACAAGCAATTTATTGCAAGAAAGGGCGAGGAAAGGTAAGTGGCACAAATATTTGTTTTATTGCAAGGAAAATATGTACAGCAGGGACAGCAAGGATTGGTGAGGTAAAGACAAAAATATATGTACAGCTATATACAAAAGAAGACATAAGGCTTACATGACAGGTGCCATCAGAATCATCCTGCGGAAAGTTAGAATGACAAAATCGACAAGAAAAGTATGAGGTGGTTACGACCTCTTAGTTTACCAAGTGGGGCCCAGTCACTGAGGGAGGGGGAAGGAGGAGGAATACTGATGATGTCAAAGGTGTGTGGTCTGAGGAGGCGCAAGTTAGGGTGTGGTGAAGTTCAAGTGAGGTGCAGAGAGGAAGCTTTAAAAGAGTGCATATCATTTCGGCCACCCTGGAGAGGACAAACATTTGGGACTTCCCCGAGTAATCACAGAGTTATTTTATGAATGTGCGTTTAAAGCCGGCGAGATGGAAATGAAGACTAAGAACACGTTAACGAAATAGCTTAATAAAGTGTACGGTCAGGTCAGGTATGGGAGCATGCACCGGAATAGCGCGTCACTGCCTTCACTTTCCGCTGGTACTCCAGGGGCCTCCATCTGACCATCCCCCAGGCAGTTGCCTGGCCCATCCCCATCTCTTTGAGATGCCGAAAGTTTAAGCAAGTCTGGAAGTGTTGATGCTACTGTTTTGGTCCTAATGGCTGTGCTCGGTCTGGTGCCTGGATCCCTTGGTCTGAACTACATATCGCCCTCGCTCCAATGTGTTCCAATGCTCCGTTCTGCCTCTCCAGTGTCCAGCAACCAGCCTGAATCATGGGAACCATGAGCCTCGTCGTGTGGGATGCATGACGTTTTATAGTTACTTGGCGAGGGAGAAGCCTAAAGGTGGATCAGAATGGGTTGCAGGAGTTTTCCAGTGCCCCCATTGGTGTAAGTACTATTTTCCCAGCACTAGCTCTGCCCACACGAGGGTACAACTGTGAATATGTTGCTATTTGCTCTCGGCTTTCTCACATGACAGAGCTCCGCACTGAACATGGTGCTGGTGTATGTGGTCATGCTCTCCGGGCATGAGTGTGTGCTTAGCACCAAATGGGGACCGTAATTGAGTGGAGCACCAGGGCTATCCACACGATGTTGAATGGTGCTGAACGCACATTTGTGCTTCGAGTTAGATGCCTGAACATCCAGAACTGAGTGTCTGTAATGGTATGTTACGCTAATTGTTTCCTGTTGGTCCAAAAGGAAGTGGGGAGCATCGGTGGTGATTGTGGATGAGGCGATGTTAACGGCAGCATAGCGGTGAGTTTATGGTGTGGTGGTTTGCTGTGGTTATGGCTGCATGGTTGTTCGTTGTAGGTAGAGGCAAGGCAAATGGTGAATATAAAGCGAGCTTGGCAATTCCACAATGGTGTGGTGGATATAATGAAGGCGTTTTGAGGTTGCATGAATGTTGTAGCATTGGTGAGTAGAGTACGTTATTATATATATATATATATATATATATATATATAATATATATATATATATATATGTTTACGGCCATGTAACGAGTGTATTATGAGGGGGTTTAATCCCTGTTTGTCCTCGGAATAGAGCTGGACCTGGGGCCACCGCTCACGATTAACTCCGTGGTATGGTGGGTTTTTTAAAACCACGAACGCCAATCAGTTAACCATGAGTTCCAGTGTCCACCGTCTAATTTTTTGCTGTTTAACTCGAGGTCACGTGGTTTCCTGAACGGGGAGCGTGCCCTCGCAAAGCACCAATCTATTCTTGATTAGATCTTAATTAGGGCGGCCGAGCGTTTAATTGCTGGTGCGTGCCGACGTATTGCAGGTCAATTTGTGTGGTAATTAGCTCCCAGTCTATCTAGGTTCGGACAATGCTGGCTCAATGGAAGGAAAGGACAAGCACGGACAGGGTTGGAACGTCAACAAAGCAATTTATCAATAAGAAATAAATAAATAAAAATCAATCAAATAATCATCAGGCACTGAGAGAAAAAGGGACAAAGAGCAGAGGCTTATCTCTTTGCCTACTTAACAATTAAACACGAGACAAGGGTACCCAGCAGATCATTCAGGGGAGAAGAGAAATTTAGTCTCGCTCACCAAATAAAAGTTGTCGTACGTCAAACAAAAACATCCTGAAATGTGTGAGCGTGCCTTGTCCGTTGCCAGTGCCCAGTCTTGCCATGCACTCACTCGCGAGCAGGCTTGAATGCCAATCAATGTCACGTCGTCATCCCCAGGAATCGGGGACGCTAAGAATCAGGTATGCCAAGAGCTGGTCTCGAGCAGAACAAGCATGAATGATCCGAGCGTCACCCACCGCCAGGAGCCACCAGGAGCCACAACCGACGGACAGCTGTTAGGAGCTGTGAGAAGCTGAGGCGCTGCGAGGCGCTGTGAAGCACTGTGAGGAGCTGTATGGCGCTGATGCACTGTGAGGTGCTGCAAGGTGCTGTGAGGCACTGTGAGAAGCTGTAAGGTCCTGAGGCTGGCACCGACTGACTGGTGCCGACTGACTGGAAAAGCCGTCTGACTGATTGTCGCAAAACTGACCGTCGCCCACTGACTCTTAAAGTGAGTCAGTCCGACTGACTCCGAAAGCCGTCTGAATGACGCCGACTGATTGGTTATCGACTGACTGGAAAATCCGTCTGATTGTCGCCGACTCACTGACGCCAACTGACTCTCAAAGCCATCACCACCTGACTCGTCAAGAACGGAACTCTCGTCCTCTTTTTATAGGCGGGCGCAGACTCCAGCCAAATCCACGCCACCCCATTTGTGAATCGTTGCCCGTGACAACCCACCCATCCCGTGACCATTCCTGGCCTACAACACCATGCCTGTGGTGCTGCACAAATGGCAGAAAGTAGCCATTTGCCAGAATTACTGAGCGAAAACGTGAAGCGCTCATAAAACATCAACAACAATTATCACCTCAATGTTCAGCCTGATATGACAAAGAGCCAGTTAGCATCCATGGAGCTGCTGAACGGGGTGTCAAACGTCGATGGAAAAAGGCGGGCGTCGGTGAAAGAAGCGGGTGTCAACGTCGATGGAAAAAGGTGGGTGTCGAGCTTCCGTTGGGCTAACGGCTATCTCACGTGCATGAATGTGTCTGTCGTAAAGAGAAAACGGAGCTTTCTTTCCATAAGAGAGGGAATTTATTCTTTACCCTTCTCAAAGCATCACATTTATAATCCCACCAAACATGGGGATTGGTCTATCCTGGACATGCATTTAGGGAAATAACTATCTGAGGACCTGAATGTCTGTATGCATTCGTCGGATCGGATTCTGAAATCCGTAACAATATATAGTATATATATATATATACTATATATTGTTGCGGCCGGGGTCAGGTGAGAAGACCACTAGGGGGGGGGGGGTAGCTATCTCGGCTCCAACAGACTCCCAGCAATTGTAGGCCGTCGCACACGGATAATTCCGTGACGCAGCGGGTCGCATAATCCACGAGGATGCCAATACTCAACCACATAACCTAGGTCCTCCGTCTATGGGTTAACCGGGTTAACTAATTAATCACTTAATTTAATTACTGGTGAACACGCCCTCAGTACGCCTTGTCCAAACCGGATCACTCTACGGATCGGCTGCAGCCGAGCGACACTGCAAGGATGTACCGGCTAAGAGGAACAGAACGTTGGGAATAAAGTCCTGGCTAAGCTTAGATTCGGACCATGCTGAACCAATGAAGGAAAAGACAAAAACGAGCAGGGAACATTTCTAATAATGATTTATTTGCAAGTAGGTGAGGGAAGGGTATGTGGTACAATCAATAGATTTATTGGGGTGTGCAAGCAGAGATAGGAAGAAAGGTGTGGTGCGGGCAATACACAAAGCAACTTATGAAACTGGACGCAGAGCAGACCTAACCCAAAAAATAACAACAATTAATAATGATACTAATAATAATAATAATCTTCTGCAGGCTTACTTATATAGACAGGCACCAGGACACACACACACGCACACACAGACACAGAAAACCCGATAAAGAGGATTTGAAGCAACACAGGAGAGTTGAGGCTCCGGTCTCTCGGTACCTTTGTATAATTGATTGCCCAAATGCACCACCAATGCATTTGGGGTGAATGCTCCGTGGTGCGGTACCCCCCCCCCCCCCCGACAGCTGGTGCGTCGTCTCTTGCTTCGTGGCAGCTCTCATCGAGACCGTGGGCATGAAGGAGTGGCCTGAGTTGGGAGGGTGGAGTCAGAGCGAGTGGACGGAGTGGTAGGTGGGACCAGGTGGGTGGGTGGAGTCAGCGTCGTGTGGGCGGAGAAGAGGAGGCACAGTCCAAGTGATGACGTACGGAGTCGAAGAACAGCTTGAGCGGGAGGCGAGGCAGGGCAGAGGGAGAGAATGGCTCCGCTCGAACCTATATAGACCCTGCGGCGAGGGGCGGGGGGCCACCCCGAAGCTTTGTGTCATCACCCGAATTGGGTGCTCTGATTGGCCCCAACCCCCTGCGCAGCCCGGCCGCGATGGCCGGAAACCGCAACATTCCATTTCCGGCAAGATGATCCCACGCCGCAAAATTGTCTTGCTCCGACCGCACGACATGATACAAATCACCCACACCGAACTCCGCGCCATGCATCGCCCTGCAAGAACCCCAGGCCATGCCCTGGTGACCGGCCGAGAGCGGCGTCGGCCCTGCATTGCCCGCTCGGGCAGCCCTACCAGCGCTGGTCAATGCGCCTGCCCTGTGTGCGCCACGCGGCCCGAGCCATACAACATGCCTCTGCCCGATCGCACCGCCACCGCTGACGCGCAAGAGTCGAAGGACGCTCAGCATCCACGGGGAACATCGTGGCTGCCAGCAAGGACGCGAAGGTACGATGTTATCCGACTCATCGTCGGATCGATATCCGACGCATATGGGAAATTATATATGCGTCATAACACTTTGTTATCGTGCAGACCATGCACAGACAGTAAGATGTGTCCATTTGTGCTGGCTCGTGCACGATAACAAAGTGTTGCGAGTGGCACATGGGTCTGCCTTTGAGAGCACGTTCCGTACAACATATTCCGTTCCGATCGCCATTACGCACGGGCCAGCACTCGCTCGCGATTCTGCTATCATGTGCACGGGGCGAAACCGCGATCGATATAATTAGTCCAGAAATGGGTTAAAGGAACGCGCCGCTTGCGCCTGCACACTCGCATCCCGCTCAACATGGCGTGGGGTTGCCTTCTATTATCGGCCTTGGTACGTGTTCCGTGCAGCGTGGTCGTCGTGCTGGATGTGTTTCCTGTGTTGTGAAAAACACTATCCGTGCAGCTTTTTTAAGAGATATTAATTCCTATGCCTTTTCATGCAACCAGCCATCTTCCCTAGATCATCGGAAGCTTGAGTCGACAATCTCAAGCTGCCAAGCATACTGTATAAACTCGCCGCAAATGTTGGGTTGAGGGATCGCTTGAGGATGGGAGCTCTGTGCTGTCGATCCTCATGTGGTGTTCGAGCACCCCTTTCTAAAGTGCTGTTTCTTCCTTCTCCTCGGTACGTGTTGCGTGCAGTGTGGGCGTCGTGCTGGGTGTGTTTCCTGTCCATTGGGTGGAATTTACCGCTACGCATGTTTGGCAGGCTGTGTTTTCTACGGAGGAGTGGGGGTGTAATGCCTGCTTGGCCTTTGCTGAGGACCCATCTCACAGCGCAGGGCGCACGTGGCCTCAGATTTACCTCAGGAATAATCAGAAAGAAGAGTAGGAATGAAGTTAGAAATGAAATTAAGAAGGAATGATGTAAGCAAACCTAGCTATGAGATCCTCGCAACGCACGCACCTGTTGTCCCGCTAGACAAAAGGAAGGGACTATCTACACGTATATTAATGGAATAACTGTCTTGGGACCACTATCTGTTGGAAGCATGCGGTTCCGAGAACGCAAACAATATATATATATATATATATATATATATATATAATATATATAATATATATAATATATGGTCGTAGTTCATGAACTGGTCCACCTAAAAAGGCGGAGTTGTTACATGTTTTCAAAACATCCACTTTCCTTTTTAACTACAGACCAGAAAATCCACAGATATCTAGATATCTTAGTATGAGAAGAAAGGTAATTTTTCTAGTTTAATGTGGAAAAAACATAAATAAAAAAATATGCAATAGTTTTGTGTAACAGGCAAATAAGTGATACAAGTCAAGGGTGGAGTAAACAGGTGGAGCGGCGGATGTGCGGAGGCGGCGGATGTGGCGGAGGCGGCGGATGTGGTGAGTCAAATTTGGAATAAACTGAATTTATTTCAATCAATAAGTTTTAATCTAATCTATTTAGTTATTTTTTTAGGTGAGTAACTTGGGACTTGCTGTTGCATGATGCAAAATTGATTATTCAACTCGTTATTATTCAGCAAACCCTGACCAATATGTACAAACTCCTAAAAGAGATCTAGTAAATATCTTTACATAGTTATGTATCTAGCAGATTCTCAGGATTAATTTGGCACTTGAATTGTCCAAAACGGCCAAAGGATAACTGATCCACATCCAATTTACTCAGGGTGAATTCGAGATAAACACGAAAATGTGTTTTCCTTGTAATGCATTATCCATTAAAGTTCATAATTAAAAATCCATATTCGCCATTAATTAGTGTTTTTTGCTAATTTTTTTCACACAAGTGCATGTAGCTTGGTGATGTCTATCAACACAGAGAAAACTGAAAAATTGAATATTTTGACCCTGTAACGCAAATGATGACCAGTTCATGAACTATGACCATATATATCTATCTATCTATATGTTATATATGTATATATCTATCTATATATATATATATATATATGTATATCTATCTATGTATTATATATATATAATAATATATATATATATGTGTGTTCTATGTATATCAATATATTATATATGTATCTATATATGTATATATATGCATATATATGTAAATATATAGTATATATTTATGTATATATATATGTATATATATGTATATATATGTATATATTTATATTATATATATATATGTATATACATATATAATATATGTATATATATATATATATATATATATATATATATTATATATATCCATATACATACGAATAAACTAATTGTTTGTTTGTGACCCTACTCCCCTTAGCTCCGAACGTTAATCACCACAAAACTTTATGGGATAACATTGTTTCCCACGATGGACCTAATAACTAGGGGTTTTAAAGTCATTTTCTCACACTTCATAAATTGTAAACACATGAGCTGCCATTTGTCACCATCTCAGCAAGGATTGATCCAACATATGCAACGCTTCATAAAAAGCCCATTTTCTTTCGGATTTCAACCTGTAAACCGATATATTTGATGAGGTGGTGACGCTTCCTATTGCATCAAATATGGTCTCAAATGTGAAGAATAACTGTTAATTACGACGTCACCATGATCGGTAGGATCGGCGAAGGAGTCACGTGACCTGACAAATGCACTAATCATTCAAAAACCGAACATGGTACAAACACAACCTATACATCGATTTATGGGTAATTTTATTGCTCATCTAAAGACATTAATCTCAAGGATGAAAACAGAGTTTAAAGAAAAAAAATGTGGCCATCTTGGTTAACTTCACCAAATATCACTTCCAAATATATATACACATCATATGGTTTAATTCAAATTTCAAGTCAATCGGTTGAAAATTGACAATTTTGGAAACAATTTTAGGAACGTAGCCCATGTTGACGTTTTGGCCTATGTTGACTTATTGACCAATATTGACCTCAAAAATAATAGATGATTGAATTCAGTGACATGATGTGCAAATATTCTTCAAATTTCAAGTTAATTCGATTAAAATTGAGGATTTTAGAAATTTCCTTTATGTTGACCTTTTGGTCTACGTTAACCTTTTGGCCTATGTTTACCTCAAAATTAATAGGTGGTTGATTTCAGTGACCTGATATGCAAATGGTCTTCAAATTTCAAGTCAATCGGATGAAAATTAAGGATTTTAGAAAATTTGGCCCAAATTGGCCTTTTGGCCTAAGTTGATCTGAAAATTAATATGAGGTTGAAGTCAGCGTCCTGATGTGCAAATGGTCTTCAAATTTCAAGTCAATCAGATGAAATAGACAATTTTAGAAATAATTAAAAAACTTGGGCCGATGTTGACCTTTTGACCTATGTTAACCTCAAAAGTAATAGATAGTTGAATTCATTGACTAGATGACAGACAGACAAACAAACAAATGAAATTGCTCATTTTGCAAGGAATTGCCAGAATAACTTTGTCATATCTCCATGATCTCTGAAAAAAACAAAAACCTGGAAATCATTTTGGTTCTTATAAGTCTATAGTGCTACTGTTTAATGAGTTATGGCACTTAGTTTGGTCATGATCATAAGTTGGAAGTCAATCGGATTTGAAATGGCGTTCTTTATCGCAATTTGAAAGTTTTGACCCGACCCCCCTGACATTCGACCCCGACCACTAAAGAGGGTGTTGGTGTGACACCCCAATGAGACATATGGTTGGGTGCAGAATTGGAAGTTGCACATTTTGGATTTGGTTTGAAGTCGATACGACCATTTAGCGGACGTTATTGCGAAAATAAGAATTTCGGTTTTTCGGTGACCTTGACCTTGACCTTTGACCGAGATTCACCAAAAACGACAAGTGTCTAAATTGGACCATGGCCGACGTCTGTACCCAGTTTGGTCATGATCGCTGAAACGGTGTGGCTGCTACAGGGTAAACAAAACACACAAAAACAGACAGACACACATAATGACACACACACCGACCAACAAATTGCCAAAATCCGAAAAAACGGAGGTGATCAACATACAAGTCAAAAAAAAATAAATTTTTGTCAAGTAACAAACCAACAAAGGTGATCAACATGTCAAAAAACCTTTTTTTTGCCAAGTAACCAACAAAGGCGATAAACATACTTGTTCAAAAAATATATTTTTTACAAGTAACAAACAAACAACAGACAAACAGACAAACAAACGACCCAAACACAATACCCCCTCCTTCAACGAGGGTAATGAGCTATTAAAGGACATTTGGACATTTCTGGGTGAGCTTTCCCATAACCTTGAATGAGGTTCTGATGGAGCTTTTCTCTGTTAGACATGGCTTTGCCGAGAGATCTCACTGTAAGCTGGCCGATAAAGAAAAGAAAAAAAGTGATGCCACCTTGTGCAAAGAGGCAGAAGAAGAAGACGAAGAAGAGTCTGCAGAAGAAAATAGGTTGGCCATCTATATATATATATATATATATATATATATATATAATATATATATATATATATATATAAGTGAAATGGTTTTTTGTTTGTGACCTACTGCTTTGAGCTCCCAAAGTTAATTCACGACAAAACTTTCTTTGATCAGATTTTCAACCATGACGCACCTAAGAGGCATTTTAAACAGTCATGAGGAGGTTATTTGGCTCATTATTGCCGTGTTGCATTCCAGGGTTAATTTATTTACTAACATGAGGTGATTTCTTGCTACAGCTTCACTCCTTTATATCCTGTGTGGCCTGTAGACCCCATTATAGATACTTTACACCCCATAGACCCTTTAATACCCATTTATAAATTAAAATAATATAAGCTTCACTCCTGCATCATAAATATAATCAACTATATATATATATATATATATATTATATATATATAATATATATATATATATATATATATATATATAATCGTACCTTATGCTTCGTTTGGTTTCTGACAAAAGCAGATCAGGCTAGAATGATCCTGATCTTGAAGAGTAGTGCCAGTCGGGGGCATTGCGTCATAACGCAGGCTCTATTTGGAATGCCAAGTCTCTAAACAGAGATTGAAAGTTACATTTCATGATATATGATTACCTTGAATCAACTGAAATGTGTCGAATAGGATGTATTAAAGTGGAACATAAACTACCAAACGATATAACACAACAATGGAAGTATTTGTTCCATCTGCGCGTCATAAATCCCATCGATATAAAAAAATTTCCTTTAAATCTATCAATCCAGCCATTGTTGCAAACTCATAGGGACCTTTATTACTGATGTTGAGGTTGAATTACACATGGTCTTTTACATTCCATTTCCTAATCGGTCGAGGTTCTTTGCTGCGTCTGTGTATTTTGAATGCGTTCTCCACGTTCAAGGAAGGCTATATATATATATATATATATATATATATATATATATTATATATATATATATACATATACATATACTAATATATATACATATATAATTTTTTTGTGTGTGTGTGTTGACCCCCAGCGGCTATCCAGACAGGCACCTCATAAGTCAGGGAAATTGATGAAAGCAATTTTGACTTCAAGGCAATTTAAATGATAATTTTGTCTTTTCGAGGGCCGCACGCCTCTTCGCGCTAATATCGCTTACAAGCCGTAAAGACAAAGCGCATTAGGCATTTAATCAGAGGTGCAGAGTGTGTGCGGTGCTGGCTGGGGGGGGGGTTGAGGGTGTTGGCCATGTGTCTGCCAAAGGGTTGGACGTGCCTCACTAGGATGCTTAATCAATCCAAGATTCGATCTGATTCCCTGAGACAATGTTACTGTTTATTGGAAGAGCGACGATGGGGTCGGTTGAGCGAGGGTGATTCGGAGGGGGGGGGGAGTGGCGGGCGTTTTTCTGCAGGTCATGGATTCCATTTGATGCGATTCCAGAGCCGTATCATTAATTACTACATCGCCTATATGTGGTGCTGAATACACAGCACTTATGTTTTGAATACGAAATGTGGCGATAATGGGTGCGGCGTTGCAAAAGAGACGGTGGAGACAGTGAGGACGCGGGTGTCATATAAACCACTGGTGCATAATGAAGACGGGATCAAACTAACCTTGTCCCTGCGAGACTATTTATGCAAATGTCATTTACGCAAATAGACAGCAGCGAAAGAAGCAATGGTACAAGTAGATGTATGTAGTCGTGGTTCATTCAAAATGCAAATCTTTAATATTGTTTCAGATAGCAATTTATCAAAGCATAATTGGCGAGGGGTGGTGTGGGGAAGGTGGGGGGAGGGATGGTGAGGGTTCATCATGTTGGCTGGATTTAATAATTTGTATTTTATTAAGTCCAACACTTACCCTGAAAAATCGATGATCAGAAAGAGCAATACTGTCCTGTTAAGGGGAGGGTGTACTTACTTGTATATTGGCCTGTTTTGTTTGTTGAACTTAAAGCTTGTTGTGTATGAAAACGGCCATCCTGCTTCGCAAACCAGTATCTTCCCCACCACTCGTTCAGTGCCATGCACAATTCTGTTGTGGCCAGGAGTTGTTACACTCATCCCACTCCCCCTCAGCCCCCCCCCCCCCAACCCAAGAGAAAAAAATTGAATTCCCTGACCACCCATGAACATGCCATGCCAATATCCATTCCACAGGCTGCACTTTTATTTCCATGAGCAAACTTATGAAAATCCCCCCACCTGGAACCCTTGCCAACATAACTGCAATTTTTAGGATAAGCATTTATCAAAACATATGGTAAAATAAGCCTCTTATACACATCAAATGATGTAATCATAAATTATGTCTGTTAATCAACTTAGGGTGGCAGTATGAAGCCCATTTTGAGGGTTTAGAAAAAAAATCGTAGGATTCAACCAAGATAAAGAAGCAGCTCTGAAATGGGAGAAATGGATAAATAAAAACAACTGTGCATATGGTTTAGACTTCAAAAAAATTAATACATGCTATACAATAGCATATCCCAAAGAAATGTCTTCAGTCATCATTGGTCTGGTTCTGTATCCCACTCTTGACACCATTTATCAGTTCCTGTAGATATCTGAGAGAAACCTTTGATGCATGCACCAAAAGGAGGGAATTTATTGAAAACAAATGAGCTGAAGCAACACTTGTCTCTTCAAATTATACTGATTGGACAAAATAAAACTCCACAGGCCAGGACCAGGCTCAGTGGCAGCATCACAATGCAATGAAGAGTAATTTTCCATCTTGTTCATTCTCAACACTGGGAACCTATCCTCAGCAGTCTCTCAGCTTCGCTCCAGCAACAATTTATCTCAGGGGCAAAAATGTATTGGCACTCACAACTTTATGCTCTTTTCATGGGTTTTGCCAAAACATGCTCGAGGTTATTATTGTGAACAAGCAGGGTTACCCGGCGGTTGCCTGGGTAGGGGGTACTGAGAAGTGGGAGAAGCAGGAGAATCAGCACGGCTGAGAATTGGGAAGGCAGATCGGGAGTAGGAGAACTGATGGGGTGGGAGTCGGGGAAAACTGTGGAGGGGGTAGGAGAGCCAGAACACCATGGGTAAAGTGATCTTAAGGGTCTTCAAGGGTCTTGGGGTCTTAAGTGTCTTTATGGTCTTAAGGGGTTTTCATGTCATTGGGGTGTGAAGGGTCTTTGAGGTCCTAAGGATCTTTCAGGTTATTGCGGTGTTAAGGGTCTTTGGGGTCTAAAGGATCTTCGAGGTCTTTTGGCTCTCATGGGTCTTAAGGGTCTTCAAAAGACTTAAGGGTGTTAAAGCGTCTCCAGGGTCTTAGGGGTCTTCAATAGTCTTTGGGACCTTAACCGTCTTTAGGGTCCAAAGGGTCTTTGGGGTATTCGGGGTTTTAAAGTGTCTTAATTGTGTTTGGGAAATTCAATGGTCTTGAGGGTCTTATGGGTCTTTGGGGTCTTAAGGGGTCTTATCTCGAAAGCATGTATTTAGTCTTCTCTCAAGCATGTATTCTAATCTCTCAAGCATGTAAAAAAACATATTATGGTTCTTCGGGGTCTTTAAAGGCTGAAGTTGTGGATGAAAATATACTTAGGACAACCCCTGTGTTGGACTTGGTCTGTGTACCAAATTTGGTGGTTGGCGGTTCAGCGGTCTTTGCAAAAAACGCGAACAAACAGACAAACAGCCATCTGATAAATCTTATCTTATTTATTAGATTATGAAAAAGGTCATTAGTTTTATTTTGAGATATGGCATATAATACAGTAGAACAAACAGTGTGAGAATGTCTGGAAGTGGAAGTACTAAGTAAAACTAATAAACCCCTTATATTCAATTGACACCTGGTCGCTTGTTGTGGTGTCATAAAAGACAGGTCTGGACAGATTTCTGAGCAGACATGGGAATCAAACCCACACCACTGAGGACAATGCAACACTTTAGTCACTCCACAGCAAATCTGGTGCACTTATGTGTTTTTGTGTGCTTTCTAACATTCAAACTCAAGCCCCACAACCCCTTGTATTGAGTCATCGAAGGTCACAAATATCGATATTGTGAATATCTGTGACATTACGCTGTACAAAACATGGTCTTATTCTTTCAAGTACTTAACACTAGGTCAGAATTGGTCGGGGGGGGGGGACATTTTTGGTATTAAAGTTACTTTTAGTAATCGGTACAATTGTCTTGGCCTGTTTGGTGTTCCAATCTGAGCACTTAAGTATTGGTGGTATTGGTAAGGTTAGTATAAGCATTCGTAGAAGAAGTACACATCAGAGAGGGCCCCAAGTCAAAGCAGAGGCGAAGTGCAAGATCAAAATGTAATTTTCAAAAAGCAAAATCAATCCCGGCTCAAAGGTGAATTAATACTCGTACACATTGAAGGTTATATGGAAGATGAAGGTGAAATGCAAAGTGAAGGCTGGTTTAGCAATAATGGCTTTCGCAACAAATTCACTCAAGCAGGAAAGATTGCCCACAAATGAGACAGTCAGAAATTTCCCAAGCCATGCCATGCTGGCAGAAAATTTCCTGAGAATACCCCACACAGGAGACGACAATTTCGGTTAGTTACGAGGGGTGATCACTAAATCCGTTGCTTCATTGACTGATGTTTACATAAACTTCTTTTTTGGACCCTTTGTTGCAAGGCGAGAGGGAGAAACATGCATGCGCTTATTAATCTGCAAAGTCCATTTCCAACAATTTCCACGAAACAAACGTTTTACTCAATTCATGTACCTACGTGATCGCCGATAGACTTGCTGACCTACTCTTATAGTATTGCAATGCCCGAATGCAGTGCATAAATATGAAAGAATGCAGCTCGGCAACTCAAGGTCATGTGAAACACTTAAACTTCCGCTTGGGAGCAAATCTTGCATTGCTGATACGGTGCCCCCTGTAGGTAAGAGCAGGAATTTTTGGGAGGATTTGGCCAGAAAACCAGTGATAACTCACCAATTCTTAATCTAAAGACTATGGGATCTTTGACGTTCAGCAGCGAATGCTAGCAGACTGGACGGCCAGCTTAACATCAATACAAGGGACGACACACTTGGTGGTGCAACGCCCTGCCTGGGAAACATCAATCAGACAGTTGATAGTCAGGTCAGGTGTCAAACACAGACGAGACAGCGCAAAGGTAAGTAAGTGAGCCACCTCTGCAAGACAAACAATTTCCATTGGAAATTTCCAGAAATTCTTGCCCTTACCTACAGGGGGCACTGCATCAGGCATTGCGTTGCTCCCAAGCAGCATTCGTCGGACCCGTACGACGTTGATCATTGGTTTGTGTTTGCGCATTCTGGATATGAAGCACAATCCTGGGAACAGAAGGCTCCCTATCGTCGGCATTTTAGGCAAATGCATGAACTCCCCCCTTTATATCTGTTATTTCTATCCCTTTCCTTGCATCGATGAAGCGTGTTTGGTCCACGTGGAGGTGGAAGCAACACGCAGGTTCCGACACAGTCGCGCTCTCACGACGCACAAACGTGTTGCAGCGCCGTAGTTTGCTTTGTTGTGGGTGAGTTTCTATGTATCTTGCAAGTTTCGTGTTTCGAGAGTTTCATTCGTTGGGGGGAAGAGAGGGAGGGGGTTCAGGAAGGAAAAAAAAAAAAAAACGAGAAAGAGAGAGTGCTAAATGGCTCCCGGGGCGAGCTCAGCCATCTGGCAGCTCCGTAGGCGTCCGCTGCGCTCATCCACCATATGCTGCTCCCCCTGCCATCCGCGCAAACGAGCAAGCAAAGCTGCTGGAAAAGTTTTCACTTATCTCTTATTTTGTCTTTCATTGCAGTGTTTCATGTGGCGGAACACGTCGTGTCGTTATCAAAATAAAAATAACTCAACTTCCAACTGCTACTGATGCTTTTTCCCCCCATGTGGGGTTAATTGTGCTGGGGGGGGGGTTCAAGAGTCCGTCAGGTGATACATAGCTATTCCGTTCTGGTCCAGCTACTGCGCCGCCCAGACTCTTACTTTGTTTGCTCGTGCGCTCGGGTGGCTTTTCTATGTCATGCGTCGTGTTTTGAATGTGTCATGCATGAGTACGGGATTGCTGCAGCAAGTGACATTTCAGCGAAACATGATAATATATGCTCCGTCCGACTACTATAAAGTAGGGACACATCGAGGTTAACAAAGCTCCGAAGTTTGGTGAAGGTTGCAGTGTGGTTATGGTGGTGACCATTCCCATGGAAGTTTCCCACGTGAGTTTTCATGCGGTCATGCGTGCAATTTGCTCAAGTCGGGCTACATGGTGCGGACAGTGGGAACCTGATGTGCAAGAGTGAGGAGGTCGGTGAGGGGGTTGGTGAGGGGGTCGGTGAGGGGTGTTAAAATAAGAACAGTGAAATCAATGGTTTTGTCACACTCTAAAAAAATATGGTGCCTGGGGGAGAAGACGAAGCTGTAAATTGGGCTTCAAGCCAATTGCTTTCGATGTTACCGCATCGTGGGGGGAG
>CM068956.1:131405068-131430796 GCA_035128595.1 Eptatretus atami
CTGGCCAGGTCATACTAAAACTAAAAATGGTATGTGCTTCTTCCTATGGGAAGCTCAACTTTAAAAAGGATAGAGCACGAAACAAACAACCAGAGGTGGCCACCACCTTTGGGCCAAAACTGGCTCCTCCTTCCTGCATTGAAGTGCTTTGTAAGGCAACTCAAGATTTTAAAAGATACAGACGATATAATCGAGGAATGTACAAGTGTAAAGATTTCTTTGATTTCGATAAAATTCCACACCTCGACCAATTATCCTCAAGATTTTGCATAACTTCTCGAGGCCACAGTTTTAACCGCCTACCTCCTAGACTCAGAGCAGACACCGTGACCATTACGCCTCTGAGTCTGGTTACATTTTTACACAAAAAAGAAAGTGAGTACTATAAAAAGTACATCTACTACTTCTTTCCCAGTCCCACCCAATTATCCCACTCTAGGCATTTGGCCAGGAAAAGTTTTTGGCCTAAGACTCCATTAACAGGCTGACTCGGCTGGACGTTTGATTAAAGTTCGCAATACTTTTTCATTTATTAATGACTAGCAGAGCCTATCCGTCGCTTCGATGACGGACCGATTAGTCATCGTATCTGCAAAAACTTTCAGGTGAGAAGGAGAAGGAAGGAAATTTTTTTACCCATGCATAGAGTGCTTTAACCCTCACCCCAACCCCCTGCTCCCATCCGCAGCCTCCCCCCCATTTGCCCTCCCCCCCCCCCGTTCATCCTGTGTCCCTTCACGCTCAAAATGTCTCACACATGATGACAGGCTTAGACAGGCCCCTCCGTTTTTTTTGGAGGGGTGGGGGGAGAATGGAAGAGGAACAAGTTTACCCATTTAAAGAGTGCTTTTAACCTCAGTGTTGCCAGGTAAAAAAGGAAATGGTGATACCCTCTGCTACTACCACTAGGTGGTGCTACATGGTATACATTTATTGGAAGAATTTACACCCCTCCTCCGAACCCACACCCCCGTGTAACGCTGCGACCACATAGCCTATTGTACCCCCCACACAAGTTGTATTTTTTCTCCGAGTTTGGAGTTTATAACTTAAAAGATGTGGCCGTGCATCAGGAACAGAAGAGAGAGAGAGAGAGAGAGAGAGGAGAGAGAGAGAGAGAGAGAGAAGAGAGAGAGAGAGAGAGAGAGACAGACAGCGGAGAGAGACAGACGACAGACGTGTACATATATTTAATTTATATATTTTTTTCCTTTTTTTTTGTGATAACTTGCCAACTCTGTGCAAAATATATTTAACATCCACCAACAATCAGTGCTTGCAGATGAGACATCCAGCTTAATGGATGGCAAACACATTAATCTTTGCCCTGCATCGAGACTTGAACCGAGGACTGGGGCAGTTCAAGCCCAAAAGGCGTAAGGTGTGTGCGCGTGTATAAATTTTTTGGAGTTATAATTATTGAGTGCTGAATAAACCCCAACACATGACACTTTCTACTTCAAGAGTCTTTCTGTTGGCTGAGCAATCAAGTAAGTGTCGGCATACCGAAACCTTTCACATTAATATTTGTTTTTTTTCGACAAAATACCATTTTACAATTGCTTATATGCATCTACTTTAATTTTTAGCATCGTGATTAATGATCCCAAAGCAATTAGGTGTGTGTGTGGACGTTCCATTTGTGTTTCCAGTATGGTATTAGTGGTGTACACAAAGAATTACTCTCTCCTCTATCACAAACTGCTGGCTTACATATGGCAATGTAACGGCACGTTCTTCCAGATGCCATCGCATCAATATGGCATTGATTATTTTGCACTCGAGAGATGTTCTTATAAGTTGAAGCTGATCCACTTACCTTTCATACATGATACAAGCCACTTCAATGTTGGTCTCTTTAGTTTTTGTGGTTCAACTTCTTTCTGCATGGGATTAATCGTGCTTTGTTTTGTGACTGCATTTATTTTCATGATAAAAGTTTTTGTTCTTCTGCTGCAAAGTATTCTCAGTCAAAACTAGAAGGGCACTCGGTAGAGCGCATACCTCTGCCCCGTAATGCCTGATCCACGAGAACATCTCGGGCCCAATACATTTTTGAGATAACGTGCGATACATTACTTTAGCCCTGTCTCTCAATGGTGAAGAATCACTTAAAAAATTATCAGATCCGGATCCGGATTCAGATCTTCACCAAAATGGAATCAATTCTTCCTTGTCACACACCAAGCATGTCCACAAAGTTTCATCCGAATCCATCCACAACTTTTTGAGATATCGTGCTTGATATCGTTTTTGGCCCGATCTCTCAATGGTGAAGAATCACGTAGAAAATTCTAGAAGTCGGATCTGGATTCGGATCTTCACCAAAATCTAATAAATTCGTCCTTGTCACACACCGAACCTGTCCACAAAATTTAATCTGGCTCTGTCCACAACTTTTTGAGATATCCTGTACACAAACAGACAAACAAACAAGCAGTCATAGACTGGTACTTAGGAAATCGTCAACTTGACCTCTGACCTTGTCTAATAAAAGCTGTCTCTAGAGAAGGTAGCGACGCAAACCAGAAGTTTCACGATGATTCTGTACCAAACCTCTCATAAAACATCCGATTTTTACCAGAATTTCGACAACCGAGTGTTTAGCATACTTAACCGTTACCAAAATTGAAGACAGGATTGAAATTGACTTTAAAACGAGCGCGTAATGCCGTGTGTTACAATCCCCCTCATTAGCATAATCTTCAGTTAGCCTCAGACACGACACCGACATAAATCTCATAAAACATCCGATTTTTACCAGAATTTCGACAACCGAGTATTAAGCATACTTACCTTACCAAAAGTGAAGACAGGTTGAAATTGACTTTAAAACGAGCGCGTAATCCTGTGTTACAATCCCCCTCATAGCATAATTTCAGTTAAGCCTCAGACACGACACCGACATAATCTCAAAAACATCCGTTTTACCAGAATTTCGACACCGAGTTTAAGCATACTTACCGTTACAAAGTGAAACAGAATTGCGATCCGAGTTAAACGAACTCGTAATGACCGAAGCAAAAATCTCCATTTTCAACGCAATTATTTAATATTATTTTATCAAAGTCACAAAACCGTAATATTCGGCCATCCACCAACAATCTTTACATAATCCGACGGCTTAGCGAGTCAGGCATGCGACGATAACCTTTATTGGGATAAAAAATGATTTAAAACACCATCTTTATGAAAACACCGTCAGCGCGCGCACACGCAAAACCTTTACGTGACTCACGACGCGTCTGCTCGAGCGCGCTGCACCACGTGACGAGCCGTGACGCGGCGAGTGAAATATTTTTTATACAATCTTAAAACGTCTCCAAAACATCCGATTTTTACCAGAATTTCGACAACCGAGTGTTAAGCGTCCTAAGCGATCGCAAAACCGAAGACAAAATTAAAATCGAAGTTAAAACGAACTCGTAACGTCGACCGAAGCAAAAATACTCCATTTCTCCACATTAATTTACGGAATTATGTTTGACCTCACTGTGACCTTGACCTTTGACCGATTTTACCAAATCTAATCAGCGCTAGCATCACCCTCCTGAATCACGTGGTGTAATTTGACATTGGTAGCTTCTTCCGTTCTCGAGTTATCGTGCCTACAAAACAAACACACAAACACACACAACAAACAAACACACAAACAGAGGACGGAAGTCATCAATATACTTACGAAATCTTTTCTTTCCTTTTTATCCTTTTTAGGATTTTCGTAAGTAACAAACAGACAGACAGAAAGGGGTGAAAACATCACCTCCTTCACCATCGATGGTGGATGTAATAACTAACTCTTCCCAACTTACATCATTGTTCAGAATTTCCTTTCCTGTGTATCATAACCACCCTTCCTTCTGATGTGTGAAGGTACCCCGTTGTCCATTCTTGCAACAAAATGCCACTCGGCAACGAATTTGAAAGCTGTGCTCTCTTGATGTCTTTGTGTTGTGCTTTACTGACAACAATCCCATTTGTTGATTTGAATATATATTTTAATCTTAATCTTGGAGCTGGATTTTTGTTTTTTTTAAAGACGAGAAAGCTGATTACAAACACATCCCCACTATTAATATAGGGATTTTAAAGTCTTTATATATCTTTGTGCAGATCGCAGAAAGACAACAACAAAAAAATGAAAAGACATGGTCATGGTGTCATCGAGAGAGCTTTGGGAGAATAATATGGCTTGGTGTTGTTGGAGAGTAATTTTAAAAATACAAAAGAATGGGGTGGAGCAAGGGTTGATTTGGTTTTCTCTTCAATGTCTCAGACTTATGGAGGAGTTTGTATATTTATTATATGAAGGACAGGGACATTAAGAGACAATGGACAAACTAACACACTCTTTGAGCTTTCAACTTGAGATCGCAGCACCAGGAAGAGCATCAAGTAGGTCAAACCAAGATACATTTGGAGTGAACAGCAGATGTTCTATGAGATGAAGTCATTTAACAGTTGGTATATGGCTCTTGAGCTTTACAAAGATGGTGGAGGGAACAGTGATCAGATTTTTAGATTATCATTTAAAGTGATACTCATGACAGATTATGCTGTAGGAAAAGATAAAGGAGTGCACAGAAAGTTTCAATAAACAATACATCAACTCCATTCCATACACCATGGAACTGGGGTGAATAGTGTTTAGGTTGGAGTCAGATGTTTCATTAAATGCTCATCATCATAATAGAATGGGCATTCGCAACTCCAGCTTTGAACACCCAGCCGGCAAGCAGCATCATCGCTGTGCATCATCCCTCCGCAGAACTCGACTGAGACGCTTCACTCAGGGTGGTGTCGGTGGGGATACAGACAATGGGAGTGAGCACCGGATTGATGTGGCCTCATGTCCGATCGATGTGGTTGACACGTGTACAATTGACGTCTTGGTTCTGGCAGCATTGCTTTGCATGTAATTAATTGTATGCCTGTTAATAATATGTCATCAAGTTCGGTGTGTTTAAGGCGCTGGCATTGTCACACTGGCTGTGTGCTCTTATGAAATTGTTTCTGTTGCATTTGTGACTTTCCTCATCCCATTCTGCCCTTTTTTGCCTCCATTAGGTACTTATGTCTGTGCACACATCTCCCAATAATTAAATTATAGCATACAACAGAGTCATGTACCTGCATAGGCCATGTCTGCGTGTCTGCACTGTGTCTGACAAGCTGTGATTATATGTAATTCCCCTTTCACACGGCCTGTCAAACAAAACAGTATAATGTAATGCTAGAACAAGGAGTAGAAAAGGCAAACTTATTTAATGTTATTTTTGTCTTTTTTAAGGGGGGGTGGTGGGTGACAGAGCAGGTAGGGAGATGAGAAGAAAGGTGACATCCATTGCTTTGTTTTCAGAGACAATGTCACAATTAGTGCAAAATGCAGTATTTCTTGCCACAATTTCATGGAGGAGTCATTTGCCTCATTAATATTTCATTCATGTTTGTGCTGTTTGAGGACAATGAAGAAAAATCTCCACAAGCCTGTATCTCACCCCAATGATCAAATGGGTCAATATATGGTGATCAGATGAGCTTGCTGAAGTTTACATCATCATCATTCTTCCTTGGACAATTTATTCAGACTTTTTAAAAGCCTTTTCCTTGGAACCATTTTTATTTCGGAAATTACTGAGACATTCCATTAAAAGCTATAAAGCACCAAAAAAATGAGCAGCCAAATGCATTGTTTTGACATTTGAATAGGCAACTTGAAAGTGAACCAGTAATAAAACAAAACAAAGTAATCACTGCAGCGATAACAGATCTGAAAAGTGGAAATATCGTTTTCGATCCTCAAAATTATCATAATTTCAGAAAAATTATTGAACATTGTCAAATCTTTTAAAAGCAATATGATAATCAATACAATGATATCCATCCATCCTACAGGACCACACTCTGTGCAGAGCGTTGGTGCTTGCCTAAGCAGTCTCCTTGGCTATTGGGCACAATCCTGGACGGGTCACCACTCCAACACAGTATACCAGTATGCTGGCACTCATTTTGCCGACCTCAGAAGGATGACAGGCCAAGTTAACCCCACCTGGTATTAATTTAACAGCTGAGTGGGATTTGAACTCAGGACGCGAATATCCCAAGCCCACCACCCGAACCATTAAGCCAACACCAGGCATAACGTAATGATATGCTGGTTAGTTTGTTCTTCTGTCCCTCCGTCACATATTGTGACATTATGAATTTAATATTTTTGTCGTTATTTAATTTTAACACCAATATGTGTGTATATATTATAAAATACATCACAAAGAAGGTAATTAATTTACCCTCATTAACACAATTCAGATACTCACATCACTCGAGAGTGGCAATTCCACGGAATTCCTACGGAATATATCTCGCGAGATTGTGAATTGGATGGTAATGTGACTAAATTGTGAATTTAATGAGGTAATGAATAAATCGTATGGAATGGTGAAAGAATGCCCTCTTGCTTTGAAGAATGGTAAGAAATGGGAAGGGGACGACAGAGAGTTGGGAGTGGGGGGGGAGGGGGTGAGGATAAATAGGGGACAGAGTTGGGAGAGGGTAGTTGAGGCTTTGGGGGAGGGGGTTGAGGACTTTGGGTGGGGAGTCAGTGTGAAGACAGGGTGGGGAGGGGCTTGAAGACTTGGGATTTGGTTGGGGGGGGGGGGTTGAGGACTTGAGGTGGAGGGATGAGTTGAGGTTGTGGTGCGGGGGAGAAGAGTGCATTTTACATTACATGGAATTTCCGTGAGTACATACTAATAATAATATAACTTTACTCACCGTCCTGTTGCCAATAGAGCATCCAAATATTTCAAACAAGATATTTTGCCGTCGTCACATTTCTCCACTGCAAAGTGGTCGTGGTCATTCACACTTCATTGATGAGGAGTTAAAGACAGTGTGGCTGCATCCGCGCCGGCAATCTTCACAGACGGAAGTGACGTTATATATGTTCATGCACTCCGTGCACATGCTGTCACACCTGCGGGGAAACAAACTTTGTGACGTAGAAGGACAAAATCTGTTTGGCAGACTGAGAAAAATCTGAGGAAATGTAAACTGGAATTTGAAGGTCGAGTACTTTTTGAAGTTGCCAGAACGATCGTATATTTGGCCATTTTTGCAATTACCAATCGTACAGTGTACACACATCATATAAATATGATAATTATCATACGTCTGGAAACAATTTAAAAAAATTAAGGGGCAACAAGTCCGTTTATGTTATGGAACTGACCAGCCACTGGCCACCAATTTAATTGCACTAACCTCTTGATGTGAAATCAATCAAACGGGAGGACCTTCAACCAAAACAAATGATGATCCTGTTGAGAGATCTCCACTGGCTTGTATTACAGACCAATTCATATGGATCATTGTGCACTGGTCATGTAAGCTTGCAAATGCTAGAGAGTCAATTGACCAGTAATCTGGATTAGTGCAGGGAAAGAATAGGAACAAAAGAAGAGGAAAAAAATTAAGTACATTTAAGAAATAATCTACAAGCTAAGGAAAAGTGCTTGGGTGTGGGATTAGTTGAATGTTTCCAATTCCAACTCTGCTCCAAAAGCGAATAGGTGCAGAATGTCTGGTAGGTCGCTGGTTGGATTCTGACGCTGGCCGAGTGATATTAAGAACTTTTTTTAAAAAATGTTACGTACTGCTTCCTCCATTGACATTTAGAGGATAGAGGACCGACAAAAGCCTTGGGTTGGCATGCCACTCGGGGGTTGGAGAGTGGGGGATTTTCTTTAATTGCATCGCTGACTGCGGAGACAAAAAGTGACTTCACAAAGATGGCGTCACCGGCACTCAGATTGCTCTCGGAAATTACGTTGCTTCCCCCAAGGTCACCGGATCTGTTTGCCCGAAGTGAAGTTCGGTGTTGTCTAATGTCTGTTTGTGTCTGTGAATTGTGTCGCAGCTCCTCCATGAGCCTTCGAACCTGTTCAAAAAAGAACAAACAAAAAGTCGTTCCACAATTGCACATGATAACGTCTTGTTCAGAAGCTGAAAAGACTAGTTCATTGGTTGTGTATGAGCATGTACGGTAGTGGCGATGGTGGAGAGATAGTTGCAGCCAAACAATTGATAAATCTTTGCGAAAGTGCAGTAACGTTGTTTGTCATTAATAGTAATTTAAAGAAACATGCAGGTCTCCAGGTCATCCACACTTCAACTGCTTTGGTAAACATTCATGGCTGCTCATAGGCATTGCATTTTCTGCCTAAAGTTCTGTTTGTCTTCAGCCAGCAGTTCATTTATTTATTCATTTTTTGGTTGCGTTTCTTGATCTCTCTGCTCCGTGATCAACCATTCTCTGATACATATGTAGTATCTTCAGATTCTTCTTCTTTTCTGGATGCAGGACAAGAGGAATTGTTTTCATTGCACTTTTATTGTCAAAAACAACCTGCCAGAAAAGGAAAAAAAATATTTGGAGCATGTTGTCCGGTTGCAAGAGTGCACGTGTGGTCCTGCAGCTCCTGCTGTGTGGGAGTATACTTTGGAACGTTTTCATCAATATTTTCATCAGAAGATGAATGCATGAAATTTATTTGTAGCATTCTTAATCATTCTCAAGCCAAGCTTGCCGTACACAGAGGTGATTCATCCTGGCAGATTGCCCCAACGTTTTGACCACGTCGGCTTCACCGAAGTGTGTCCTCGGGTTGACCTCACGATTGAGAGCGTGTTTCATAGGATTCGCCTGCGACTCCCTTCAATCATCTGAATGTCTGCCCGAAATCAGTGCTGAAGAGAATATGATCTGCTCATTGAGCGAATACCCCGCAATTTACCAGAAGTGATTCACCTCACCTCCGTGTTTCTGTGAAAGACTTCCACAGAATGGACTCACCTTAGAGTCCGGGTGAGTCTGACAGTTTATTGGAGTTGTCTGCTTCCAAACCGTTGGAAAATAAGTGAATTTGGTATTAAACTTGTTAAACTCGATTTTGAGGAATGTAAAACGCAGAAAATTATGTCTACGTTTGAAATTCCCGTGGACATTCCCTGTTATTTACGCCAGGGCTTGTTGGTGAATGTCACACAAAAGTATTACCTGCCTGTGAACAATCAATCTCCTGGGATTCGCACGCACATATCGGCATCATTGAATGGACTGCTTGTAGATGAACTGCAGCAGTTGTTCTGCAGACCAAAATCACCACAATGAGAACTGTTGTGTTACATCATGAGCTGTGTGTTCAAATAGGAAAGCCAAACAGACTATCTTGTGTTGATAATTCTCCAGCAATTTAACAAATACAAAACGGATTACTTGAAAAGGAATGCTTCCTTATTGTGTTCTTCAAAGCACGTGAGACTACCAATCTGCCATGTCATCTAGCTATGCTAATTACAGGTATTCCACCATCTTGAGAATGTTTCAATAAGGGTGAGACCATGCCCGCTTATATTGTGATGCTTTTGTAACCAGTATAACCATTGTGCAAACCCTCATCCACATCAGGAAAATTTTATTTTAAAGCAGACAATTTCCCCTTTCCTATCTTGAAAGGCCACTTAGCATATACTGTACTTTTATCTTCTACAAACAACTTTTAGGGAGACATTAAAACAATAAGTTTCTCTAGCTTTGTCTCACATCACATATGAACAGTCTTCAGCAGATCCCATTTTTATTCTGGCCACTCATTGTATGAGTAAATGGCAAGTGGGCGTTTTCCACGAGGCTAAGTCCTTCATCCGTACGTACTAGCGTCTTCCACTGAACAAGATCTTCATGCAACTTACAATGTCGAAGGGCTCTGGGGGCTAATAATTTTGCATTGCACCTTCAGTTCCTCGATGCAGTGGAAGGTAATTCCTTAATCATTACTAGCATCTTCCTGAAGACAGCAGAGGCTCAAAGCTGTGTGGTCAGATGGGAACACCAAACAAGCTATCCCCAATTAAAGTAAATGTCAACCACAGGGATTTATCATTTTGAAGCCTCTTTTTCAACCCATTTCCCACATGAAAATAAATTATTCTTTCTAATTCTAAAAGCTTACATGAACGACCGGTCTGAGATAGCATTTTGTGATTCCGTAAGTGAGAGAAGACAGTTGTGAGATGCAAGTAGGGCTGGCACCACTCTAACTTTTTTTTAGGCCATCGATATTTTATAATCTAAATCGTTGTAACAGGACTCGTTCCCGCATCGTATATGACTTTTCATTTAACTTTCGATAAATACATCATAGGATTATACCTGGTGTTGGCTTATTGGTTTGGGTGGTTTGTTCTTAGGATCCCATTGGGATCCTAGGATCCTGTGTTCAAATCACACTTGGCTGTTGAATTAATACCAGGTGGGGTTGACTGCCTATCATCCTTCTGAGGTCGGCAAAATGAGTGCCTGCATGCTGGTGTACTGTGTCGGAGTGGCGACCTGTCCAGGATTGTGTCCAACAGCCAAGGAGACTGCTTAGGTAGCACCAACACTCTGCACAGAGTATGGTTCCAATGGATGGATGGATCATTGGATTCGGTCACACAAGTGGTTCATCTTCATTGAGGAGTGACGACATATATATATATATATATATATATATATATATCCCCAAAACAACTCGCCTCCTAATTTGGGGAAGCAGTAAGGCACAGATTGTGTCTCACAACAGCTGAAACTGCACAACCAGTGAGCACCAATGGTCGTCTGCCACCCAACACATTGTCTCTGCCATGCTGCACACAAAACTAGAGGTGGCAGAGACAATGTGTTAACAACCTATCTGTATATACATATTGTTACGGGTTGGCCGGCTGGGCCATGAGGGGCTTCTCGGACCCGCTGCCTGACCTTTGACCCTGAAGCCGACGAGCTGCAGATAATACCGCGGTATGACAGAATGCTCGCCGCATTTAGGTAGGGTCCTCACATCCAATTCCTACCTTGCCTTCCTGGCAAATTAATTTCCCCAGATAGGGAACTGTGCTCTCGACGCCCCACTCCTATATATCAAGAACGGCCGAGTGGAACCGTAAGTGGGACGTCGGCTAGTCTCTGACCGTCGTGAAACAGCGGGGCAAAACTCCCATCCACTATTTACGTACTCTGTCTAGCCAATAGAGAAAGAAACAATCAGGCAGGTTGGAAACGATTGATCATGTTAATAATAAGCACATTATATATATACTGTATATATTATACAAGCAATGCACTGCCACAATAGAAAGTCATACCCTCAGCACACAAGCCCCTTTAACAGTCAACTTATCCTGAAACTACAGACAGAGGCGCCTCAGTCACTCCGGGAAATTAGACAAGTAGGAGGGATAGCCAGATAGAAGAAGACAGGATTTATTCGTGACCCCTCACTTACCCAATGTAAGCTTGGGGGTTATGTTGGTCCCAACTTGGAAGGGGGGGGGCAGGTTGGGTGGAGAGAAGAGATGGTAATGGTATGATGTGATGTTTGAGGAGAGATGTGGGTGAATGCTACGTAATGCGATGGAGGAAATCGTGAATGCTCCCCTGCTCTGAACGAGTCGAGGGGAGAATCATTGAATTGTGACAGATTCGGCATTATGGATAGTAATTAGGCCAAATAAAAAAAAATACCAGTTGATCGTCCACTCCAGCTTCCTTTTTTGAACCTGCCTCCTTTTTTTTATTATTTGTTATTTTGTCAAAGATCCTGAAAAAAAAAATCGCATCCGTGTCCGAAGAAAGCTGTGCAGCGAAGTAGCCCCATGGGGAACTGATGGTTACTTCCCCAACAGGCGAGGTGACCTTACTCTCCTGATGCAAACTAAACGATAACACAAAAATCTAAACAACAACACAAGAAAAACTAAACAAAACAAACCAGAAACAAACAAAACACGGTGGTTTACAAAGTTTCTTCTTCTTCATTTTTTGTACGGATGGATGCAAGCAAAGACATAACAAATATTGAAGTGGTTCTCATCAATTAAAAAATCCATATCTTCATGCATGACTTGCAGCATTCTTTGAATTTATCATTTTCCCAATATCAATATGGAGTTTTTATAGCTTCCGCCGAGCCGCAGCGCCGAGAGCTGTACTGGTCCTTTCCGTTCACTGCTGCTTTCCCGTTCCCTTGCGTGATATGCGAGCAATACTGATCTGTGTACATGTCTGCGTACGTAAGTTCCATCCCAGCCACTGCAGTAAAATGCAGTCCACATTTCCAATTAAAATAACGCAAAAGTTGATGGGTTTTAAAACGAGCAAATTGTGCAACGAATGTGGAATGTAGAATGTAGACAAATTGTATGAATGCGACAATCTATTTTCATAATTTAAGCTTAATTTTTGCCTCTGACACCGAAGGTGAAGGGGGTTATGTTTTCACCCCTCTGTCTGTTTGTTACTTGCAAAATCAAAGATTTTTCAAGTATATTAGTCAATCGATTTTGTTATTCTGTTTGTTAATTGCTGGAATCCTTCGGATTTCGGCAATTATGTTGGTCGGTTGTGTGTGTCATTCTGTGTGTCTGTGTGTCTGTCTGTCTGTCTGTTTGTTTGTTTGTGTTTGTTTACCCTGTAGCAGCCACACTGTTTCAGCAATCATGATCAAACTGGGTACAGATGTCGGCCATGGTCCAACTTAGACACTTGTCGTTTTTGGTAAATCTACGTCAAAGGTCAAGGTCAAGGTCACCGAAAAACCGAAATTCTTATTTTCGCAATAACATCCGCTAAAATGGTCGTATCGACTTCAAACCAAATCCAAAACGTGCATCTTCCAATTCTGCATCCCACCATATGTCTCATTGGGGTGTCACACCAACACCCTTCTTAGCGGTCGGGGGTTGAATGTCGGGGGGTCGGGTCAAAAATTTCAAATTGCGATAAAAACGCCATTTCAAGTCCGATTGACTTCCAACTTATGATCATGACCAGACTAAGTGCTATACAGTAACTCATTAAACAGTAGCACTATCGACTTATAAGAACCAAATTGATTTCCAGGTTTTTGTTTTTTCAGAGATCATGGAGATATGACAAAGTTACTCCGGCAATTCCTTGCCCAACGAGCAATTTCATTTGTTTGTTAATTTGTTAATCACCCACAGGTCACAATTGTATACCGATCGTCATGAAACTTTACCAAGCTCTAGAGGTAGTCTCAACTGAGAAGCTGATTGATTTGACATCAAAGGTCAAAGGTCATCTTCAGGTCAAATTTCTAAAATCATCATTTTTCAGCCGATTGACTTGAAAGTTGAACAGGATTTGCGTTTTGCATCACTGAATTGGAAACCAATGATTTGAGGTCTAACGGTCAAAGGTCAACTGAAGGTCAAACTCTAAAATCATTAATTTTATCTGTAAATTGTCAATTTTCATCCAATTGACTTGAAAATTAAACAGCAATTTCATAGTGCATGACTGAATTGGGAAAACAACTATTTTTGAGGTCAAAATGTCAAAGGTCAACTCAAGGTCAAACTTCTAAAATCATCCAATTTAATTTTTTAAATCGTCAATTTTTATCCGATTAACCTGAAAATTGAGCAGCAATTGCATTTGCATCACTGAATTTGGAAACCAAGTATTTTTGAGGTCAAAAGTTAAAAGTCAACTCAAGGTCAAACTTCTAAAATCTTCAATTTCAATTTGACAAAATAATCAATTTTCATCCGATTGACCTGAGCTTTGATTAAGATTGTCAATTTTAATCTTAATGAAATGGACAATTTGATGTATCCATGGCAACCTTTGGAGAGGGGGGTGGATTTTGCAAGTATCGTGCTCTGCACGGTCTTTTTCTTGCTTGTCTCTTTGTTTGTTTTGTGTGCAGGATATCTCAAAAAATTGTGGACGGATTTTAATGAAAGTTGGAAGGCAGGTTGGGTGTGTGACAAGGATGAACTGATTCGATTTTGGTGAAGATCCGGAACCGGATCCGGCTACTAGAAATTTTTAAGTGATTCTTCACCATTGAGAGATAGGTCCAAACATGATATACAGCACAATATCTCAAAAAGTTGACGGATTCGTATGAAACTTGGTGGACACATTGGGTGTGTGAAGAAGAAGAATCAATTCAATTTTGGTGAAGATCCGGATTCAGATCTGCATTTGATAATTTTTAAGTGATTCTTCAACATTGAGAGATAGGACGAAACTATAATATAGCATGACATCTCAAAAAGTTGTGGGTGGATTCAAACGAAACTTGATGTACAGGTAGTGTGTGTGTGTGACAAGAACGAATTGATTTGATTTCGGTTAAGATCCAAATCCAGATTCGGATACGAGAATTTTTTAATTTTCTAAGTGATTCTTCACCATTGAGAGATTGGGCCAAAAACGATTTATAGCATGATATTTCAAAAATTTATTGCGCCTGATATGTTCTCGTGGATCAGGTATTGCATGGCGGAGGTATGCACTCTACCGAGTGCCCTTCTAGTTGAAAATGTTTTTCATCTGTTTTGCAAATTTGAACGGAACTTCGAGTCCTGAAGCTGTGATATACAGGAGCAGTTCTTGATGGGTGGCACTCCTATGTGATGTTTTCTCCGATTTTGCAGGTGGGGAGTTGGACCAGGGAGTGCTGGTGAATCCACATCCCTCATATGTAAATCTGTGTATTAAATGTTTCCTGTGATAGATCTACAAAGAAAGATGGCATAGCCAATAATTTTGATATGCATGAAGTGTGTGGGTTTTTTTTTTGTAGTTTGCCTTACATTTATGATATATTTGTTTGGAACTGTGGATTGCATTTTAATAGTCTTAGTGAGTGTGGACGTGACACGTCAGATGTATGACCCACATCATATTTTGTTTGGGGGGAGAAAACAAACATGTCTGGTACATGACTCGTGTAATTTTTTCTGGATATTTTAAAATAATCTGGATGATCAACTGGTATTTTTTTTTTATTTGGCCTTAGTTATACAGTACTTGTGTAAGATAGCTCGTGGAAGAGCTTGTGTGGGGATATTCGTATAGGGATAGCTTGTGGAACAGCTATGACACAGAACAAATGAGGACACAATATAACAAAGGCAACAGCAGGAGAAAGGGGAAACACCAACAGCAGAGGTGAGTAATAAAGTAGATGGGAGGATTTGCGGTATGGTCCTTTCAGAGAGAGAGAGAGTGAGTGAGGGCACGGGATTTCTCAGAATTGAAAGACATATTCCAAGTGTTTGACCAGCTTGTGATTTTGTGTAGGTCTGAGAAGAGGGAAGATGCTGCTGCCTATTTGTCAGAAGGATGAGGGATGTCATGGCAGAGAGTGGAGTCATCAGCAAATAGATAAACAGGATTTTCCAGAGAGTCAGTTCGATCATTGATGAAGATTAGGAATAAGTTGGGGCCAAGAACACTGCCTTGGGGTACTCCAGCTTTGACAGTGAGAGGAGAAGAAAGGGTTCCATTGAGAGCCGCACATTGGCTACAAAAGTGGAGGAAGTCAGTAAGCCATGTGTGGAGTTTGCCTTGGATTCAATTGGCAGACAGGTTTGAGAGCAGGAATGCCAGACTGTGTCAAAAGTTTAAGATATGTCCAGAGAGATGGCCCTGATCTCATTTGTAATATTGAAAGCCTCCGTCCATTGTTGGGAGGGTAGAAGCAGCACGTCCAAGGTAGAATGACCTGGTCTGAAACCACATTGTTTATCTGAGATGAGGCTGTTGGAGAAAAGGAATGATTTTATGTCAACTGCGATGATGGATTCCATGCCTTGCTTATGACTGGAAGTAAGCTAAATTGTCTGTGGTTAAGGTGATCCGTTTTTGCTCCTTTATAGGTAATGCTGTGATGTTGGCTGATTTCCAAGCAGATGGCAGATGACCTAAGGTAAATGACAGGGCGAAAAAGGCAGAAAGAGGAAGCACACGAGCAGCAGAGCAGGTTTTTAGGACACGTGAGCTGATGCCGCCCGGTCCAGTTGCAGAGTCAGTCGAGGGTTACCAGAAACTGTTCCACTTTTTCAGGTGAAAAAAAACAGAATTCAGGAGAATTGGGTAAGACTGGGAAGGCTTGACACAGAGAGTGAGGGATTAGGGCACAATATTTTGAAGAAAACATAGAATTGAGGCATGCGGCCTTCCCAGGACCAGAGTCAGCTGTGGTCCCATTTGAAATGAGTGAAGGTTGGAGGGAATAGAACGGGAGCATACACCAGAGATGGACTTGACAAGGCACCACCAGGTTTTTGAGGAGGGAGACAAGTTCAAAAGCTCATTCTTGAGATTGGTCAGATGTTGTTTTCTGGCTCTCCTGAGAGTGGACACACACTTGTTCTGGGCTCTTTGGAATTATCTGAGTTTGGCTTTGGTCGGATTTGCCTTCCAGGAGGAGAATGCAAATTGATTTAAAGCAACTGCCTCACCACAGGCTTCAGAGTTTCAAGAGTGGGAGGAGTGGTAAGATAATTGAAGGTGAGATGGGATAAATCTGTGTATAAGAGAGCAGGTTTCTGTGGAAGAATTCTCAGGCTGAATTAATATCAGCGGCGGTGGATAGAGGAGACCAGTCCTGAAGTGTGAAAAAAAAAATCACAAATACGCTAAGCACAGAGCCACGAAGACAGAAGCAGGTCACATTTTATGAACTGCGAATGCACGGGATCCACGAATATCGAAATGTTGTGTGTGTGGTGTGTGGTGTGTGTGTGTATCTATATATATATAATATATATATATATCTATATATATATATATATATGTGTATATGTGTATATATGAATATATATATATATATATATATATATATATATACAGACACATACACACACATGTATATACATTTACTTATATATATTATATGTATGTAGTTGCTGCCTGGTGTTGGCTGAATGCAAAGGGGGTGGGCTTGGGATCCTAGGATCCTGAGTTCAAATCCCTCTCGGATGTTGCATTAATACCAGTGCGGTTGACTCTGCCCATCATCCTTTCGAGGTCGGCAAAATGAGTGCCAGCTTGCCTGTATCCTGTGTCTGAGTGGCGACCTGTCCAGGATTGTGCCCAATAGCCAAGGAGACTGCTTAGGGCCCTGTCACACCTTGACGTTTAAGCCAGCAATGGCAACGTATAAAATTGATCTAAAACGTTGACGTACGCTGAAATTTTGATGGTTTTTTTTGAGTTTTTGGCGTATTCAAAACGTGTTTGTCGTTTGCATAACATATTAGTACGGGCACAGAACGTTTCGTTGTGTTAAACATAACTTTACCAACGAATGCTTACCTTGTGATCGGCGTTCAAAACCTAAGACAAGCGATAGTTCAACTTACCCTTTGCGCGCTATACGTATCGCCGGCGAACTCGTGGCGTAGCCTGTTGAGAAGTTGCCGGACGCCGATTGAAATCAAAACTGCCCGAATTTGAATTGTCAACATTGCAGTCACACCTTGACGATTTTGCCAGCGTATGCCATTCTATGAAAAATGGGTTACAACGCTAGGCACACGTCAAATACGCTATAGGAAAGTTGAGTATACGTTAAGATATGCTCGAAATCATTGAAGTACGCTGGCATATTACCTAGTCCGTTCGATACGTCGTGAAATTTCAAGCATGCTGAAAAATTTTAAGACGTACTCGACGTAAGGCTCACACGTTTCGCATGCGTTGGCATCTGTTCTTGCACGTTCCGCGATCGTTTAAACACGGCGAACACACGTTACTTGTAGGTTAGTCATAAGTCGAAGCACGTCAAGTTAATGGCAACCATACTTGAAACCCAATTATAACCGTTGATAACGTGCTTTGAACAAATGAGTAACGTCAGCTTAGCCTATGTTTAACGTGCTTGGAAAGTATGAGTAACGTGCATTGAAACTATGTATAACTGGCCTTGAACCAATGGCTACCGTGCTATGAACGTAAGAGTAACGTGCGTTTAACCTATTGTAGCATGTTTTGAACCTAAGTAAAACGTGCATCTAACCATTGAATAACATGCTATGAACCTATTTGTAACGTATGTATAACGCACATTGTCGTATGTAGACGAATTAAATTGACGTCTTCCGGACAACCACAGCATTACTGAAAGTGTTTCTAACTTAACATCTACCGTGTACTGACGGTATTGGCAGCGTTTAGGGAATTGGTATATACAAATGGGCTTCAAAGAGGAACCCATCATTGTTCCAGACTCCATGTTGAGTAGATGTCAATGCAGTAGTATCAGTAGTAGTAATACTATTAGCAGTAGTTGGTGTGCGTGACAGTAGTAATAGTAGTAGTAGTTGTAGTAGTAGCATTGGTAGTAGTAGAATGTCTACATCAGTAGTAGTAGTGGTATGTCTATGTCAGTAGTAGTAGTAGTATGTCATGTCAGTAGTTGTAGTAGTAGTAGTATGTCTATGTCAGTAGTAGTAGTAGTAGTAGTATGTCTATGTCTAGTAGTAGGTAGATGTCTATGTCAGTAGTATAGTAGTAGTTGTAGTAGTAGTATTGTAGTAGTAGTAGTATGTCTATGTCAGTAGTAGTAGTAGTAGTAGTAGTGTATGTCTATGTCAGTAGTAGTAGTAGTAGTATGTCTATGTCAGTAGTAGTTGTAGTAGTAGTATTGTAGTAGTAGTAGGTCCATGTCAGTAGTAGTAGTGAGCGTGATGGGGAGGGTGTGGGTGATGATGGATCCTCTTATCGTCCACGAATAGGAGACTACTTTGCACCATTGTTCGATGTTCTTTCGGCTAATTTTTTTTCCTCATTCCCACGATGAAAATATTCTTTGTTTTACTTTTTAAAATATTAAAAACGACTTTGACAAATGCATAATGTACTAGTAATGAACACAGAACGCTTCGAGAACTTATACATAAGTTATACCAACGATTGTTTATCGTGTTTTAGGCGTCCACAACCTATGCCCAACGTTAGTCCAGCGTATGCATAGCGTAATAATTCCCAAGCACGTTATTCATAGGTTATAAATAAGTCACGGTACCCTAAACATTACTTTGATGTGTTTCGACGTATGAGGAACTTTCAAGTAGCGTGTTGCGAAGTGTGAACAACGTTTGTGTAGCGTGCTTACAAAACGTTACTCATAGGTTAGAAATAAGTTTCGGGTACGCGAATGTTACCTCTACGGTGTTTCGACTTATGAGTAACATACAATTAACGTGTGTCAACGATCGCATAACGTGCCTAAACTTATGGCCGGCGTAGCGAACGTGTGAGCCAAACGCGAGTACGTCGTAAAATTTTAAGCATTCGAAAAAAGAGAGAACAAGCACAAAAGTCAACGATTAAAGCCAGCGTACAACGACTTATGGCAGTGTTTTTCAGGGTATTCCTAACGTATACAAAACTTACCAATAACGTATTCGACGTGTGCCAGCGTATTCGGCAAATTTGTAAAAAAACGGCATACGTTCGCTAATCGTCAAGGTGTGACAGCCCCTTTAGGCAGCACCAACGCTCTGCAGAGAGTGTGGTCCCTATGGATGTTTAAATATTATATTATATATATATATATATATATATATATATTATATATATATATATATATATATATACAGTAATCCCCGTTTCTCGCGGGGGTTACGTTCCAAACCTCCCCGCGCTAAGTGAAATCCGCGATGAATGGACGCCTCCCCAAAAAATCGATTCGACTGGTCTGGTCTGGTCGGTTTGGCAGTGATTGGGTTTGAGGTGCCGGAGTCGACTGGTCTGGTCTGGTCGGTTTGGCAGTGAGTGGGTTTGAGGTGCCGGAGATCGACTGTCTGGTCTGGTCGGTTTGGCAGTGAGTGGGTTTGAGGTGCCGGAGATCGATGTTCTGGTCTGCTCGGTTTGGCAGTGATTGGGTTTGAGGTGCCGGAGATCGACTAGTCTGGTCTGGTCGGTTTTGAGGTGCTGGGTATGAGCATTGCTCGTCCAACGGCGGCAAACCTTTTTCCTTCCCGAAGCATATATCGAGCACCTTTACCTTAACCTTCTCCTGGAGCGTCCCAGGACCTTCCTCTGGCGCTTCGGTTCCTTGCCAGAAACCTTCGAAGGTGCAGGGCGTTTGGGCGGCATCGTGGGCTTGGAGAAAAAAACGTAGAAAATATTCGAAGTTCACAAGCGAAACTTTGTCTCGTGCGTTGTGTGACTGGTCGAGCACCACGCGTTATAATTTATTGCTTAAATAATTTATATTTATTACATTTTTACCGCGATGTACCGGGGGAATCCGCAGAAAAATTAGTTACGTTCCAAGGGAAAACCCGCGATGAACCGGGGGCGCGATAGGTGAACCGCGATGAAGCGCGGGGGTTGACTTGTATATATATATATATATATATTATATTATATATATATATATATATATATATATATATAGTTGTATTTTCTGTCTTTCTGTATGTCCATCAATGGAATCAGCCCCACCAATAGTAACCCTGT
Organism: Eptatretus atami; assembly: GCA_035128595.1. NCBI lineage: Eukaryota > Metazoa > Chordata > Myxini > Myxiniformes > Myxinidae > Eptatretus > Eptatretus atami. The sequence goes on from CM068956.1 coordinate 131,425,401, forward strand.
CATGTTGCACCCGTTGGGATCTTCTTGGCAAATAGAGATGCAAGAAAACATTTTCAAACCCACAGTGTGGGTGTTCAGGTTGAGGGGAAGACCCCAATTCTATCTGTGTAAATCAAACATATTTTCAACCAAATCTTACCAAATGGGATCTTTTCGGATCACAACTCAACAGCACTCATTTTCACTACATCTGCCAAAGTTTCAAATCAATGACTGCATTGTGTTTTATTTATAAAGTCGACAAACATTTAAAAAAAGAAGAAATCTAAATCTAAAATTAACCTCCCAACTGGGGACTTTTATGTCCCCAACTCAGAAGCACTAATTTTCATTTAATCTGCTGAAGTTTCACATCAATGAGGAAACATAATTATTTTGATTGGATGATGTTTTAGTGATAAAGTGAACAAAGATAAGCATTAAAAAAAAAATTTAGAAGACTTGCTCGATACAAATATCATGTGAAGTAAACATATATGCAAAAAAATGAATGAAAACAATTTGGGTGAAATGAACGAAAACAAGCAAATTCCAGGAAGGATTTGCTTGTAACTCTGTGCAGGAAGTTGGGATCTTAAAACATCATATATATTTATTACCAGCACATATAGGCAAAGGAATTAATAAAACATGAAATGCATCGTATAAATAATATAGAACTACCACATCAAAATGTAGGCCTGGGGTCCAGAAAGACCCCTGTTGTTAGGATGAGGAATATACTATGTATAGATATATGTATATATATATATATATTCCAGAAAGGATTTGCTTGAAACTCTGCGATCACCTTAACCACAGACATGTATATGCATGTATATATACATGTATATATGCATGTATATACATGTATATATACACATATATATATATATACATACATATATATACACACACACACACACACACATATATATATACACATCGATCTATATATCACATGAATTGATTTTGAGTTCTTCAAACCTGCAACTTGGAGAACTCAAAATCAATTAATGTGATATGATTTCCAACCGCAAGTCTTTCCTATATCTATATATTACTAAAACTCTCATCTTCTATGTATATCTATCCATATATCTATATATTACTAAAACTCTCATCTTGTATGTATGTATGTATGTATGTATGTATGTGTGTATGTTCCCGAAATACAGCAAAAATGGTACACGATAGCGCATAAATTTTAGGGCCACCTTACTCACCATTCGCCTGCGGTGTGTATATCAAGTTTCGTTCAAATCGGGCAATGAAAAAAAATATTAAAAAATCAAATTCCCGATCAGTCAATGTACTCTTCGTGATTATTTTGATCAATGCAAACAACCTCCAGTGGTATAGTTTGCTTGAGCTATCTTTTTTTCTTCTTTTCTTTTTTTTTGAAATGATTTTTTTTTAATCAACTGCTGTCACAACGGGAACCGAACGGGTTCACGGGTCATCTTAGTATTTTACTAAAAACTCTCATCTTGTATATATGAATGTATGTGTATATATATATATATATATATATATATGTATGTATGTTCCCGAAATACAGCCAAAACGGTTCACAATAGCACAAAATTTTAGCCACCTTACTCACCATTCCACTGCGGTGTGCAGTCTCAAGTTTCGTTCAAAATCTGGCAAGGAAAAAATTATTGAAAAATCAATTCCCGATCAGTAAAGTGTCTTTCTGCGGATTATTTAATCAATGCAAACAACCTTAGCGGTATAGTTCGCTGGAGCTATCTCTTTTTTTTCTTGAAATCTATATTACGACTAAAAACTCTCATCTTGTAAATATGTAGTATGTATTCCCGAAATACAGCAATAACGGTACACGATAGCGCAAAATTTTTAGGGCCACCTTACTCACCATTCCCTGCGGTGTGCAGTATCAAGTTTCGTTCAAATCGGGCAACTAAAAATTTATTAAAAAATAAATTCCCGATTCAGTCAAGTGCTTTTCGGAGAAATTTGATCAATGCAAACAACCTCAGCGGTCTAGTTCGATGGAGCTATCTTTTTATTTTTTCTTGAAATGATTTATTTAAATCTCAAACATTTAGTGTAGACAAGAAAGGATATATTTTTAAGCATAAAATAAACCACCATTTTGATCTAACAACTTCTGTGTTCATTACTAGATAAAATTGTTTAGAAGATTACACACAATAATTTCTTTGACTTTCTTTTCTCCGTTTTTTTTTTCACATTACATGCAATGTCGTTTAATTCAAAATCAGCAACGAAAAAAAAAGTATTAAAAAAATCAATTCAGTCAAGTACTCCGGATTATTTGATCAATGCAAAAACAACCTCACAGTTATAGTTCGCTGAGCTATATATTTATCTTGCCAAAAACCGAAGTTTTTCTGCAGGATATGTAGTCGTCTGTATGTTTTTTTTTTTTGTTTGTTGTTTTGTTTGTCTGTAATCAACCAAAAAAAAATTCTGCAGCACCACAGTTTTCATTGGAAATTTTATGTAAACCGCATATCAGAGGCCAGTTAGGTCCTTTCAGGCCATAAAAATTTGAAAGCGTCAAGGTCAAAGGTCAAGGTCAGCTGTCTGCAAATCAGGGGAATCGGACAAAAACCTACTTTTTTTTGATTAGATTTGATCGGATCGTCTTCAAACTTCATCGGAAATATAAGTTCATGGTCTGGCGCGTCAGCTGATTAATTTTTGGTGGCGATTGGCCTTGACCTCTCATGTTTTTTTGTTGTGTTTGTTTTTTTTTATCGTAATCACGTATAAATCACTCTGCAGAGCACAGTTATCATTGAAATTTTGTAACTTCGCCAATCAAGAGGCCCTATGGAGGTCCCTTCAGCGCAAAAATTTGAAGGTCCAAGGTCTAAAGGTCAAGTCACTTTTCGCAAACAGGGAGTCGACGAAAACCCTTAATTTTGTGAGTAATTTTGATCGGAGTCTTTCAAACTTCATGGGAATATAGTTATGGTGTTGGCATTCAAGCTGATTAGTTTTGGTGACGATTGCCTTGACTTCATGGTAACGCCTAAGCGTCAAACATATTTGACCCAAGGTCAAATTTCAAGTTTAGGACCAATCGTGTAGTACCTCAAATTGAAGACCTCGATGAGTGCTTTCTAGATTATTCAAGCTTGAGACACTATTGACGGATTTGTGACGTTTTTGAGGCAGAACGCATATTTCATGGTTACTTTGTAAACGATTCTCATCGGAATCTCTCGTAGGGCAGATATTCGGTTAAAGGAGTCTGCTCCTGTGGATAAGCAGCTCTGTTCACCTCAGTTTGACCTTAATAAAGAATCACAACGGTCACCTGTTGGCAAGATACGGATCAACCCTACCGGGTGAATTGGTTTATTTTTTCTTTTTTTGAAATTGATTTTTATCCAACCGCTGTCACACGGAACCCACGGGTCACGGTCGTCTCGTTGATTTTTAAAAAAAATTCAAAACATTAGTATAGACAAAGAAACGAATTTATATTTAAGCATAAAATAAACATCGCCATTTTGATCTAAAACTTCGTGTTCGTTTTATTAAATAAAATGTGTTTAGACGCGTGCTTATTGAATGATGACTCCTGAGGTAAAATGCTCAAATTTTCTTCAAATAAAGTTTGGACACTAAATGAATATTAAAATTTTGTTGTCCTTTTTTTTTCCATCAACCGCTGTCACAACGGGAACCAACGAGTTCACGGGTCATTACTATATATCTATCTAATTTGTGTGTTCCCGTAAAGTAGAGCGAAAAGGATACACATACCGCAAAAATTTTAGGGCCAACCTTACTCACCATTCGCCTGCGGTGTGAGTTATCAAGTTTTGTTCAAATCGGGCAATGAAAAAAATTATTAAAAATACAATTCCCGATTCAGGTAAGTACTCTTCGTGATTATTGATCAATGCAAAACAAACCTCAGGGTATAGTCTTCTTGAGCTATCTTTTTCTTCTTTTTTGAAATGATTTTTCATCAACTGCTGTCACAACGGGAACCCAACGGGTTCAGTCATCTAGTATACATTATAAATGGTTTTTGACATTACATTACAATACATGATATGTTTCAATGACATTACATGACATGTTCAATATGTTGTCCCTCATGAGAAATGCACAGTTCAATGCACTGTGCAAAATTGCAATGAACTGGTGCCATTCATGCGAGCATTTCCATCAATCCCTGCAACATGCATCACGGATGTGTTGCGTAAGTGATTCGTGTCTCTGATTTTCATTGAATAACCTGTGCCTTCAGCATGCATCGGAGGGCCAAAATTGAACATGTCAATGAAATGGCATTGAACATATCATATATGTATTAATGTCCAAATTAAACCACTATAATGTATATTTACCTTACACCTATGTTCCAGACTTGATGGCCACCCTGGTTATGTATGTAAGTATATATATATATATATAATATATATATAAATATATATATATTATATATATATAACAATACATGACACATTATGTATGTTGTGGTTCTGGAAGCCAGTGATCCCCCGAGGGGAAATATGGCACACAACATACAATGCGTCTCAAGGACAGGTTATTTCATTAGTGATTCCTTTTAAGTAGCCCTTCCCTTATGCTGGTGGTTTTGTACAGAATGTGTGCGTGCTTTTAGGCAGGTCTTTGTTCCCAATGTTTATTTTTTCAACTTCACACACACACACACACACGCACACACACACCACACACACACACACACACAACACACACACACACACAACACACACACACACACACACCACACACACACACACACCTCCTTCATGCATGGCTGCACGCAAGCAGACTTCACTTCATGTGCGTAACCCTTTCACATTCAAACCGCACCATTACCAATGGACACTCACCTCAAACCTTCACCATACTTGACCACAACCGAAACATTCCTCGACCACCAAACAATGCCTTCCTAAATTCCCCACATCATCGGAGCTAACCTAAGCTCACTTACCGTCACCATAACTGCCACCAACCATGACACCCTCAAACACCACGAATCACCACACTGGGAGTTCACCACTATGCTCACCAACTACACCATTGCTCCCATCGCGCTCGACCCACCATCACGAGGCCATACTTGACTTTGCCTTTTGGGACCAAAATGGAACAAGAGAGCAACCGTACCATTACAAATTCTCGGGTCTGGTACGTTCTGGCGTCGAGCTTTGAGTCACAAGAGTGCGCCAAATTCCATTCAATGTCTTGGATAACCCTAGTGTTTACAACTCAACTGTGGCCTTCATTGGGTGTCCAATGTGTGTTGTGGCCGAGAGACCACCAGATACCCCGGAAAACTCCATTGTTTTTCTCGGAGCTCATCACGTGAGCACAATTCATGGTGACTGAGCTATTTCGTCCAGATCCTCGGGCCTGGGCGGAAATCTCTCTCC
>CM068956.1:131454910-131466388 GCA_035128595.1 Eptatretus atami
CCTCCACCCCTCTCCCCCCATTTCACATCCTGCCCCTGCCTATCGCCAAAGCAAGGAAGGCTTTGTGCACAACGCACAGAGAATTGACAACTGGTATTAGCACTTCGGTTGGTGACTCTGAAACCCTTAGGAAATGAAAAGGCAGTCCGATGATTATATATTTTATACTCATCTCAAGAGATGTGAGCCATGGAATTGCTAGGCAGTAAAGAGGGAGGAAAAAAAGGAATCTGATCGGTCTGCTCACCCTCCTTCTCCTCATCCTTGTGCAGTTGCTATGGCGATCGATAGAGGGGATAAAATCGTGGTTGAAATATCACTTCGCTTATTTTGAAATGCGCGCCGCCTCGTCCAGCCCCAAATGTTTGCCCAAGTGGTGGTTTCGGTTAGGAAGGGTTTTTGTCAATTCTTCTGGGGTCAGAAAGCTCAAGGAAAAGCCATTTATAGGGCGAGGGATCTTGTAGAAACAGGTTCGGAGAGCTAAGTGGAACGCGGTGATTAAAAACATGTTGTATTTGATTGAGACTTCAATTCACGGCACCTTGTCGGTGCAGTGCTTTAAAATGCTCCTTTACACCTTTTTGGTCAACGATGAGAAGAAGCTTTTGGGATTATTTCCAATAGTTGCACAAGAATTGGTAAAACAGCATCTAATCTGTAATCCAACGCACGCGTCCACCTGGCAGTGGTTAATTTCACATTTATTGCTCAAACCTTAATCAAAGAGTCATGGAGGTGGCTCTGGTTACTGGCTGTGTTTGGCCGGCAGATACTTGGGCATTTTACGGCTTGCGGCTCCATATAATATACTGTATTCCCAATGTAGAACAGTATACCCAAGGTGCCCTTAGCACTGGATCCATTCCGTGTGGATATTTTACGTTGATCGGATTGCAAACTGGAATTTTTTTTTAAAAACATACATGTTCCTTGTTTCGTATCTGAATTTCGTTGTTCGTTTTAAAGACATCCAACTGGTGTTCATCGAATTACATTTTGTCAATAATCTGTTAGTTTATAAATATAGTCGAAATTGCTTGAAATTCAGTTATTTTTACTTTTTATTTTTCCAGAGTTAAATTCAAATTGCCGTCAAGGGGGTCATGCTATATATTTTGCCTATTTTAACTCCAAGTGGTCCCAGGTTACACACGCCAAAAAATGGGTGCGATCGGTTCAGCCGTTTTTGCGGTACCTGGGAACAGACAGACAGACAGACGGTGAATTATCGTAAGAAGATTACCGGAACACTCTTTCCTTCGTTTGAATGTGTATTTTATTACAGCCATCGATAGCACTTATTGGTTTCAGAGATGAGTTGTTCGCACAAAAAAGTCTCAGAATTCAGTCCTCGATCCATTGGAATGGTCTTTCGCATGCATGTGATGGTTAGATATCCGTTGGTAGTGCTTGGGTTGTAGTGTAGTTGTAGTGTTGAGAATTTGTCATTTTTGAACCTATCCTTTGACGGTAGTCACTTTAACAAGCCTTTAAAACTGCCTTTTACCCATTGCCTGTCACTGCACGATTGCATCCGCATCCATCTTTCTTCCCACTTTTTGTCATTTATGATGACCGATCTCTCGAAAGAGCCGAACATAATTGTCCGGGCTTCTATGGCACCTGCTTGACGTACACCCGGTCTTCGACTTATTTTGGATACTCTGAGACCTCTGTCTTTTGTAGACGTTAAACATTATGTAGTGCCACCGAGATCACACGTCACACAGCACGATCAACAGAGTTTGCTCCTGTAATTGATGGGAAGATCCTTGGTCCAGAACTTTTTGCCATATATTTACTACATACGCAGGCAGAAATGGTGATTTTTTTTGCCCCCCCCCCCCATCTCCATTTCTGCTAAAATTTCTCACACTGCCCTTCCTTTTATGCTCCATCCATGCCCCTTCTCTCCCCTCCTTGACTCCAATCTCCTCCAAAAAAGGTATTTCTTCAAAGTCCTCCCACACTCCTTCCCGCGTTCCCTTTCCTCAATTTACCTTAATCAGTTAAGGTGGATGGATTGTATGAAAGGCCTGATGGTGTTTATTGTGTGAAGTTTCATTAAATGGATTTTAAAGGTGTAGTTCATCGCTTATAGAATGCTTCATCGTTAAATATTATCACAAAATGTATGTAAATGGTTTTCAATGTGGGAAGTATTGCGCCAGAACCATCAAAGCGATAAATATGACTTTTTGTTTTAAAAGTTATCACCGCAATTGCTTTTATAGCAAATGTCTTGTTTTATTCAAACTAATTCGACTTCGTTTGTACCATATTGCTTAATCTTTATGTGCACTATTCATCGTCTCGTATTTGCAGTAATAATGCTCGAGTGTAACAAGCTTTGTGTTCCTGCGGTTTAATCTTGCATCGGTCATGATGAGATTACCTGCGGGCCTGATTGGTTTATGTCCTCGTGTAAATATTAAAAATTAAACCGAGGCTTGTTCAGGGAAGCCAGTACAGCGGGAATAGACCGTTATAAATATTTCATGAGAGTTTCATCTGAACAACCCAGACATAAATATTGAGCTAACATCGCCACGATGGACTAACCAGCACAGAAGCTTCAACAAATTGGTTTGTTTTGAGTATCAGAGATGGCAAGGCTTGTGGAAGAGGAAAACAACATACGCTGCATCAAGAACAGTCAGATATAAAGGTGAAAAGCAAGTTTGGAAATGAAGGGGCTGTGCAAGGAAAAGGATTTGGGGGCAGACTGGCAGGAGGTGGGTAGGGGGTGGGATGGGGGTTGTGCACACCATTTAAAGCGGTAAATCATTGATCTGGGAATTGAACTTTCGTCCTTCTATCGCAGAGGTAAAAGCTGGTAGTACAATTTTAAAAAACCCAAAAAGTGTTTTATTCTATATACAGCATTGTCTTTGTAGTGAAAGTACTTATGTACCATTCTCAAATCTGCAGCATGTCACTCACTGTTCATCATGACGTCATGTTACCGTTTGGTGATAACTCTTCCACCTTCGAATCTTTTTTTCTGATATCTTGATAATGTAATGTTAGAATAAGCATTATTGGTGTGAAGTTCTTTTTGTAACTGGCTTGGATGGGGTTCTTCGTTCTCAGGTTAAACCCTCCTGCACTGTCGTTCTACTCTTGTGTGTAGTCATTTCATTTAATTTTCACTTCATTTTATTTCGGGTGTAGTTTTTCCTGCTTGCTGTGCAGAGCGCGTACAGAGAATGGCGGCAGTGTGAACAAGGAGCCAGCGCATCTCATCGCCATGTCCCCCCCGACCTTCAGCTTCCCTCCCTGGGCCTGTCTGTGTCATGCCAGTTAACCCTTACTGGACTGGACACGAGTGTAGGCCCACTTGTTTCCATTCTGGTCTGTCTGTCTGATTTGTATTGTGCATTTAGACCCTTGTTCTGATGTGACTCTACAAAATGGAATCCTTACTCCAATATAATATTCAAATTCATCCATTTTCACCCAGAGCATGGCAGATCCTGCCTGTTATTCGCAGACTTCAGGAAAGCTGGGAAAGCCTACGTCACCAAGGATATCAAAAACAATGGTAACATCACAGTCTGAGCTTCCTGCAGTGTACAATAATGGTGTTGGTCATAGTTGTTGTTCTGGGGTGTACCAGCCTTTAATACATGAGGCCCAGTATTTCTTTATTTATATTCAGATAATTCTCCATGAGTCACATCAAGTGGAAGCAATACTGTTTTTGGTCAGCTTTCCAGCCAAGTAACCAGGGCCTATTTGGATGATGTCATGCAATGGTGAATGACTTCAACACGAGCTGCCATTTTGTTCGTTCCAAAATAGTGTACAATTGAAACGACATCTGGCTTGAGCAATACGAGAATGGAAGTTAAGTTTCTGATTCGATCCTACATTAATTTAGAAGATTGGGTGTGATTATGAGAGACTAAACAACAAAGAACTTTATTTATTATTACCTCCACCACCAAAGGTGGATGGAGGTGATATTTTTACCCTCATCTCTTTGTTTGGCCATCTATGAGCACGATATCTCAAAAAGTTGTGGATGGATTCGGTCTAAATTTCATGGAATGGTTGGGTGTGTGACAAGGACGAATTAATTAGATTTTGATGAAGATCTGGATCTGGATACTATAATTTTTAAAGTGATTCTTCACTATTGAGAGATAGTGCCAAAACGATATTTTGCACGATATTTCAAAAACTTGGGGACAGATTATGATAAAACTTGGTGGATGAGTTGGGTAGATGACAAGAACAAGTCGATTAGAATTTGGTTAAAGTCCAGATGCAGAGTCAGTGGATTTTGGTTAAAGTCAGTGGAATACAAAAGGTAAACTGTTCATTGTTAGACTGGTGGAGGTATGCGCGCTATTGACACAGTTCTAGTTTTACCGTCTGTTTTTTTTATCACAGCAAATTATTCAAGATATTCTGACATCTCTGGCTTCCAAAGGGCATCTTTTCTTTCCAATCTACACTCATAAATGTGTGTGTGTGTGTGTGTGTGTGTGTGTGTCCTCCATAATTTCAAAACCATGTAACCTATCAGCCTGAAACTGCATGCATACCAAGAAAACTCTAAGGAAGTACAAGAGTGAAAATTGGGTGTTTGGGTTAATTAAAATACCCCTTTTGAAAATAATTAACGGCCTTATTTAATTATATCCTTTATCAGATGATCCTCCACTACCTCGCTCTATATGGGGTCTGAAGGCATTTCCTGAGTTACCTCACTGGGGTCTGAAGCTGCCATGTTTTTTTGGCCTGCTCAACCACCATGCCTTGACTTGGAACAGGCCGCAACGATTTCTTAACAACAAAGTTTTTTTTTTTTCTACTTTCCTCACTCGTATTATCGAATGCATGTTCATCATAGCTACAAATCCCTGGGTACATTGCAATGCTTATAAACGCCCAGAGAAGCCAGCGTTCGTGGCTTTATTTCATTTCCGCCCATGTGATAACCTCGTGAATCTCTTAAACTAAGCCAAATTACAAAATTTAAGCTCCAGATTTGAACTCAGCAGCAGTTCCGACATGAAAAAAAGAGAGTTCATTTGTCCAATTCGGACATTGCTTTGACGTTTCCAAGTGCATCGTTTTATCAACGGCAATTGGAAATCTATATACCTATGTACTTTAAAGCAAGCAAGGCTATGGTCCCTCCTTCTTCATAAATACACAGCAAAATGTGAAATTGCCAAGCATTAAACTTAACTTTTTCTACTGTTTGGAGAACTATATTGAGTGAACAAAAGATTTAGGAATGTGCCAAAATTAAGCAGCTTCATTGAGTGGGTTTCATTGAATGCAACGGAATTAACTTAATTCAGTGCAAAAAAAATTAATTAACCAGCGTAATCGACATGCTGGGGGCCGTGCATGGTTCTCTGTGGGAAATCTCTGGAGTTAGGAAGGCAAAATAAATGAAATTAAAGATCAAGTTAAAAGAAAGAACAAACGATTAACATAACGGGAGGATTAAGGTGAGTAAAGCAACTTTGAAACATTTCCACTCAATTTTTTTTTTGTCAGGAATGTATTTCCCCTTAAAAACATCTTCAAAATCAATGGGATTTTGAAGTTCCCATTTAAACGATGTTTTCCAGGAACACATTGATGATGTAAATAACTGGATGTGTGTGTGTGTGTGTGTGTGTGTGTGTGTGTGTGTGTGTGTGTGTGTTATATATGTGTGTGTATGATATATATATATATATATATATAGTATATATATGTTACGGCTGTGGAAATTCGCGAACACCATCCAGGTCCCATAGGTGAGGTTTTCTGAAGTACATGTGTAGTTAGCTCCAAACCCGTTGTATAGAGGAATTAATGTGATTCATTCGGGCTGCGATCCTTTGAGTTAGGCGTTTTTCTGTTCTACCTTTGTTTTGAGCCAACCACGCCAACAACAACAACAACGCCAGCAGCCACAACCTACCTTCACCACTCGCTACCGCAAACCTCACATCACCGCCATTCCAAACGGCACCATGGCCATCGGACACTGCCGAAAACCCTCCACCACCTCTCCTACGGCCATTCCGCCACCACCTGTGGGCACCGAGCGTCGGGCTATCTTCAGCGATACACGCGAGCCGCGAGTGCAGATGGCGGTTTTTCCGAGGAGAATTCGGATCAGGAATGCTACACGCCCACATCTGATCCATCCAATTAGGAAGCGCGGGGCGGCTTGGCCCCGCCTCCAGACGCATCTGAGGGAAATCGGATATGCAAATTTGAGGATCAGGAAAGATTCACGCCCCTTTTTCTCCATCCAATCGGCGAGCGTGGCTCCGCCCTGAGGTCGTTTGATCCGAGAATTTGCATATGGTGGGTTCCTGGAGCCGATAAAAAGACGAACACGGCCGGGCGCGGGCGGCTTCTCTTTCCTCTTCAGTTGGTTCGCAAGAAAGTTGTCGTCGAGGTTCCTGTCTGCTGTCTGGTCGGGGAAGAGGTCCTGCGCTCGCGGCTTGGCGAGCGACCTGCAAACGGAGGCACGGACCGGAGACGCGGCGGCGTCGGTTGTGGGGTGGACCTGCGCGTCCGGCCGAGAAGTGCCGGAGAGGGTTCGCCGGCCGCGAGAGAGAGGTCGGGGCCAGGCGCGGCCACGCTGACTGTCGCGGGAGAGGACTATCCAGCCAGACAAGGGAAGTCGCCACTTTTTTTCTTCATTTCTTTTGGGTTTGTGTAAGTGTGTGTGTGTGGCGCCAGTCCGGCAAGTAGTATTGTGTAAGTGGTCCGTGTGTCGCGTTAGTGGTTGTAGCTCTGCGTCCTCGTTGCTTTTGTCGTTCCTTCTTTTATTTGATATATGTGCATTTCTTTAATTATATTGTTGCTATAAATATTTGCTATACGTGTGCTCTATGTGTCGTGTTGTAAATAAAATGCTTGTCTGTTGAATTCTTCCCCGTGTCGCTGCGTCCTTCCTTCGTTGGGTCTCCATCTTGTTTCACGTAAAGGTTCGTCGTGGGCGCGGGCCGCCCGATAATTAATCTGAACCGTCAAGGCCGACGATAACACCGCTCGGTTATCCCGTTAGCCCGGAACGAGCCGCTTAAGCGGATCGTGTCCGAAGTCGGCCTGTGGCGAGGTACAATCCCTCGGTAGGTTACCCGTGCGGGTACTTAGGTATATCGACTTTCGGCGATTCACCTATTCCGCGCGGTAGAATGCGGACTGGGTTGTGGTGAGGCCGAAAGGTCCACCTGACTGGATCCCGGCGTTAGCCGGGAGGGTCACGACTGAATTGTCCGTCCGGTGGGCGACGCGGTCGCGATTCGAGTCACGTGGCCGATCGCACGCCGACGGCGCGAATCGCAACACTGGTGTACAGGAGTGTGATTCAAATCCGCCTCGGTCTCCAAGCTAAATTCATAGGGAATCGGTCAGGGGTGAGAGAGCGACCCCGATTCCCTCCAAATTACGGCGAACTAAATTTAACCCCTTACGTGGAATAGATGGCGTCTCAAGGCGAGCGGGAGCCGGGGTAATAGAAATGGATGTAGAGTGTTTAGAATCCATGGCCCAGGATGTAGACCCGAGCAGGAAATGTTGGTTGTGCAGGAACACGAACTCCCCCAACTGACCCAGAGCCCGAAATGGGCGGGCGGCGGCGCGCGGTGTATAACACCTCCCTCCCCTCTCCACCAACATCCCCCGATCCTCGCCGAATCTGCTCAGCCAAGTGCACTTAATATGGCCCAGCTATTCGCCATGCTGGCAGAAATGAACGGAAAAATGGATGGAATGAACAAGCAGATGGAAACAAACACAAACGAAATGAACGAAAAAATGGATGGAAACGCACTCAGAATGGAAACAAACACAAACGAAATGAAAAACGAAATGAAGGAAGAAATAAAAAGAATGCGGGGTGAAACGCAGCAAATAGGCCAATGCCTGCAGGCGGGCATGAAAGCAACAGCGAAGTGCGTAATGGCGACGCCAACGTGTGGGAGCGAACGAGCTGGGAGGGGTGCAACGGTTGTCAGGCCCGCGGTGAAGGCGGGTGAGAAAAAAATAATTCGGGAGACGTGTTGGGCGAGAAGCGTGGAGGTGACGGAAAAAGTGACGGTGACCAAGAGGGAAAATTAATTGGGGTGACGGAGAGTGCACGAAGGAAATAAAATAGTGGAGTGTGAGAAAAGACTGCAAGACATGACGAAGAGAGTTGATAAGCTGGGACGGAGGTAAAAACGGAGACAGAGGAACTGGAAGACGGATAGACAAACACAAGGGCAAGATGGAAGAACAGTTAGAAGCCAAAGCAAGGTCGGAGTGTGCGGAGATGAGAAAGGAATTGGAAAAGAAAACTGAGTTACAGAAACACCAAAACAAAGAGACGAAACTACAAACGAACTGAGAGTGTTAAAAGAGGAACAAGAAAGAGTACTGGAAGAACAAGGAATGAGACAGGAGAAAGAAATCTGTCAGTTGAAAGAAATGACGAGATTACAGAATGAGGAACAAGAAAGACAGTGGAATAAAAAACTGAAGAATATGAGTTTGAAACTGAACGACAAAAGGAAAAAAATAGGTTGGAGTACGAGGAGAAGTTGAAGGAGCAAGGAATGAAGCAGGAAGGAGAAATGAGGAGATTGAAGGACACACGAGATTGGAGAGGGAAGAACGAGAGGAACAATGGGATAGAAAACAAAAGAACATGAAGCTGAGGTTGACCAATTGAAAGAAAAGGCAAGGCTGGAGTACGAGGAGATAGACAAAGAACAGGAATGAAACACAGGAAGGAATGGGCCAATTGAAAGAAACGATGAGATTGGAAAATGAGAAGCAGGAGGAAGAGTGGGAGAGAAACAAAACTATACGAGTTTGAATTAATGAACTGAAGGAGAGAATGAAATTGAAGTCCAGAGAGATGGAGGAACTCCAGCAAGAAACAGAAACTAATAAATGTATAAGACACGAGGTGAAAGGAATTGGGAGGGAGAGAAAAGAACAATTAAGACGGAAAGCAAGGATGAGGTACGCGGAGTCCTGAAAGAGCAAGGAGTGAAACAGAGGGAAGGACGGGAGCGACTTAAGAGAAAGCAAGGTTGACCTACGTAAAGATAAGGAAAGACGCCAGAAAGAAGCAGAGTCTAATAGACACGAGGAGACAACAGAAACTAATAAATGGATAGAGACGCGGGAGACAGAAAAGTAGAGGAGAGACTGCATGATAAAGACGGGGTTAAAGGAACAGAACACACACACACAGAGGTAGTGGAGGATAATGGGGGTGAGCTCGCGGAGCGTGTGAGACCCGGTGTGAGCAGCTGGATGGCTGCCTCCAGGAACGAGGGGAGGAAGTATGCCCCTTGAGGCGAATCACGACCAGGTGGGTTCGGTCGTGCTTTGCGAGGTCGAGGGAATGAGTGCTGCGGAGGGTGCACGTGCAGCTTGGGGGTATAGAGGCCCCGGGAACCCTTGTGGGGACACGAATCCCAGTGTGGTTGTCCCGGTGTGTGTGGTGCAAGGTGTGAGTGCGCCCCCGTGTGTGGATGAACCCCAGGTGTGAGTGCGACCCCGTGTGTGAGTGGTGTGGTGGCATGTGTGCCGGAGTGCGTGCTTCCCAGCGTGCCGTGTGTGAAAGGGCACCGCAGGTGGATGAGGCACCGTGTGTGGAGGGAGCCACGGGTGCGGGTGAAAGACCACGGGAGGGTGGAGCGGCGTGTGCCCAGAAACGGCACGCGTGTGCGAAGCACGGTGTGTGAGAATGCGGTATGTGAGGGAGACAGTGTGTGTTAGGTCGCGGTGTGTGAGGGAGATGTCGGTGGGCATGCGCGAGCAGGCAGCCGCGTCTCCCGGTGTGAATGTGAGTGTGTTGGAGTGGAGTATGTGCGTCGTAACACGCAGGTGTGCGTGGGTGGAGCGACGACGACGGCGACAGAGAGACACAAGCCGGGTAGCGGCCGTAGCTGTTGTGGGACGCGCCGGGTTCACCGGCAGCGAGCGCGAGGTCCGTGCTGTGCAACGCACGAGACCCCCGTGCTCGCTTGCGGGAGTGAAGCCCGGTCGGAAACGCCAGGGTGGATTTGCCGATCCCGCGGACGGACAAAGTGTAGGCAGGTAAACGGATTTGGACGGACGGGTTCTCCACGCGAGCTTGTGTTAGGCTCCAACGGGCAAAGCACATGTGTTCGCGTGGGAGCCCCTCGGAGTGCGAGGTTTGCTTTTGGGGTGCGCAGGGTGACGTCATGGCTGCACGTGGGGTGGAATCCGGCAGGAGGGTGAATCCTGCGGATGGTACCGTCCAAGAGGGACGAGGTACGCGTGCAGCTGCATGACGTCACGGGCAAGGTGCAAAGTGCGCAGGCTGTGAGTTGCCGCGCTGGTGCTGCGGTATTTGGCAATACAAAATTACCAAAAGCAAGCCTCGCTTTCGGGTGAACAGGATTCCCAGGTAAGGGGTGAAAGACCCCCTTCCTGGGCACAGGATGGAACTAGCTAGGGGGAAGGGTTAGCTTAGCTAGACCGGCTCCATGGGGCGGGGTAAGTCCTCATGGGGCCCGTGGAATGGATTAGGTAGAGAGATTTTAGTTGAGATTTAGGTGGGGAAATGGTAATGGGACAATTTGGAGACGGTGACAGACTGTGAGTGTGTAGAGGGGACGTAGCTTAGCTACGTAGTGTTAAAAGGAACGTGCTGTAGTGTAAGGGATGACGTGGGAGCACGAGGTAGTTAGGGGAGGTAGTTAGAAGGATGGCAGGATTCAGCGATGAGTGTGTTGAAGAGTTGGTGAGTTGTGTGGAGACATGATGAGTGGGTGAGGCCAGCGGGTCTGTGTGTTAGGGAGTGATTGGGGAATGCATGGTGCGATGAGTGATTGGGGGGAGGATGACTCCCGCCCAAGGGACCCCGGGGTCAGTGTAGAGTGAGTTAGTGGTTAGTTAAATTGACAAAATGGAGGTCGTTTTGTTGTTGGTGGGAAAGTAGGCTCGATACCCATTTGGAGGGGTGCAGGAGCCCTGTTGACGGGCTGGGAGCGTGGCTGCGAAAGGTGAGTATCGCTGAGTGGGTACCCCGGGCACCGGGCTAGTCGGCCGTGGTAGGCCAGGGCCATGGGGGGCCGGGTTAGTGTAGTGGGCACGGGTCGCCGCTTGGTGCGGGGCCCGGAGCGCCGTTAGCCGCGTGGGCAGTGTCGTGGGCACGGGTGACCCTCGGAAAGGGGCCCGGGCGCCCAGCCTGCCACGTGTGCGTGTCAGGGGAGTTGCCATGGGGGCACTCCCCGGTGTTAGGGAGCTGGTAGGCTCGGAGGCAGTGTAGTGCCGGGGGTGCCATTGTAGGAGAATCGGCAGAGGTCGTGCCTGCCAAGGGAGCCACGCGTCCCAGCCATGAGACCGTGTGAGGGCACGGAAGGAAAATTGGAGGGCGAGGCCCGAAATTGTGAGGACACCAACACAGGCGACGGGAATCTGGGTTTTTAGAACAATAGATTAAGCGAGAGGCGCTTGTTGAAGCCCCGGGTAGTTTAACAGTTAAAA
>CM068956.1:131500246-131513514 GCA_035128595.1 Eptatretus atami
TATATATATATATATATATATATATATATATATATATATATATATATATATATGCTCTGCTTACACATTGTTCACGTTGTCAACAGTAACGAACCGGCTTCCCAATTGTCTCGGTTCACTCACCTGCATTTTTTTCTTTTTTTTCTTCATTTATTTATATTTTCATTTGTGGATGTTGTCCGACAATTCTGTGAATTCTCCCGGTGTACCGACTTTGATGTCCATCAGCACGCAAAATTTCAACTTTCTACGTCACGTGAAAGGTTCCGATCTTTAATATCAGTTAGTGAGTCAGTGAGTGAGTCAGTCAGTCAGTCAGTGGTTCGAAAGAGCTTCATGTAATATATATATATGGTGTCCCAACAAAATATACAACTTTTAAAATGCTTCGTTTGATCCTAAAAAAGCAGTAATTTTGTCACTAATGCTTCATTTTCATTCTTGTTGCAGAGACGCTGAAGTTTATTTTGATACCAAGCAAGCACCAGAAAAATGCCAAGACGGACCGTACAACAACGGCGAAAATTGTTGAACTTTGGCAACCAGACGAAAAGTGTCATACAGGTGCAACGTCTTTACTCGAGACATTTCGAGTATCACTTGCGCCATGCACCAAACTTTCGGACAATAAAGTGCACCATCGCAAAGTTTACCAATGTGGGAACCATCTGTGACCTTCACAAGGGTCACCAGTGGTCGGAAGAGGACAGGTCGTAGGAAGAAAATGTGGAAATGGTGAGATAGGCGTTCGTTCAGAGTCCAAAAAAATCGATTTGACAACTTTCTGCCGAGACAAACATCATAAGAGCACCGTTCAGAGGATCCTTCGCCAACACATTCATTCCTTTTCCATACAAAATTCAAAGGAAACGGTTGCTTACTGATCAAACAGAAACGCAACGACGAGACTTTGCAAATTGGTTCTCAGGAAAGTTTGAGGAAGATGCAGACTTCCTCAAAAAACTTCACATGACGGACGAATGCCATGCTCACTTGTCCGGGGAGGTAAACAAGCAAACTTTCGGTACTGGGGAACTGAAAATCCTGCAATGCATCAACTGAACTGGTGCCTCGATCTGTTCTCAAAGTCACCTGTGGGTGGGGTTGGTTGGTATGGGATAATTGGTCCATACTTCTTGAAGATGACCAGGGACGCACTTGCACGGTAAACCAGAGGAACTATCCGAAATGATTCAGGAATTCTATCTGCCTGAGCTACGTACTCAGCGTAGGGAGAAACAACCTGATCCAGATGAGAACCCAGTGGTTCCAGCAGGATTGGGGCACGCCCCATACAGCCAGGGAAACGAGGCGTTTTCTCAACCACATTTTGAGGGCGGCTTTATCTCCCTCTACAAAGACGTTGAGTGCTACCGTATTCCCCTGACCTTACTCCTCCAGACTTCTCTTTGTGGGGGAATCTCAAGGACAGGATCTATGGAAACCTAGGCCTCAGACTCTTGATCAGCGGTGAAGGAAAAATCCACCGAGAAATCAAAACATTCCTCAGGAAACGTTTCCAAAGTGATGGAGAACATGACAACGCGTTTGCAGGCAGTGATCGGACAACGTGGAGCCTACGTCGAACATGTGGTCTAAAAGAAAACGACGATTCTATACCAAAATTTAAATTTTGGTGGCAATTTGACATTGGTACAATAACTTCAACCTTTCAGCTTTCTATCCAGCCATATATCTTTTTAAAAAATATATGTTATGACCATCCTCTTTGCAGATGAAAAAGTTGCATATTTTTTTGGGACACCCTATATATATATATATATATATATAGTATATATTATATTATATATATATATATGTATATATACGTGTGTGTATAAATAATAATGAGCAAATATATGTATATATCGCTCTTCACCCATTGGTTGACAGCTGACCTGATGTCACCCACAATTGTAACCTGAACTGCTTAACTTAAAGGACCAGAGGACCCAAAGGACCCATCCTTTCCCGCCAAGGAATCAAAAGACCTAAACGACCCGTGACCCAAATGACCTTCAGGACCCAGAAGTTTCCAAGGACTTTTGAAAGACTCAAAAGACGCCAAGGACCCAAAAATACCAAGAGCACCCAAAAGACCCAAAACCCTGAGGATCCTAAATCCCCAAAGAACCCGAGGACCCAAAAAGACCAGAAGACTTGAAAATACCCTGAAGACCCAATGGACCCCAAACACCCAAAATACCCAGATGACCTAAACAACCCTAAGGACTCCTAAGAACAAAAAAAAACAAACGCCAAGGACACAAATACCCAGAGCACCCAAAAGAGCACAAACCCTGAGGACCCAAAAGACCAAAGGTCTTTTTCAAATCCTCAAACCCACCCCAATTCTCTGTCCTCCCTCCCATTTCCTCCTGTTCTTAACTTACACAAAGATACACAGGGAACTTTGGTGCATGGAGAGGCCATTCGGCCATATTATGCTGCGTTGTTCCTGTCCCCGTTTGTTAAGAACAATGTTAAAAGTTAAATAAAGAATGGAACGTTAAATTCATAATACTTCCACTTTCTTCTCTTATCCTTTCCAATAATTCACAACCGTGTTGTGTGTTTTTTGTAGCGCTGCTCCTCCTACAGTTGTGGGCCGATTGCATCCAGACTTGCACAGAGGAACAGCGTGACCCCAATTAATGTCAGGGGTGTTTTTTTTTGTTTTTTTTAAATTTTTGCCGGTGGTCTTAGTGGAGGGGCGGCGGGGGTGGGGGGAGTGTGGACACAAATTCTCCACGCAAATGTGTATTGTGTTGCGTCACCTCCAGGTGGGGGAGGGTATTACAAGTCCCCATCCTCATAGTACACTATTCCAATTCCCACGTTTTCCAGTGCTTGAGGTGTTGAATTATATGCAGTAGGTATATTTTTCCTTCATGCACATACCTGGGTTATTTATTTTGCCTATACAAGCGCTGTCAGTTTGCCTATACACCGCCCAAATAAAGGTATGTGTCAGAAGAACAGGTTTCATGCTTGGAACAAGAACGCCCGTGGAGCGGGTACTCTGCTTGTGTGTACAAATGTATACACAGTATGTATATATAATGTATGATAAATGAAGATATATATGATATATATATATATCCATACATATCTACATATTATATATAATATATATATATATATATATATATTATATATATATTATCATACATATACATATATCTATATTATATATATCTATATATATATATTATATATATATATATATATATATAATGTAAGATATGTCTGATATGTATATATATATATATATATATTAGATATGTATGTATGTATGTATATATGTATATATGTATATATATATATATATATACATATATATATTTACATGTAGATATGTATGGATATAATATATATATATATAATATATAGATATATGTACATATATATATATTACACACACACATATATATATATATATATAATTATATATATATATACACATACACAGTTTTGTGTTTATTAACTGTAGCATGTTGAGCAAATGTTTTCATATGATAAAATGTTCTTGATGTAATTTATGTTTTCCTTCCTTGCGGAGCTCCCGGGGTATTAAAGTACTGACTATCCTTGTGCCAAGTGGTGTCATGGAAAACACTGCTTGTGCTGCCTTCGATGGGGTTAAACTCCGGGGTCGTTGGCTTGGTTATCCTGTTAAGGAGCTTGTTGTGCTGCGTTCAGCGACTTGCTTTAATAACCCGCTGTACAAGTGCTCGGTTGGATTTTAGTTTTTACCGAGGCACCCGAGAGGGTTTTTTTTATTTTTTTATTTAACTATATTTCCAAATGGCGTTCATGAAGGCATTGAGATTAATGGCTGAAACGTCGATGACGAAACAGATGCTGTAGTGTGTGGTTAGAATAGAAAAACCTCGATCGTGCTGTCACTTCTCACAAAACCGGTCACAATATTCGGTCACAGACCCCAAAGCCGAGCGCCGAAGTGCTTTCTGGCAATTTGCGCAATTTCCGGCGCTGCGCTGCCGTCCTCGCCTTCCCTACCCGCTCGCATCCATTATTAATTCTCCTCGACGCGCCTCGCCGGACGTGCGTTTTAATTCTCACCGCGCCGCTCGGGCCGCTCGCCCAGGGTCTCCAACACACACCCCCTCCCTTCACTAATGCTGCGCAGGACCACCACCCACTCCTCCCTCGCAAGGGTAGGTCTCTATCACCGATCATCACCCTGCTGTCGGCAACTGCCAGCACTTTCTGGTCATCCGTGTTTACCGGGGCTCCGGGGTTCGATCAAGTTCAGCCAAGAGCGACGATTACACTAGCCGAGTACGATCCTCGCAGGCGCACTTGGGAGACGCGGAATTTAAACGTTTATAATAATATAATACTGCCTTCCGATAGCTGCGGAACAGCGCGAGACGGAGAGCTCGCAAGGACTCGTTGGGAAAGCGCACCCGGCGCAGAAAATTCTGCACCGCCGGCGGTTTTCCCCCCATTGCGGTGCGAAAAAAAAAAAACACGAGAAGAGAGAGAGAGAGCTCAACCCGCTCGGCGAGCAGTCGTACTGGGCGAGAGAACGACGCACGTCGTGAGTGATGTGCCTCTCGCTCGCGCTGCCCGTGGCTCGCTCCGTTTCCTCGGGCCTCGTGCGCCACGCCGCACTACGTAAATAACAGGCTCGATATGATCGCCGTTTTGTGACGATGGATAACATAATGGGAATGGGGGAAATAAATACATAAAATAACACTGCGATGGCTAACAGTTCGTAAGAACAAACCCACTCGATCGATCCCTGCTTGTAAAGGATCGCGAGGTAGATAGTAAACACACTTTTGACTGTTGTTTCCCGTTTGAACACACACTCACATATACGTACGTGTGTGTGTGTGTGGTGTGTGTGTGTGTGTGTGTGTGTGTGTGTACAATTACCCTTGGAGCTGTCTAGCCTCGTTTCAATAGACTATAAACTGTTGGATTGGTGCTCGACCAGTGCGCGCACCCTTGATGGACTTTAAGCCCCTTGTTCCCGTCGTCGGGCATTGTTGGTGGATCCCATTGTGGGTTTCTCAAAGTGTAGGCAAGTTATCACTTGTAGCCTGAACAGATGACAATTTCCTGCCCTGATCACTTTCAATTGAAAACCAGGCCCAGCCAGCCAGTGCATGAACCACTGGGCCACAATTTTCCCCGTAAGACCTCCACCCCATAAGAAATTTGATTCAAATGTGACCGTTAAAGTTGCATCATGAGAAATACAATTTTTTAATTTATAATATCTCAACATACCAGTTTTGATGTGGTCTTGACTGTTGTGAGTTTCTTGCTCAAATAACTTTATGAACATCCTTCGGACCTATAATCTGCATGACATTGAGAGTTTTCATCAAGTCCCTCCCGGTTACGCAAAACGAACACCTTGTACTCGAATACGGTGCAAAACTTTTAATTTGACGAAGTGTTTCCGGAATTATAAACACTTTCCAAACTTATTTGTACAAGTTGGGCCGAACTGTTCAATTAATGATTATGATTGCCTTGATAGCTCGATTCGTTGCTGTCTGTGATGAACGCGCACGATATGTTAAGCCCTGATCGTAATGAACGGACTGCTTGCCCCAATGAAAAAAATCCATTGTTTACTGGATGCACTGGCACACTGTGTGGGGTACCAAAGTGAAAGGACTGAAACTTTTTCGTTTCAAGTTTGTGCAGGGGTGTTGCATGAGTCTGTCCCGTAACCCCTCCTGGTGAAAATCACAAAAATCCAGACTCACTGCTCATCCTGACTCATTGTTCCTATTTTTCCCACCTGTGGAACCAACTTCCTCAAGCTCTTCAATGTCATTCTTTCTCCAGGGAATCAACACAGCTGGTCACCAGCATCTTCAGGTCATCACGCATCACAACCATGATCTTTTTATACACTCATTTACCCTCTCCAAGGCAACCTCTTTCTTGTTTCCAGTCTTTTCCTCCACTTCAGTGATTGAGAGTTTGTGACTGTCATCTTGTTCACTCTTGTGTTCCTCTCCTTCCTCTCATTCTTCCCCATGTCCCTTATTCCTCCAAGTCTGGCCTCTATTTTTGTTCCTGACCCTCTGTTTGCCCCCCCTTCCCCCCCCACATTTTTCTACTGTTCTTATTCTGTTATGTCCTGATCAGTTCAGTGTTCTAACTCCTCATGAGCCTCAAAACTGTATAGAAAAGCAAACTTTGTTCGCAGGAAGCTGCTTTTGTTTGATGCCTGATTTAAGTGAAACACCAGCAGACCCCCCCCTCATTTATTTGGCTTTTGGAATAAATTAATATGAGGGTGACATTATTTCAGAGATGATAATAAGAATGATATTATACAGTGGAAGTATGTTGTTTTGTGAATTAACATTTTTGAACAAGTGAAAGGACTTCGGGTGTCAAGATAAGTCGAGAACGATGCTAGGGTATAACCAATCCCCCCTCCACTGCAGGAGACTCGACTGAAGGTGGCAGGAATTTGTAATTTTGTTCAGCATGCCGGCGATAACTCGCCTATCCTTTGAAAAAAGGCACCGTGGGATTTTTAACTCCACCAACTACCTGTGCTGCAGTCGGGTCCTTCGGCAAAACGTCCATCCGATGGACGGGTGCACACATCGATGCCTTCCCTTGCTGGATATGCGAAACACAATGGCGACAGTTTATGCCTGCACCGAGATTCGAACCCAAGCTACCGAGATAGTTCTCAGGTGATGTGCACACATTCTTTAAGCCACCATACCTTTCCTTGTCTCAGACCATTGGGAGCATCTCAATCCAATAATGTAGAATGGCCTCTATTGTTACGTGTGAGTAGAATAGGGAGATGATCGATCCCACTTGCTTGCTATAACGATCCCTGCATGTTTGGCAATCATTTTTCTGTTGGAGTTCACTTCACACGTGCGCTCGTTGTGTCAATTTAATGGCATTGTCAAGTTGTCATTTTCCATCTAGCGTGACAAGTACATGTCTACAGAGATGAGCTGATTCTGATTTCTATTCCACAACAAGCATTGCTTGTTCATTTCCCTGGTCGACATCTTGTAGCATTCTGCCTTATCCACAACATTCTCGTGATGTGTATTGACGTTTCTGAATCACTTCTGCAGACGGTGACGTTCGGGGCTTGAATCAGACCATATCGGTGGTGTATCCCTTACGCTAATTGAATATTCGTGATGGCCTGCATCATTGCCTGTGTGCCTGCAACTTGTGCTTGCAGTTTCACCTTCTCGTGGCAATTGCATCTGAAAATGTTTGGTTGTGTAACATTGCCAAAATTGTGTGCGGTTGGTCATCCAACGAAAGTTGGATATATATTTGTTTCATTTATTAAATTCCTCAGTTCTTTAGAAGGCTGGAGGGAAAGGGTTTGATCGCTTTTCAGACAGGAGAAGGCAACTTGTTTGAACGTTCTACCGAATTTGATTGAAAGCAGGCTCGGGTATGCAGGTGACTCGTGTCCTCTGCCGTATTGAACAGACCTTGATTTCGTTTTGAATTAAAGTGTTATTATATCTTCATCAACGAAAACCAGAGAAAGCTGAGCAGTGTAAATATATACGGACTGAATTCTTTGTGTCCATCCTGAGACAGAGCGACCTCCGGGTGGGGTTCAAACGCTGCAGGTGGTTCATGGTATGCTGTTTTCTTAAAGGCTCTCAAAGTTTTTTTTTTCTTTCTTTTTTACTGGCTGCTGTAACAAATCAATCCTGTAAGTTTGTTCACGGCTTGGTCATTATGTATCATCACACCTCTTCCTATGGAAACAGCCTCTTCATCAATTTTCCATGCGAACCCTTCAGGAACACTCGATGGGTTGACTCAGCCTGTCATCTTTCTGAGGTTGGAAAAATGTACTAACGTACTTGTAACAGGGGGCACTGCATCAGCGGTAACAGCCACACTCCCAGCAATGATGCACCCAGCAGCCACAGGTTCATACTATATAATAAAGCAACTACATTCTCTCAATGTTCTTTTTTTAACTTTCTTTTAACAAGCTCAAATGAGCTAAGATCCTCGTCTCTTAGATGACGTTCATAAAACGAATATGACGTCATTGTGATGTATCAGGTTTGCGATAAATTATCTGTGCAATGCCGGCTTGATTCCCGCAAACAAAATTCAAACAGCTTGCCTATTTAGGAGATAATGGTATAGGCGATTTCCATTAGCGGCGATATTTATGACGTCAACTTTTTTTCTAGGAAGAATTTCCAAAATTTTGAGATTGTTACTGCCTGCGCGTGGGCTTTCTGCATATACATGGCAAGTTTCACGAAGATCCGTGAAAACTCTGGGTTGTGAAACAAAAAATGTCAAAAAATGGAATGACGTCATAAAAATGATATGACGTCATAGTGATGTTTCATATGTGCATTCATCTCTGCTAATGCACCTGTTCGATTCCCGCAAACAAATTAAAAAAGCCTGCCTAGTTTCGAGATAAAGTTTTAGGCGATTTCATTAGCGGAGATATTTTTGACGTCATAACTTTTTTTTAGGAGGAAATTTCAAAATCGGAGGATGGTTACTGTCTGCGCAGGGAATTTTACATATATATGCCAAGTTTCAGGAAGTTTCGATGAAAACTGTAGGCTGTGAAACAAAAATGTCCACAAGAAGAAGATGAAGAACAACAACGTGATGTAAGACTTAGAGATCCTCCAGAGGATCTAAAAATATTTTTTCGCTGAGCTCTGCCACACTCGTCGCCATGACGAAGTAAAATGTCGTGCGACGTTTTGTTCTCCATTTCTACTCTTCCTTGGGAATCATATGAAGACTGAGTTGGATTTATTATTTTTTTTGTTTTTTTAACTTGGAGTTTACGTGGCCATAGACATAAATTTTAACATCCATGTTTGTTAATAATATACTGTGGGATCGGTGGCACCAACAAGCAGATAGAACATCCAGTGTGAAGCGCCAAAACTATTCTCCCTGACTCGTTTATATACCCAGACATAGTTCTGATTAACTCATATGATACACGGAGTATATTCTGTGCCAGAACATTTACCTTGTGGTATAAACCTTCTAGTTCGACAATAATACCACCCACCCCCAATTCCAGATTAGTGTTAGAAGCTATTAAAGTTACCATAATACAGATATAACCAGGGTATATATAATGTGGGCAAGCGCACACTCTTTACCAAGATATAAGCTCGTCAGGAAGAAGGGTTTTGCTGCAACACTGGTTTATAGCCTCCTCTGATGAACCCCTTTATCTATGACACAAACACCTGCCTACCAATGAAGAATAGTTACATGGTCGGGAATTGGGGTGACCACGGTGTATCCTTGGTGAGACCACACCCTGCAGGGATAACTACACCCTGAAGGCATGCAGTAAAGCAGCCCAATTGGCTGCATGCTTATAGAGGCCAATGATTAAGCATATTGAGGAATAGGACTCGCACTGCAATACCAATTGTATTCAAAAATAAATGTCCATTAATAAACACCATGGAAAACAATCAATATCAGCAATATGCAAATCATGATTAAATCTGTCCTTAAACGAATTCAATAATTATCTTAATCTGAACTTATCTTTACACGGCTAGTTAACACTATAGAAACGCGGCAGCCCCTTGTAATGATCCACGCACGCGGAGAGTGAATGGCAGTCATGAAGAACAGCCAAGCCAACCTGTGAATAACTGGCCACAAGTATAGGATCAGCAGATGTATCACAAACAAGCTTACTGGACAAAGTGTATAACACCTTTGTTTGAGATGAATGTAAGACAGAGGAAGATGAGAGAATTGAAACCTGTATGAATAAATTATACTGACAGGGCTCAGCGCCGCGGAAGAGAATAAAATGACAATCAGAGTTCTTACAGGGTAAGAGTTCCTCTCGCTCTCCTCCAGCACTTTCTCCTCCTGTGCTCACTTTTCTACCTTATGAACGTGGATCAGACCAGTTTGTGGCTTTTCAAACATTGCCTGCAAGGTTTGATTCACACTGTGAGATGCCCCTCCGGGTCGCAGTTGTAGCGCACCCTGGGGGGGGGATGTCGATGGCGTTGTTTTTTGTTGGAGAGCTGCTATAATAACATATGTGTATGTACACGGTGAAACAGAATAATGTAGAAATACTTTAGATCTTCCTCTACTGAAAAAAATGAGTTGATTATTTTCCATGATGATCAGTCAGGGGTCTATCCCCCTGCAAAAAATAGGAATGTTAATCATGTTAGCCTAACTATGTTATGCAGAAATATTCAAACAAATTAATCATGGCATCTACAAAAACAGAGCACTTTAAAGGTGTTTTTACATATCCTGATTATACATAAGACATACATACGAGCGAGGTACCTGTGCCATGCATGGGAGGGGGCCGGACAACCGGTTCATGAAGGACTTCGGGCAAAAACTTACTGCAGCTGGCCCCAACAGAAGTAAGGGCGTAACCATTCTTATGATGTCACAATGCGAATCGCAAATGTCACGGGTGGAAAACCCTCACATCTATTTCCTGTTTCTTCTTTAAGCTAAATCTCTATATTTTCATCCGAAGAGCATCATTCCAATCACAAATTAATACTATTACCATGATATCACAAAAACAAACACTCGCGAGATAAACGAATATAACCGCTTGTTCTCACGTGACATCCGTTACAGAATGAATCTTCTGGCGAGAAAAGGCAGATACAAAACACTTTGTATGCATCAAAATTAAATCATAATTGTATTGATAAATTTTTAAGACCTCATCCCCTAAGCATGGATAAAAGCAGGGTCGTTTGGGTGGAAACTCGAAATCACAATTACAAATTGAGATATTATATCAAACCAGCGATGTTTCTTGCCGAACCCATGATTGTGTTCATTCCAGATCGGGAGCAGTTTCGTACGGATCGAAAGTCAAAATCATAATTGTGTTGAGGTATTTATGAAACTCCCATCCAACCTTAGACACCGGCTGGACCCTAAAAACATTCTACAGAACGTTTGATGGGGCTCGCCCCAAAACGGAGGGAGTATTTCGGAATGGACAGACAGACAGACAGACAGACAGACAGACAGACAGACAGACCCTCCTGGGTGAAATTATATTATATATATATTATATATATATATTAATATATATATTATATATATATTATATATGGGCTGGCAAAAAAGAAATGGAAACATCGATGGAAATGTGCAGTTATTTATTAATAGTGAGGAGGACCACCCCCTCCTTACAGACAATACATCAATCCAGGTCATTGACTGGTAGAAGTTTGCACATTCTGATAAGAGGCATATGCCATTCCTCAATCAGAAAGGCTTCAATTTCCTCAAGGGACATTGGTGGGGTTAATCTGCTCTCAGCTTGGTCTCTATAATTGACCACAATGGCTCTATTACAAGAAGAGACATCATTATATAGAATGGCATCCACAAACACTTAAAAACAAACTCACTAAATAAATCCTGTCAAAATTACCACCTATTTCCTTTGTCAGCCACTCATAAGATGTACGGTCTCATGAACTTCTTGTTTCCTCCTCAGCCATGACCTCTCATTGCTACCATATTGCAGAGCTGGCTTCCAAAGCCAGCCACAGACTGACCATCTGCCATCATCCAAGTCTTTCTTAATAAATTGGAATACTCAGGCACAAGGCCATTGTCTGCCAGCGGGTCTGCTCTCCCCGATGAGCTGGCATCACAGCATCATATTTGTATATCCTGGAATTGGATCCAAAGCACTCAACATTGTTTTCATCTTCACAATGGGGCTGAAGAACAAAGCCTGTTACTCTTCACATCACAGACAGGTCGGGTGCCTCTGTGTTCTTCCGCCTTTCCTCGCGTTGAGCTTCCTTTTCTCTCTCTCTCTCTCTCTCTCTCTCTCTCTCTCTCTCTCTCTCTCTCTCCTCTCTTTCTCTCTCTCTCTCTCTACCCTGTAGCTCCGAGGATGCATGTTTTCTTACAGTAACCCTAGTTAAACTCACAAAGAAGTCTTGCTGCACAAAAAGTTATGGACGAATTCGGACGAAACCTGGTGGACAGGTCGGTGGGGTGGTGACAAGCAAGGAAGAATTGATTCGATTTCTGACGATCCAGATTCGGATACGAGGATTTTTTTTATTTTTTCAAGTGATTCTTTCACCATTGAGAGATGGCCAAACGATATGTAGCACGATATTTCAAAAGTTGTGGACGAGTTATGACAAAACATGGTGGATGAGTTGATTATGTAATAAGAACAAACCAATTCGATTTTGTTCAGCTCCGGATCCAGATGGCCGATCCTTGGATACAAACTAAACTGTCAGCCTTTGTTGTCAGGAGTTCAAATGTGGCCCATGTCAGTTCGTACCTTTTTTTAACCCTCTGTCATCTCGTACTCCTTAAGCTTGTCTTGTATGGGAATGAATAGTCCACTTGTGATTACAACCACTAGTGATGCACAGCTGTGCCACTGATGCAGTGGCCCCCTCTACATTAGAACATGAATTTTGAACTTGGCCAGGTCGTTGCAGAAATCACCTTATTGTGAAGGACAAGCTGGGATATTAAATTCCACTAGTAGTTGCTGTTGTAGACCGGTTCCCATTCTCTATGTCCATCTAGGATGGCACACTCATTGTTATGACGCCCTGCTTGCAAGCACCAGTTTGCCATTTGTAATCGGGTCAGTTATTGAACTAAACTATGCAGCTCAAAGGGAGGAAAGGTGCGTAGGCCCTTTAACCTTGTGGCCTAACCATAAATTCAATTAGATTCCAGAAAGTTTTGAAAAAACTGTTCGATTTAATTCTTTTTAGCATGGAGACCTCTAAAAACTCTTATAAGGGAAAAATTCATAATTCAAAAATGTAAGGAAAGTAAGGCTGAAAAATATAGGTAATCATGGTGTAATTACTGTGGTACAATGATTTTTACTTGCCTATTGAAGCTCTGATTAGTGTTAGAGCATATTGTGCGGGCCTATCACTGAAGTCAATTGTGCCAATGTCATCCATTTCAGGCATAGCTCCTTGTTAAATGCAGTTCTACAACTTAGGAGCATATTTATAGAAAAATGGAGCTTTTTTTTTGGTTTCCTTCCTTTTGTGCTTCTACAGCATTTGAGGATATATTGTCAGAACACTCCATCATCACTCTTCTCCTATCTGCTTTCCTGCCCAACAGGAAAGTGTAGAGGTATGCACACTCACTCTAGCTGTCTTGCCTGGGTTTGAATTCTGACCAGCTATAAACTGGCTTCCTGGTGTGTCACAGGCAGGGTGAGCATCAATTTGATCCCC
>CM068956.1:131535184-131546257 GCA_035128595.1 Eptatretus atami
TGAGCATATCCTACAACATGCCCTCCAGAAAATCGCAATGTCTCGACCAGCTTTACCTCGTCAAACATAAATTGACCAAACGCTGCTGTGGTTTAAGCTGGTCGAACAAGGTTTTGAGGTTGGATTCCTGCTGACTACTAGCAAGCATCTGTTTTACCTTTTTTGTTGATGGTAGAATGATTAAGCCGGATCGACGAATCATTTTATGCCATCTGGGTGATATGTTGTGAAGCTGCATTGGAAAATCATATTATCAGTTATCAAAATCGGCGACGATCAAGAAGGTTTGAAAACATTAAGATGCAGCTCGACAGAAGAAGTGTGGAAATGAGGAAGCTCGTGTGCCTTCAATGTAAGTGACAAAGAAAAGCTTTGGGATGCCTCAGGAGGCAAGAAAAGCTCTCCAACTAGTGATAGACATAGACATAGTTGTAATAGGCATAGTGTTGTGACATGCATATAATGTTATGTAATACGATATATGACAAAAATATCAAAGTTTGACAGCTCTAACACTTGCATCTTAATACAATCAGCCATCTCTCACCGTTTATGAGTTAGACACAAAAACGGGCAAAAAATACCAAAATTCAGTAATTTGACCTTGAAATATGACCTTTTGACCTGAGATGACCTCAGGTGGTTTGAAATGACACTATTGAACTCGCCGTCCTCAAAAACCCCTATATGGATCCCGAGATCGTGTCTCTAGCCCTTCTCGAAGTCATTTTAGCCCGGACTCAAGTTAATCCTTCAGATCAAGTTACAAACCCGAGATGTGAGGTTCCAGTCCTCTCAGGAGTCTATGATATAAACATATATATCGTTACAGGTCCGGGCGTCGGCGCCGAGCGACCGCTCTGACGGAGCCGCAAGTCGAGTCGGCCCCGACGATCGCCCGGAATATAGATCGCCTCCAGATAACTCGAGGCCGACGGTCCTTGTGCAAGAACCGAAAATACGCCAATGGGCAGACACGTGGGGTGGGTCGATTGCCAATCTTAAACAATTTACCTAAATACCCAGTGATCAACTACCGGGGTATTCCACCCTCGACGGAACTCGTACGAACAAGCCCGCTTAAGCGAGCCTGTCCCGTTCGCGATTCCGAGCGGCTAATCGCGAGAACCGTCGCGTTTCAAATGTCCCCTTTTACGGCCAAACCAACGCTTCTAACTACCACACACAAAATGCTCAGTCAATGAAAAATTCGACGCGACGAGCTGAAAACAGTAACAATTGGGTATTTATTAATAATTAATGGGAAACTAGGGAAGCACGTAAAAGAGCAGAACTATACAGACTATACGAAAAAAAGCAATGCAAACATTTACAGCACACAAAAAAGCCACTTAACAATTTTCCTACTGCATGAGACGGGCCCACGACCACACGTTCACACACCACACACCCACACACACACACATCACACCAACACCGAAATGGTGGCTGAGGCCCTAATACAGGCTCCAGGCCCGGAGACAGGTGAGCTGGAAACCAGAACATATTCGAACCTTCTCACTCGTGTTGGTCTTCAAGTTGTTCAGACCCGGCTCCAGCGATAGAGCGAAGCTGGATCCAATCGCCGTGAGCTGCGATCCTTCCCGAGCTTCCAGCGAATCCTCCCGCGCTTCTGAACACGTGCTGGTGAGATGAGGCGCCGATCCGGGCTTCGTCCATGCCCGCTTCCCCGCAGGCCACCTCGGGGAATGAGTCGATGAGTCGCGCACCAAGCCGGAACCAAACAGAGAACAAAGAGCTCCACAAAACCAGAAGAAGAAGCCACACTCGCAGCTCGAGCCGAGCGACCAGCTCAACTCTCTTCCAAACAAAAGCAGCTCGAAGCCAAAAAGCTCTTCCCGGAGCCAAGCAAAAGCCGAAGCTCACTGAACCACCAAAAGAGAAAGCCTTCAAAAAGCCTCCTCCCGAGCCAGGCCGCAGACGAAGCTCTCCCGAGCCAAGCAGGAACCCGACGCGCCTGAAACTGAACAGACTACTCAGCAGAAGCAAAAATCTCCGAAAGCCTCAACCCTAACCCAAGCAAACAGGAACGCAACGCCTGGTCTGAACGACTACATCCGACCGAACAAAAAAGGATCTCCTCTTTATCCTTCTCCGCCCCCTCCCCCGCTCCCGGCGTGATCATGCCCTCCGTGATCCAATTCCCCCCTCAACCACGGTGGGAGGAGTTGTTGACGCATGAATCACGGGACGGAAGGCTTCTTCACTTCCTGTTCCAGAAGAGGGGAGGGAGCGTCTCCATTGTTGGCGTGACGCTCCCTAACTATTGAATGAATAACACAGCGCACTTAATCGGATTTCTGCCCATTAAAACAATGGAGGTGAGCTATCTAGGAACAACCACTTATCGACATAACTGACTAAAGGAACCTGAGATGGGGGTGCAATCGAAATTC
Organism: Eptatretus atami; assembly: GCA_035128595.1. NCBI lineage: Eukaryota > Metazoa > Chordata > Myxini > Myxiniformes > Myxinidae > Eptatretus > Eptatretus atami. Next base: position 131,537,602 of record CM068956.1, read on the forward strand.
CCCAAATTCGTAACAATGATATACATATATATACATATACTATAAATATTGTTGGAATTCGCGCCCGCCGGCGTGCAACGCCACGTGACTCGATCGCGGCACTCGCCCCACCGACGCGACACATTCGTCGTGACCCCTCGACTACCCGGGAGCCAGTCCACGGGGGTCTAACCCAACCACAACCCCACCCGCCATCTCCACCCGCAGTGAAATAGGGTGAATCGCCGAAAAGTCGACTAACCTAATACCGCCGGGTAACCTACCGAGGGTTGTACCGACGCCACAGTCGACTGCGACACAAACCCTTTAACGGCCCGTTCCTGTACAAGGAAACCGAGCGCGAAGTTACGTCGACCTGGAACGTTCAATTAATTTATCGGCGTATCACCGTCCCCTACAAACCCATTTACGTGAAGCCAAGATGAAGATCCAACAAAAGGAAAGGACCGCAGCGAACGGGAAACAATTCAACATGCAAGCCACTTTATTACACAAGAACACAGCACAAACCACACGTATAGTCACAGAATTGCACATATATCAAATGGAAGAAAAGAAAACAATGACGCAGAGGATACTACCGAATAAACGTACACACGGCACACTTATAACAAGTTCTACTTCACAAGGACAGGCGCCTCCACGTATTTGCCCAAAAACCCAAAGCAAAAGAAAAGGGGTGAACTTCCCTGGTGGGACGTCGAGCCCCACTCCGAGTCCGCCGACGTGGTTCCCGCCTGGCCGCGACTCGCTTGCCCTCGCGTGCAGGCGAGTCCCTCTCCTGCGTGCCTCGCGCCGCCCGTGTTGAGCACTCAACGCCCCGGAGCGATGGTGTTTCGGCGCATCCCAGCGCGGAAGAGGGGGGGGTATGCGGACGCTACCTTCCGCCGGCGGGGTCCTGTGACGCTCCCACCAAAGACCAGGCCAGCGGCCACCACGAAGAGAAAAGGACGAGCGGAGCCAGAGTCAGGAAAGGACGAAGAAGCAAAAGTAGCACCACCAAAAAAACCCCAAAAACTGCTTCACCCGTATTGGTCTTTTATACCACGGAGCTCCGCCCTGTTACTCCGCCCCGTTTCTTGCTCACCCCCCTTTGAGGCGCTTCGAGAAAGGTCTCGAAGAGGGGCGTCCTCCTCCCTGGGCCGCCGTCACACCGCGCGTCCACAAACGCGGCGCCCGCTGCGCCTCCCTTCTCTCCCCCCCCCCACACCAAGCGCGAGAAGGAAATGGCGGGTGGCGGAAGATGCAGTCGCGCAGATGCGGAGCGGCGCGGCCCGCAGCGCGGTCGGCGCTGTTGGTGGGGATGGCGTGTTGTGGTTAACGTGGTTGGTTCGAAAAATAAAGAAAGAACAGAAAAAACGACTGACTCAAAGATCGCAGCCCGAATGAATCACATTAATTCCCTCTAAACAACGGTTTGGCTAACTAACATGTACTTAAAATATCTCACCTACGGGACCTGAATGGTGGTTCGAATTTCCACAGCCGCTACACTACCCCCTCCCCTTTTTACAGACTCGTCCCGAGCATTCAAATTCTCGTGTGCCATCATGTGTAGTTCTCCCCTATAACGTATTACCTCGATCCCTGAGTGCGACATCACGGTATTCGTGCCCCAAATAAATAACCTGAGGCTGAGTAACTAAACTCTAAACAAACCCACTCACACGACGACTTAAATAAAATTGCCGGCGCTAGACAAGCCATGCCAGGGGGCGCACTCATTATTTACAGTACCAGATACATTTAACCTATAAACTTTTACACAACCATGGCCAGGATCAATGGACTCTGCAGTAGCAAACCAGAAAATCACAGAAAACCAGCGTGACGGGCCAAGCACAACTGCAGTGCACGTGTTGTGCTGCCCAAAGGACAGTCCTACTATGCATGACGAAACAACAAAACGATGCTGCTGGTGCAGATCCCTGTGGCACAGCATGTGCATGAACAAGGGCGGCAAACAAAACTTGGACGAGGGCAAAATGACATGGGCAGCGCATGGCAATGGCAAAGGGGGCAAACAACAGAACGGGGCTGGTGAACAGCGGCATGACGACTGGCGGCAAGGTGTAAGCAAACACAGCTCGATGCCGCAAGGCCGCTGCAGTTACACAGCGCTACACCAGCCGGCCAGCCTAGCACACCCGGACATAGGCACAGGCCTGCAGCAACAGCAGCCGATGAAGTTGGCCGGCCTCTTGCCGTGCGTGCAGTGAGTTGTGGAGGAGGTGCGGTGGTGCTGGCCACACAGAAGCGGCTCGGACCTACCACCTGTCTCCCTCCCACCTTATCGCCTTTGCCTGTCACTGACACTACCCACTCCCTTTAATGTCAAAACCCAATTAGCCCCAACTTTTTTTTTTTTATTTTTTTATTTTATCCCTTCCCCACTAAATCGGCCCTAACCCCTTTATCGTCCTTGTTCGGCTAACCTATCTTCGTCCTAGCCTACTCCCAAACCCTACTATCCCTTCCGGAGGAAATAGGGAAGCTCGCGTCTGTGTCGAGGCCCACAAAGCCTCAAGATGCCTTCCCAGACCTCAGCGGATCTAACCCAAATGGCGTCCAGCGACCCACAACTGAGAAACAGAAGTATGGATGGTGCGGAGAGGTACACTTCCTATCTACCCTAACCATTAACCTTTAAACTACCCCGGGGCTTTCAACCAGCACCTCTCGCTTAACTATGGTTCTAAAACCCAGATTCCCTCGCCTGTTTGGTCTTCCACAATTTCGGCCTCGCCCTCGAATTTTCCCTCGTGCCCTGCCACGGTTTCGTGGCTGGGACGCGTGGCTCCCTTTGGCAGCACTACCCTCTGCCGATTCCCCTTAACAATGGCACCCCCCGGCACTACACTGCCTCCGAAGCCTACCAGCTCCCTAAACACCGGGAGTGCCCTCCAAGCACTCCCCTGAAACGCTCACGTGGCAGGCTGGCTTCCCGGGCCCCTTTCGAGGGTCACCCGTGCCCACGACACTGCCCACGCACTAAGCGCTCCGGGCCCCGCACCTCGGGCGCACCCTGCCCACTACGCTATCCCGGCCCCCCATGGCCCTTGGCCTACCACGCCGACTAGCCCGGTGCCCGGGTACCCACTCAGCGATACTCACCTTTCGCAGCCACGCTCCCAGCCCGTCAACAGGGTCCTGCACCCCTCCAAAAAGGTTCGAGCCTACATCCCACCAACAGCAAAACGACCTCCATTTTGTCAATTTAACTAACCCACGAACTCATTACACTAACCCCGGTCCCTTGGGCGGGAGTCACTCCTCCCCCCAAATCACTGCATCGCACCATGCATCCACATTCGCTCCACTCACACAAGACCCGCTGGCCTCACTCACCAACAGTACAGTTTCCTTCCACACTTCACCAACTCTTTCAACACACACATCGCTGAATCCTCCACCATCTCTACACTCCCCTAACTAACTCGTGCTCCACGTCGTCCCTTACACTAAGCACGTTCCTTTAACACTACGTAGCCTAAGCTAACGTCCCCTCTACCCATCGCAAGTCTGTCACTGTCTCCAAATGTCTGCATTCCATTTCCCCATCCAAATCTTGCTACATCCCTCTAACTAATCCATTCCACGGACCCATGAGGAATACCCCTGCCCCATGAAAGCGTCTAACTAAGCTAACCCTTCCTCCCTAGCTAGTGTCATCCTGTGCCCGGCAGAGGGGTCTTCCACCCCATGCCCGCGGAATCCTTTCACCCGAAAGCGAGGCTTGCTTTTTTAAATTTTTTTTTCCAATTTTGCGGCAGCACCCGCGCGCAACCCAGCTCGCCCACTTTGCACCTTGCCGTACGTCATGCAGCGCACGTCCTCGTCCCTTTGGACGTACCATCCGCAGGGATCACCCTCCTGCCGGATTCCAACCCCACGTGCAGCCATGACGTCACCCTGCGCACCCCAAAAGCAAACCTCGCACTCCGAGGGGCTCCCCACGCAACACATGTGCTCTGCCCTTGAGCTTAACACACGCTCGCGTGGAGAACCCGTCCGTCCAAATTCGACCTGCCTAACTTTGTCCGTCCGCGGGATCGGCAAATCCCACCGCTGAGGTTTCCGGACCGGGCTCACTCCCGCAAGCGAGCACGTGGGCCTCGTGCGTTGCACAGCACGGACCTCCGCTCGCTGGGGGAACCCGGCCGTCTCAAACATCTTACGCCGCTATCCCGCCCGTGCTCTCCTGTCGCCTTCGTCGCCATTCCACCCACGCACACCTGCGTCTTGTACAACGCTCACTCTCCAATCCAACATCACACCTGGAGACGCGGTGCGTGCTCCCGCATGCCGACCGTTATCTCCCTCACATACAGCGACCTTACACACACTGTCTCTCTCACACGGACCCTCTCACTCACACCCAACCTTTCACTTGCACAGGGGGTCTTCACCACACCATGCGTGCCGGAAAGCACGCCATCTCCGCACACTCGCAAACACACACCCCTGCACAACCACACTGGGATTCGTGTCCCCACAAGGGTTTCCCGGCCTCTATACCCCCCAAAGCTGCACGTGCACCTATCCACAGCACTGCCCTTCAACTCGCGCGAAGCACGACCGACCCACCGGTCGTGACCAGCTTCAAGGACCAGGACGTCTCCCTCTCGTTCCCGAAGGAGGCCATCCAGCTGTCTCGCACCGGGTCCCCCACACGTTCTGCCAAGCTCGCCCCATTACCTCCACTACCGTGTGTGTTGTGTATGTCCTTTAACCCCCGTCTTTTCGTGCACTCCTTTCGGTTTGTATTCTCTCCTTGTCTCTTCCTTTGAGCCATTGCTGTTCGTTTTCCTGCGGAGTTCTTTCAATCTCCTGCGATTCCAATTTTACTCCCCTTTAGTTCATTAATTTTCAAACTCATCAGTTCTTGTTTTCTACCCCACTCTTCCTCCTGCTCTTCATTTCCAATCCTCTCGCTTCTTTCAATTGGCTATTCCTTCCTGTTTGCATTCGCTGTTCTCTCATTACCTTCCTTTCCTCTCCTGTTCCTTCCCTTCTCCAGTTTCATGGTTGCCTTCAATTTTGTTAATCTCCTTTTGGTTTCAGTGCTGCCTGTCTCATTATCTTCCCTTGTTTCTCTCCTGCTCCTTGCCTTCTCAGTTCTGGGTTTTCTTCATGTTGGTTAATTTCCCTTTTGTGTTCATTCGCTGTTCTTTGTCTATCTCTCGCACTCCAGCTTGCTTTTCTTTCAATTGGTCAACCTCACGCTTCATTTCCTTTGTTGTTCTATCCCATTGTTCCTTCGCTCTTCCCTCTCCAATCTCGTTGTGTCCTTCTATCTCCTGATTTTTCTCCTTCTCCATTCCTTTTCTTGATTCTATTACGTTGTCTCACGGTTCCTCATTCTGCAATCCTTATCCTTCCCGATTCACCTATTTTTCCTTCTCCTGTCTCATATCGTACTCTTTCAGTTTTTCATTCACTTCTTCTTGTTCCTCATTCTTCATATGGCTTGCGCTTCCAACTGTTTGATTCTGTATTCTCAGTGTGTCCTTAACGTTTCATTTCCTCTGCTTCCGTCTCTTTCTTACAGCCTCATACGTATTGTGTTCCACTCTTGTTTGCGTGTTTCTGTAACTCGAAGTTTTCTTTTCTAATTTCTTTCTTCATCTCCGCACCTCGACCTTGCTTTGGCTTCTGAACTGTTTTCCGTCTTGCCCTTGTGTTTTCTATCCGTCTTCCCAGTTCCTCTGTCTCGCTTTACCTCCAGTCCAGCTTATTCACTCTCTTCTCATGTCTTGAAGTCTTTCTAATCGTCAACCAATCTCGGGTCTCTTCTCTTATTCATCCTTCTCTTCGTTACCTCGAATTATGATGCCTCGTCCCTTACTCTCGTCACGACTCTGCACATCCCGATTTTTTACCGCCGTCACCTGAGCCATTCAATTCTGCCCTCTGCTGGCCCGTTCACTTATCGTACGCCACGCTTGTCGCGCAACATTCTTCCCCGGTCTTTTTCTCCTCATCCGACGTTGCCTTTTGCCCAGCCTGACAACGTTGCACCTCCTCCAGTCTCGTTCGCTCCCACACGTAGTGCTTCCACCCCGTATCTTGTCCTGCAGCTTCGCCCAATGTTCTGTCGTCTCACCCGCATGTTTCTTCGCATTTTTGTTTTCATATTTCGTTTTGCATTCGTTTCATTTTGCTTTCATCCATTCGTTTGTTCATTCTTTATATCGAGTGAAACTTTCCATCCCCCATTGGTAGTTTAATTCAGTCCGCTCCGAGAGCCGAAATCGCCTCGTCGGTGCGCGGCTAGCCGATCTGCGGGACGCGGGGAGTTTTGCGGAAGGGGGGAGGGGGGATGTATACACCGCGGCCGCCTTGCGCACATTTTGGGCCTCTGGGTTCATTGGGGGGATGTTGAAGCATGTTCCTGCACACTCACGGATTCCTGTCGGGTAATTGCCCATGGATCTACATTACTTACACATATACATTCTAATACCCCCGGCTCCCGCTCGCCTTGAGACGCTCATCTTATTTCTCGTAACGGGTTAATTTAGCATCGCTCGTAATTTGGAGGAATGCGGGGTCGCTCCTCTCACCCCTGGACCGATTCCCGTGAATTTAGCTGAGAGACAGAGAGTTCGTTCCGTTCCCGCTCTCTGACACCAGTCGGTGATTCGCGCCGCCGGATCGCAAACGGCCACGTGACTTGAATCCGGACCACTCGCCCACCGGACGGACAATTCATGTCGTGACCCTCTCGGACTAACGCCGGAGCCATCACGGGTGGGTTTAACCTCACCACAACCCAAGTCCGATTTACCCGCGCGAAATAGGGTGAAGCGCGTATATTCGATATACCTAAGTACTGCACGGGTAACTACCGAGGGTTGTTACCATGCCACAGGTCGACTCCGGACACGAAAACCGCTTAAGCGGCTCATTCCGTGCTACAGGGATAACCGAGCGGGTTATGTGACCTTGACGGTTCATGGATAATTATTGGGCGTATCACGCCCACTACGAACCCGTTACGTGAAGCAAGATTGAGATTTTCAAAACAAAGGAAAGACGCAGCAAAACGGGGAACAATCAACATGCAAGCACTTTATTTACACAAACACAGGCACAAAGCACACCGATATAGTCACAGAATGCACATATTATCAAATGGAAGAAAAAAAACAGTGACGCAGAGATACTACCGAATAACGCGTACACACGGCAACAACTTATAACGTTCTACTTCACAAAGACAGGCCGCCTCCCACAGTCATTTGCCCAAAAACCCAAAGAGAAAAAAGGGTGACTTCCCTAGTGGGCCGTCGAGCCCCACTCCGAAGTCCGCCGACGTAGGTCCCGCCTGCGCGACTCCGTTGCCCTCGCGTGGCAGGCGAGTCCTGCTCCTGCGTGCTCTCGCCTGCCCATGTGAGCACTCGACGCCCCGGAGCCGAGTGTTCGGCGCTATTCCCAGCGCGGATAGAGGGGGGGGGGCTATGGCAGACGCTCCTCCCGCCACGGGGTCCTGCGACGCCCACAAAGACCAGGCCACCACGAAGAGAAAAGGACGAGCGAGCCAGAAGTCAGGAAGAGGACGAAGAAGCCAGAGCACCACCAAAAAAAAACCAAAAACTGCTTCACCCGTATCGTCTTTATACCACGGAACTCCGCCCTGTTGCTCCGCCCGTTCTTTGCTCACCCCCTCGAGGCGCTTCGAGAAAGGGTCTCGAAGAGGGCGTCCTCCTCCCTGCCGCGTCACACCGCGCGCCACCAATCGGGCGCCAGCTGCGCCTCCCCGTCTTCTCTCCCCCACACCAAGGCGGAGAAGAAATGGCGGAGGTGGCGAAGATGCCAGTCGCGCAGATGGGGCGGAGCGGCGCGGACGCAGCGCGGTCGGCGCTGTGGTAGGGATGGCGTGGTTGTGGTTGAACGTGGTTGGTTCAAAAAAAATAAAGAAAGAAAACAGAAAACGACTCTGACTCAAAGTGTCGCAGGCCCGAATGAATCACATAATTCCTCGAAACAACGGTGTTTGGGCTAACTACACATGTACTTCAGAATACCTCACCTACGGGACCTGAGATGTGGTTTGGCGAATTTCCACAAGCCGTAACCAATATATTACATATACAATACAGTCAGTGCCGGCATAAGACATTTCGTAACGACGGACGACATTATACGACGGTGGTCCCAATAAAGAATTATAATGGGCTGAAAAAATTCCTATCTGTCTGGTGATGTCGTCTGCCGTCGAGCGCTGCCGAGTCATAATAAAAGTGACAGTATAGCCATACAATTATGTACAGTACATAATACTTGATAATGATAATAAACAACTGCAGTGTGGCCCCGTTATAACGGAATCGTTGAGGTCCATAAAATGTCATCGTGAAAAAACTGGGGTCGCCAAAAATCGGGATTCAAGAAAATCAGCGTTCAAACTGACCAAATGTTGACCTAACATCCGAAAACACCCCTATTTTCATCCTCTTTGACCAGTTTTTTGCACGTTTACCTTCCAGCAAGTAAATTACCTTAGAGTTAAAGAATTCTGTGAATAAATCGTTGTTACAGTCAAAATTAAAACACAAATTAGTTTTTAGTAAAGCTTTTTATGTTGTTAAAGCATTCGCACTGCTCTGAAAATATATCACACAACTGACAGGTGCTCGATTCTTCATTTGTA
>CM068956.1:131571657-131587695 GCA_035128595.1 Eptatretus atami
TAAGGATGGCAGTACAGATATTGCTATGACTAGTACGTCCGTGTCATTGGCCTTAATGATAATGGACTTGTTACCATCTGTCGTTGCATCCCTGGCGTGTACAAATATTTGAGTGTCAGTTTCTTCATGACAACATGGAGACGGCATCCAGTGACTTCCTTGTGTTGCTAATGGCATCTTCTCCTTTTGTGATTAAAGCACTTCTTTCTTCCATATTTTCATCCATTCAAACGAGCGAACCAATGAATATTGTCTATGTTTTCACTTGGGGAAAACTTAATTCGCTATTACACACCCAAACTACAGTACATTCATACCTTTATTCACTTTATCCCTCATTTGGTTTGTATAATGGGGAGTGTTTTAAGAGCACGTCATGCGTGAAAATGAGGAAGTATTCTGTGCCCACGTCTCTCATGCGTTATATCTTAAATATCAGAACACTGCCAGAACAAAGTTTAGCTAAAGCAGCTTTAAAACGTAGTTGTATCAAATACATTCAACGCAAGATGTTTCATTTTCGTGTTAAAATAGTCAGTTTGAGGCAGCCAAGCTGCTCGCCGAACGAAGGCAAAAAAATTCGAAGTCAATCTCCTATGTGGAACACACCCTGGAAAAAACCATTGTTGTGAAATCGTCTCTCATGAGGTTGTTATTTCAAACCAACTTGTGTTGTCGTTCGTGTTTTATGTAACGAAATGGAGCATTCAGATTATTACTACACCTGTCAATCAATCATTTTCACAAAGATGACAGGTAGATCTCAACCAATTTTTGGAATTGAAATTGGAAAAAGTATCAATATTTCAAGAATTTAAATGACTAATGCCTTTCCTGTGTTTTACAAACCTTTGAAACCAAACTCTTGATGTTCCTTAAAATCTTCTTGCTCTTATCTTTTGCATTCATTTATTTTTTGGAAAACACATTTAATGAATTGTAAAGATCAACAGGGAAATTTTCGCTTTCTTCATCATTAAAGTAGATGTCAAATAAATCTTTTCTTTAAATATTTTATCAAATCTTTATTAACATAATCGAGTTGTAATTCTTTCTTCACTAATACTTGTATCTCTGCTTATTCATATCGTTTTGCCTTGGATTTTTCCTTCATTCCAACATTCAAACCGAATGATAAAAGTCTTAACCCCATTACACTCATTTTTAATAATTTGTCTCATCCTTCTGGATTAGTTTCTAATATCCCAAGACCACACAGATTTTAGTCTTATACTCACCTCTTACAATGTGAATATTTTGTTGTACCAAGATAAACTCTTCAAATATTTGACCTCACCTCAATCGCCATATGTTCGCTCCACTGAATATAGTAATAATCTTCAACCTTCTACTTCTCCAGGTTTATTGCTCTTAGTTGTTGTGATACTAATACGAACTTCATGGTGTTTTTTAGCAAATTAAATATTCTCATTTGTATATACAAGACCTTATTTATGAAAGTTTTTTCCAGAAGCAGATTTACCCACAAGATTATAATATAGTTTGTCATTTCATATATGTAATTGCTTTATAAAATAAAAAATATATCTCCTTAATATTCATCTTGTTTCACAACCACAATATTTACATTTTGTTCTTTGTCGTGTCTTCATATAATCCCCAAATTCCTTTTACGAAATACATGTCGAACAATTGTCTCTCCAAAATTGTTTATATCTATTGAATTTAAACTTGAATAAAATAAAGTATTAGCATTGTTTCTTATGAGGCGACGAGGGATGAAAGTAGATTGACTAAGATCAATACAGATTACAAAGAATGTCTTCCTCTTGGGTATAGCTATCCATTACCGTTTGTTTTCTCATAACACAATCTCAAGATAATTGAGGTTCTTTTGATTTATCCAAATCTTGGGGAGAAGGTATATCATTCGTATTTAAACACTAAGAATACAAGTTCATCGGCTTGATTTCTTTTTATTATCTTGTGTTATCACAAAATTGTTGATTATCTTCCAATGTTGTAATCATCTAGTTTTGTTTTGAAGTTTAAATAAACCGATTATATCTCTTTTTGAAGACCAGCATTAAACCTTGGAGAGTAAGTTGAACTTTATTCAATAAATTCATCTTCGGTATTATCTTCGGCTATTTCATGGTGCTTTCACAATCAACTATAAAAACTACTTTCATAACTATCGTTTTGAACCATAGATCCTATAGAGAAGGACTGGCAACCTCCATGCTCCGGTGTTGTAACTTGAGTGCTGAAGGATTAACTTGCAGTCGTGGCTAAATGACTTCTCGAAGGGCTAGAGACACGATCTCGGATCCATATAGGGGTTTTTGGAGGCGGCGAGTTCAATAGTCTCATTTATCAACACCACCTGAGCGTCACTTCAAGTCAAATTTCAAGGCGAATTACTGAATTTGGGTAATTTTTGCCCGTTTTGTGTCTAACTCATAAACGTGAAAGAGATGGTGCATGTAATAAGATGCAAGTGTTGTAGAGCCTGTCAAACTTGATATTTATGTCATATATCGTATTACATAAATCATTATGATGAAGTCACAACACTATGCCTATTAACTATGTCTATGTCATCACTAGTTGGAGAGCTTTTTCTCTGCCTCCTGAGGCATCCCAAAGCTTTTTCTGTCACTTACATTGAGGACATGCAGCTTTCAATAGAATGTTAGCTAAAGTGTACATTAGCATTACTACTGTTTAGCATTAATGCTAAAGTGCATCTACAGAGGATAACAAGTCAGCAAAATGAAATCGGCACGCATTTTAGTCTTGTCATACAAATTATAGGCTTTGATGTACAAAAAAGATCGGTTTGACACAGTCGGCACACTCAATCCACCTCTATTCATTATTCTAGAAACCTCAGATGACACTCGTTACATCTTCATCACAATGATCTCCTCCATTATAGTGCTATCCCATATTATGAACAAGTGTCCGGCGCAAATAACTACTTTATGCTTAAGGCATCGTCAGACCCCAAGAGATCCTGAAGTGTCTTGCAGGAGTAATCTCGTCAATGATTCACTTCGCTCATCGATTTGGAAGTTGTACAGTTTCTTTCGCAATCAATCACACGAGACAGATTTCGGGCATAATGTATGCTTAATAGAGGGGGAAGCACTCGTAGAAGTTGGCAAACTCCGCCGCCAAATTACTGCGCTCACTTAAGTGAACCTGATATCCTATTCATTGTAGGTCAAAAACGGATCAAGACTACTGAACCATGCATGATAAACTAAACTATATCGACGCGCATGTAGACAATGCCAAAAAAAAATCGAAATTTATTTGACACAAAAAAGGTGCAAATTTTTTTTTTCTTTCTCTAACAATTTTTTTTGGGTTGGAATCATTAAAACAGTGGAAATGCAAAAAAAAAAGAAAAATGCAAATATTTTTTCAAATAAATCGAAAAATTTTGAAAAAAGTTGCAAAATTTTGTTTTTTTTTCTCTAAACAAATTTTGTTTTTTTGGTTGGAAATCACTTAAAACATGTAGAAATGCAAAAACAAAAATTCAAATTTTTTTCAAAATGGCCACCATAGCGCTGCCATATTGACTTTGCGACCAAGTCAAAACAATGGCATAATCTTGGCCATACCTAATCCCGACAAGTTTCGTCGAAATCCGTCCAGGATTTTTTCCGTAATACTGTTCACAAACAAACAACAAAAGACGGGTGAAAACAGTAACCCGTCCATCTTCGATGGTGGAGGTAATGAGTGTTTGCAAATTTACAATTTTAGCTGCAGCCATAATGTCAACTACGTCAATGTAGAAGTTTCCACCCGCTTCTTTGCCTGGCTTGGCCGAAAAAACTTTCAAGGCTTCAATCTGCAAATATAGCAAGAAGAACGTAGTCAAGTCTTTCTCTGCAGAAGCAATTAGGTAGCTCCACATTATTACGTGTGGACACAGTGAAGGCTTCAGCAGTTTGCTGAGTTAGCTTCGCTTACGACCACCACCTCCTTGCATGCGCAGGTAGATATAATTCGGCAGGCTGCCCAGCCTGCGTGAAACTTGTACAGTCTGCTGTCCAAGGCTGTCTGGATTCGTGCGCAGATGATAGCTTGAGAAACGGTCTTTCACGTTCATCATCTTGAACCACTCATTCGTTATCTGGGTGAGGATGATTGTGCCTTCGCTGATGCCAGTGAATCTTGAAGGTCTTTAAAGCAGCGACAGTCTTGTCATTGAACATTGGCATACCAATGGTACGCTCTGGTGTTGAAGGGCTTGGGGAAAACAGCGGTGTCGTCAGCTTGGTTAAGCGAATAGGAGTAGCCCGGTCGATCTCATAAACCTTCTGAATATCACTCAGTAAGCTTTGTACTCATTACCATCTACGACAAAGTGAGAGTGTCTTGCCATCAACAGTAATCCAGTTGTTGCGAACATTTTTGAAGATGTGCACGTAGTCGTACACTAAGAACATAGATTGCTCTTGAATTGACAGCACTTGGCAACTTCCTGGTCCTCCAAGTGTGAATAAACACTGCGGTGGATGAAATTGTCACATATCATAGAAATCACAGTACCGCCAGCACCAACTACAGCTGATGCAGCTTCGATAAGGAGTTCCTTCAGCTGATCGGCAGTTAGTTTTTGCAGGAAAATGCGTAGAATATTGCGTGGACCACGAATGCAGCAAACTCAAACCATAGCATGTGAAGCAAGCATTTCGTGTTCACACCCGTCTGCATTTTGAGCATATCCTACAACATGCCTCGCAGAAATCGCAATGTCCGACAGCTTTACCTCGTCAAACATAAATTGACCAAACGCTGCTGTGGTTAAGCTGGTCGAACAAGGTTTTGAGTTGGATTCCTGCTGACTATAGCAAGCATCTGTTTTACCTTTTTGTTGATGGTAGAATGAATTAAGCCGGACGACGAATCATTTTGTATGCACTGGGTGATATGTGTGAGCTGGCATTGTGAAATCATAGTATCAGTATCAAATCGCGACGATCAAGAGGTTTGAACAAAGAAAAATGGCAGCTGCGACAGAAGGAAGGTGAAATGAGGAAGCTCGTGTGCCCAGTCATCCACAGAGCTGGCTTATTACAAGCTGAAGAATTTCCTTGCTTGTGCATTCATAGATGTTTACTGGTCAGTTATGGATCTAATCTGGGACCATTTTGAGAGCAGGCTGTTCTTCTGCAAAGGAAAAAGTCGTTTTGGGCACCTCAATGCCATCTTTCTCATCTATTCAAGAATAGAAATACAAAAGGTGAGTGAACTTGTTGGAAATGAAGAACTGCTGACAGTTGTGCAGTAGCATCAGTTCCTTGATGGGTAAAGGTTTCCTGGTCTTTTATGACGTTAAGCCAGAAAATAGGAGCTGATTTTAGCATAGAAGTGGTCGAACTTTGGATATTGTCTGCAGCCTCATCAGCTGCCTGCTTTTCTTAGCTCTTGATTCTGACGTAGAAGATGATGTTGGGCGTGGGGCTGAGGTACCTGCTTCAAAGCTGATTTCGGTACTCCAGGAAATATTGATGGGGTTTCTTTGGGTCGTTTGCCACCCTAACTGACACCAATCAAATTGAAATGTCTCACAAATATATATATATTATATATATATATATATTATATATATATATATATATAATATATATATATATCTCCTTTAAGCACTAAGCTTTCTTTCTCATTGGCATTGCAATATCCATCTCTCACCTTCTCAGGATCTTTGGGAAGGATATGACCTTTACATAAGGCGTCCATCATAGTTTCTCTACAACCAAAGCAGCTGCAACGACGTGGCATATTGTCACCAAAGCAGGAAACAACAAAGATCCTGTGAGATACAGCTGGAAGTTTCTGAAAGGAAACAAACAAACATAAATTAGTTAATGATGATAGAAATAGCAAAGTAGGTGCAGTAGGTGCACAATGTCATGTTTTGTCATAGACTTTACAAAAGTCTTCCTCTATGAGTTAGAACAAAAACGGGCAAAAAAAACAAAATCAGTAATTTGACCTTGAAATATGACCTTTTGACTTTGAAGATGACCTCAGGTGGTGTTGAAAATGACACTATTGAACTCGCCGTCCTCAAAAACCCTATAGGATCCCGAGATCGTGTCTCTAGCCTTCTAGAAGTCATTTTAGCCCCGGCTCAAGTAATCCTTCAGACTCAAGTTACACCCTGAGATCGTGAGGTTCCAGTCTTCTCTATAGGAGTCTAATGGTTTGAACACAAACTCTCTTTAGGGGCGTTGCCATGTCAAGTGTACACATTTTTCAGCGAATTTTGACACATCGTCTCAGATTTCACTCTTTTTTTTGTGCAAGTGGTTTGTATCCACGGTAAAACTTATGTGTCATTTTCAGACCTGGGGGCCATCGGGCCATTTTACCCCCCCCCACCCAATTTGGGCACTCCGGTTGACCCACAATCTTCCAGGGCATATCACAGGTTGTAGTGGTCCGATTTGGATGATCTTGGTATCAAAATGCTCGTAAAGTGAGATCTTTCGAATCGCGTAAAGTAAAATCACTCCGAAACAGTAATTCAAAAATTTAGTTTGGGCGCCTTTGACCTTGCCCGCCCCCAGCCAAACGATGACCGATTTTTTTCGTGTGAGAATACCCCTTCATATACTACAACACCTCAGCATAAATGAAAATGGGATCTCAATGGGTTAAGTGTGATGATGGTTTTATTGTTCGGGGTCCACATATCACTAATTTTGATTCGACATTGGGCGACATTTGCCGTCATCGTTCCAATGACGTCACCCTGCTGGCAGGCGACTTTAGTCTGAAATTGACATCACATCTCTGGACTATTATATTAATTATATATATATATATATATATATATATATATGTATATATATATTATGTATATATATGTATATATATGTATATGTTATATATATTATATTTATATATATTTATATATATATATATAATATATAATTATATATATATATACAAGTCATGCGCCGAATAACGACATTCGGTCAACGACGGACCGCATATACGACGGTGGTCCCATAAGATATAATGGAGCTGAAAAATTCCTATCATCTGGTGATATCGTCGCCGTCGAAGCGCTGCCAGTCATATAAAAGTACAGTATAGCCATACAATTATGTACAGTACATAATACTGATAATGATAATAACAACTGCAGTGTGGCCGTTATAACGGAATCGTTGAGGTCCATAAAATGTCATCGTGAAAAAAACTGGGTCGCCAAAAATCGGATTCAAGAAAATCAGCGTTCAAACTGACCAAATGTTGACCAACATCCGAAAACACCCCTATTTTCATCCTCTTTGACCAGTTTTTTGCACGTTTACCTTCCAGCAAGTAATTACCTTAGAGTTAAAGAATTCTGTGAATAAATCGTTGTTACAGTCAAATTAAAACACAAATTAGTTTTTAGTAAAGCTTTTTATGTTGTTAGCATTCGCACTGCTCTGAAATATATCAACAACTGACAGGTGCTCGATTCTTCATTTGTAAATTATAACATTGATGCAATGATTACGTATTATAAAATCAAACGTATTTATTCACCTTTCGATAATCGATGCGAGAGGAGCTTGTAAGCAGCCGCTAACAACACCGATGGCCGTCAAGAACAGCACAAAAGTAAAACTAACGCGCCTTCCGTCTATCTTGATGTGTGTTACATTGCCAACAGTATTCAGTACAGTAACATGCTGTACAGGTTTGTAGCCTAGGAGCAATAGGCTATACCATATAGCCGAGGTGTTAGTCAGCTATACCATTGAGGTTTGTGTAAGTACACTCCAAGATGTTCGCACAATGACGACATCGCTTAACGACGCATTTCTCAGAACGTATCCCCGTCGTTAAGTGGCGCATGACCTATATATATATATATATATATATATATATATATATATATATATATATATATATAATATATTATGCATCATTTGCGAAAAATTATTCTGCCTATTGTGTCTATTGATGTTTAAGTGTACATTTTTGGATAACATCATCGAATTAATTATAAATGGATAATCTCAGTTTTTGCATATTTTGCAGTAACATGGCGACTGAAGACGAAAGGATTCCGAAAATACTGTTGCGATCCATTCAGCTGCATAAAACGAAAACAATGAAAAGATCTTCGCATGTGTCAAATGATATGTTGATGAAATTTTCTTCAAAGGTAAAAAAGATGACAGACTTTGTGCTTCGTGCAGAAAAAAATTTCTCAGTTGTCACCAGAGCGTATTGAAGAATCATCTTCGACCAGTTCGAAATATCATCAGAAGTACTATCGAAGGCATTGCAGAATCTATTTCGACAGATGAGGACGAGGAGGTTTTGAGCGAGAAGCAGAAGTTGACCTATTAAACCAGTCGTTTCGATGATAAGCGAAAGCCCATTCGACAAACGAAAGGCGGAAAGAACCCAGGGTACGTTCCTGAAAAGCGAAGTAAAGTGGAAGATTGTGCGAAAGAATTGGAACTAGTTGCTGGACCAAGCACTGCGGGAAAACAAAAATACAGCGTCAAAATGTGAATGAAACTGCATGCCAGATGTGATCAAAAGCTGAAAGAAAAATACGTTGTTTCGAGCCGTTCAGAGCAAATACGTATACTGACAATATTTGCTAGGAATATGAGCATCAGAGGGATGATGAGTGAATTCAGTTGCTCCCAAAGAATGGCTGTGCAAGCCAAAAATTTAGAGAAAGAAATGGTATGCTATCGTCTCCAAATCCCAAACAGGGTAAAAATTGCCTGCCGAAGTGAAATCCGCGTACCGAATTTTACTGAAGTGATGAAGTCAGCCGAATAATGTCGGGGAAAAGGACTGTGTGGTGGTCAGGAATGAACATGGAAAAGACAGAATTCAAAAGCGCCTGGTACTAAACAATCTCAAGGAACTGTTTCAGAAATTCAAAGAGAAGAACCCTGGCTTGAAAGTTGGATTCGCGAAGTTCGCCATGCTCCGTCCCTCGGAGTGTGTCCTGGCTGGTTCAGATGGTACACACAGTGTATGTGTATTTACGATACATCAAAATGTGAAACTCATGATGTTTGGTTCCAAATGCCACAGATAGCGAACTTCTGAGTTATCATCATGTGATAGCACGCATAGTTTGTAACCCAGCACAACCGGCATGTTATTTCAGAACTTGTGAAAGTTGCCCATCAATTGAAGACTTCAAAACCGAGCTACTGAGTGCTTATGAACTAGAGGATATTGATGAAATTCAGTTTAAACGGTGGACATTCACCGATAGATCTGAACTGAGCTCCATGGTCCTGCTTTGGAAGAATTCATTAATCAATTCTGTGAACGCGCGGTGAATAGTGAGACACGACTTCATTGCAAGGCCCAATCTCAGTTTCTGAAAAATAAGAAAGACGAAATCGGTGAAGGAGAATTTGTCATTATTGGAGACTTCTCAGAGAACTATTCGTTTGTCGTACAGGATGCGGCCCAAGGATTCCATTGGAATGCTCTCAAGCGACAATTCACACTGGGTTTACTATTTCAAATCGGACGATGCAAATTAAACCAGATTCGTTCACGATTATATCAGAATGCAATACTCACGACGTTGTCTCAGTCCACCTCTTCCAAAGAATGCTCATTGACACTTGAAATCTCGCTTTGGAAATGTAAAGAAACTTTACTATTCTCTCAGACGGTTGCGCTGGCCAATATAAGAATGCAAACCTTCATAAACCTATGTCGTCACAAATCAGAGTATGGTATTGACGCAGAATGGCATTTTTTTGCCACAAGTCATGGCAAGGCCCTTCAGATGGCGTGGGAGGTACAGTCAAATGAGAAGCAACACGTGAGAGCCTGCGTCGACCTTACGGCAGTCAAATTATTTCTCCAAAGATCTTTTCGCCTTTGCTGAAAATGGTTTAATGAAATGAAGTTCGGTTACGGGTCATTCCGTGCCAACTCACCTAAATTTCAAAAACCTCCCCAGGTCACCTCTCAGATTTTGCTGGAAAAATTATTTAATGGAGATCTATATGGCTCTACCCACCATGCAAAAGATTAGCTTTCAATTCCATAGTTTAAAAAATTATCTATCTCAAGGACCTTTGAAGTTTGGCCCTAAAAATGCCAAATGTGAAAAACGCATTTTTTTTTCAACTTCAGGGCTTATAATTTATAATGGACTCCTCTAGAAAGTTATATTGCAAATATTTACTAATTGGCATCCAAATTTTTCAATTATGGCATCAGATAGCCTCTGGGATGCATATGTCTCACTCTATAGGAAGCTAAAATGGCTTTTGGGCCAAAACGAGCTAAAATAAGGTGAAACTATAGGAGCCTCCTGAAAATAAGGAACAACTTAGAATTTTTTCCTCATAACACAGTGATTATAGGGTCATTATCTATCCATAGATACATTTTTGTTGGATAATACAGTTAGGTGATTAATTATAAAGTTTACCATAAGCCCTTGCCTCTGAGGGCTCTAAAATGCGCAATTTTGTCCCTGGTTTGACATGTGGCTAGGGGTTTAGATCTTCATTTTTTTCTAAAGATTGCCTCATATAAGATGTGTCTACTGCCCAATAATTTTATCTAACGCCCATGGCTTCATATTAAATAAATTTTTATTTAAATGCACACGTTTTTTAAATTATTCCTTTTCATATTCATGACTTATAATATCTGAAACTGAACACTCTAGCAAGTGATACTGCAGATATTTAAATAACTGGCATATGAAATTTAAGGATCTGTTATCAGAATGCCTGATAAATGCATATGTTTATCTGTAGGAAGTAGAAAATGCCACTTTGACCACAAATGGTGAATATGCAGGGGCATTAACTGAGGTTATTTTTTTTCTTCTTCTTTGTGATTCTTTGTGACAAATTCTTCTTTGTGACATCACAAGAAATCAACAAAATGCATGGAGTATGACTTGAGAAGCGCTTCAGAGCAGCAACAAACATTTGGTTTCCTGCAATCTCCTCAACACGTCTGGAGATGAGAAGGTTTCTTCTGATGCTGTATCATCAACAGTATGCACAGGACCGGAAACCACACAAGCTCATCTGTCCCAGTTATTAGTCCCAACCCTAACTGAACTGGATGTATACCAGGCTGGGAAATATATTGTTTGTTTGTGTTATGACCAAAAATGGTACATTGGGAACATTGTCACAAGAATGATGATGAAAATTATGTGTTGGTGAACTTCATGAAGCAAGGAAGGGGTAACACATTCTCATGGCTCCAGAAAAAAGAAAGATCAATGCTGGGTGCCATTACTCGACATTCTTTGTGTGGTGAGGCCCCGACATAAAATCTGGTGGACGTCAGTACCAACTGTCACAGCATGACTTTAAGCATGTTCAAGACCTGTTTTCTAAGATGTAAAATTCTGTGCCTCTGAGTGCTAGATAATCATGATAATGAATGTCATAAAGATGAAAGGTCATTAAAGAGTTTTCTAAGATATAAAAATTACTAATATTCATTGTCTCTGTATATCTGTAAATAAAAAGCTGCTACTCAACTAATCAAATTTGTTCTAATTTATAATTTGCAATCACTTACGAAAGTATCATTAGCATGTATTTATGAATAATAACATCCTTATCACTAATGTCTAATAAGAAGCATAGTTTAGCCTCACCTGCAAGTTCACCTTGTTTGTACCAAGTGGCCAAATTGCCATTTTGGCTTCCTAAAACTAAGAGTATGTGCTTTCTGGAGACATTCTGATGCACAATCTGAAATTTTGTATACCAGTTTATAAAATTCTGCAGTAACTCTTTCTGGATCGTTCCATTTAAGATTTATAAACTTCTGAATATGAAAAAAGTGAATAATTATAAAAAAAAACGTGCTGTAAATAAAAATTTATTTACTATGAAGCCATGGGCGTTAGATAAAATCTTCGGTCAGTAGACACATCTTATATGAGGCAATCTTTAGAAAAAAAATGAAGATCCTAAACCCTAGCCACATGGTAAACCAGGGGACAAATTGGTCCATTTTAGAGCCCTCGAAGGCAAGGGCTTATGTTAAAACTTTTATAATTCATCACTAACTGTATTATCCAGCAAAAATGTATCTATGGATAGATAATGACCTCTAAATCACTGTGTTATGAGGAAAAATTCTAAGTTCCATATTTTCAGGAGGGCTCCTATAGTTTCACCTTATTTTAGCTCGTTTTGGCCAAAAAGCCATTTTTAACTTCTATAGAGTGGAAATATGCATCCCAGAGGCTATCTGATGCCATAATTGAAAAATTTGGATGCCAATTAGTAAAATATTTGCAATATTAGCTTTCTAGAGGAGTCCATTATAAATTATAAGCCACTGAAGTTGGAAAAAATGCGTTTTTCACATTTGCATTTTAGGCCAAATTTCAAAGGTCTCTAGAGATAGAGACCTTTGAAGGCTCTAGAGAGGTCTGATGAAGTAAAGGTCAAAGGTCTCGAGAGATAGAGACCTCATAGTTTTTAAACTATGAGGAATTGAAAGCTGATCTTTTGCATGGTGGGTAGAGCCATATAGATACATTTAAGAATTTTTCCAGCAAAATCTGAGGAGGTGACCTGGGGACCCTTAGGTGAGTTGCGCGGAATGACCCTTACGGGATTCCAGAGGCGTATGACGAGGAAGAACGAAATCTGGAAGAAGGTTAAAAACGGCCAAAACCATAGCTGGAACTCAAAAACTTCATGCTTCATCCCTATTCTGAAACTGCTCTTCAAGTACGCGAATTCAGCCTTAGCGAGGACACCGTATCGAGTCAGCTATTTCAAAATCTACACACAACTTTTAACGGGAAACTCTCAGGTTATGTCACAGTGCACTGTGATGGAAAATTGTGGCTTGCCTGCATCATGGAAGCCTTTCAGGACACTTATGAAGTGAAGTGATTTTCTTCATCCAACGGGCCCGCAAATAGTTTCTTTTTCCTGACATTGAAGATCACTGCATTTTAGACATTTCTGATATACTTCTTTCTGTAGACCAAAAACTGCTACAGGTAGAACCTACACAATCAGTAAAAAAGAAACACAGCTGTCAAACTAGAGGGGGAGTTCGGTAGAGTGCAAACCTCTGCCGCCAAACTGCTGGCACTTAGTGAACCTGATATCCTATTCATTGTAGGTCAAAACGGATCAGACTCTACTGAATCACATTGAATAAACTAAACTAGATCGACGCGCATGTAGAAATGCCCAAAAAAATAAAATCGAAATTTTTTTGAAAAAAGGTGCAAAATTTGTTTTTTTCTCTAACAATTTTTTTGGGGGGTTGGAAATCACTTAAAACATGTAGAAATGCAAAAATATATATATTTCAAATAAAATCGAAATTTTTTTGAAAAAAAGTTGCAAAATTTTGTTTGTTTTTCTCTAAACAAATTTATTTATTTTTGGTTGGAAATCACTTAAAACATGTAGAAATGCAAAAACAAAAATTCAAATATATTTTTCAAAATGGCGCCATAGCGGCCATATTGACTTTGGACCAAGTCCAAAATCTAATGGCATGATCCTTGGACCATACCTAATCCCCCACCAAGTTTCGTCGAAATCCGTCCAGGGTTTTTCCGTAATACTGTTCACAAACAAACAAACAAACAAACAGACAGGGGTGAAAACAGTAACCTCCGTCCATCTTCGATGGCGGAGGTTAATAAACATTGGTTGGCAAAAAATCTTGACTATAATATCCTAGGAAAAACTCTTACTCATACTAGTATCGCTTCCAGTTACTGCATGTGCACGTGAAAATTTATGTACAAATACTGATATAGTGTATTGGAAATATTGTGTTCAAATATTGTGCTATGTATTGTGGCGTATTGTGTGTCCAGCACCCGAGTCCCAGAACAATAAAACCATCATCACACTTGAACCCATTGAGATCCCATTTTCATTTATGCTGAGGTGTTGGAGTATATGTAGGGTATTCTCACACGAAAAATTGGACCATCGGTTTGGCTGAGGAGCGGGGCCAAGGTCAAAGGTGCCCCAAACTATAACTTTTTGAATTACTGTTTCGGAGTGATTTTACTTTATGCGATTCGAAAGATTTCGCTTTTACGAGCATTTTGATACGAAGATCATCCAAATCGGACCACGACAACCGTGATATGACCTCTGGAAGATTGTGGGGCAGCCGGGGCGCCCAAATTTGGGGGCCCCTAAAATAGTGAGGCAGTAACAGCAATTTTGAGAGGAATCGTGCAAATGATGATACAAGCATCAAATTTGGCACATTTGTTCTCCAGGGGATTCTAATGAAATCTGCCTGGTTGGCCATTTGAAAATCCAAATTTTGAAAAATTTGAAAAAAAAAAAACTTCAAAAAGTCAAGATCACGAATCAATGTTGGATGCTGGCTGAGATTGGTGAATGTTTCAGAAACGTCATCAAAGACGTTCCAAGTCTGCCATGCAGTTTTCTTCCCTTTACCGCGGAAGGCAGACACGACGTCACATCCAGTGAACGCATGGAAGTATGGGATCCCTCTAGCTTTCTCAGGCCCTATTGCAGAAACTACCTCATGGACTGGAATCCATCGCGCCTTGGCTCCTTGGCCAAAGGCAATCCACATGTTCTCAAGACCTAGTTCCTGTAAGGATGGCAGTACAGATATTGCTATGACTAGTACGTCCGTGTCATTGGCCTTAATGATAATGGACTTGTTACCATCTGTCGTTGCATCCCTGGCGTGTACAAATATTTGAGTGTCAGTTTCTTCATGACAACATGGAGACGGCATCCAGTGACTTCCTTGTGTTGCTAATGGCATCTTCTCCTTTTGTGCAATGACTGTGCTTGTCGTCTGTGCTTCACACATCTTTTCTGCAAGGAAGTGAAACAGCTCAGTCTTGTTGCTGTCATCTCGAAGAAAGCTTCTTCAGTTACTTGGGGTCTTACTGGTTCCTGTCACTCTTCTTCTGATTCCTTGCCCCTTTCGACCTTGCCTCGACTTCAGACTTGACGTCTTGTACACATCAAACACTACTGCCACCCTCTCGTACCTGGCACCATAGGATTCCACCTTGGGATGATGTCTTCTTTAGCATAGTCATCAAATATCTTTGAAGTGCATGGAGTAGGGCATTGATAAGTGCTGAGCCATCAATGATGACTGCATCTCCCTTGGGTCTCTGTCTGGGATGTTCACTTGCGCTTCAAGAATTTCAGCCAGCTGTGACTTCAAATTTTTTTGAATTTTTTTTTTTTTTTTTTCAATTTCAAATTTGGATTTTCAAATGGCCAATCGGGCAGATTTGATCAGAAAGCCCTGCAGAACAGAAATGCCAAATTTGATGCTTGTATCATAATTTGCACGATTTTTCTACTATCTACTACACTAAAATGGGCCCGATGGGCCACAGGTCTAAAAGTTGGTATTTTGAGTTTTTTCACCCAAGTGAATAAATGACAACATATGGGGAGAAAATGAGGTATTAGTGTCGGGAGGGTGTGTACACTTGACATGAATGCCCAGTCATTGGTTAAAGAAGTATATTGATTTTAATACAAAAGGAGAACAGAAGCAAAACAGATTTTGAGAAGGACTTTTATAAATTAATGAATAATGCTGTATTTGAAAGACTATGGAAACTGTTAGGAATCGACAAAACATAAGACTTGCTACATCTTGGAACAGGCTTCAAAGTTAATTAATAGACCAAGTTTTGAACGAGCGGAGGTGTTTTCAGAGAACTTTTGTGCTATTCATTGAAAAAGAGAGTATTGAAATGGATAAACCTATTTATATCGGAACATCAATTCTTGACTTGTAAAGTCGTTAATGTATGACTATTACTATAATAATTAAAATCAAAGTATAAGGATAATGTGTCATTGTTATATATGGATACAGATAGTTTTATATTAGAAATTAAGACAAGTGATGTATATGAGGATATGATTGTTAATATATTATATATATAATATTATTATATTATAATATATATATGATACAAGTAATTATAAGTCAGGTGATGTGTTGTTTTCATCAAATAATAAAAGGTTATTGGTAAGTTTAAAGATGATTTTGGGTGGGAAGGTATGA
>CM068956.1:131588954-131605737 GCA_035128595.1 Eptatretus atami
TTACATTTGCTTGTATGGGAGGGGGAGAAAATCAGTCTCAATTTTACATTTTCTTGTATGGGAGGGGGAGGAAATCAGTCTCCTATGTTGGGCTTTTGGGGCTTGAGTCAGAAAGCTTTTCCCTTTTCCCCCATTCATTTGAATGGCTGCCTCAGAACCCCATTTATCCTCTTCTAGTATGGCTTGGAGATGTGCACAAATGATATTTGCACAGAGTTTACAGCAGGACTCGTTGTGATGAATGTTTAATGGTGGCAAATAAGCACAAAACTGTTCCTGAGGAGTTCTCATGTTCTAATAGTCCGGATGTGATTGGTTCAGAAAATATGTCATAAAGGTTATCATAATCAATGATAATACCAAATGAATAATCTTGTTTACTTTATCAACAAAGATGATAAGATACATTATGGGACAATTTCCATAATAAAATTAACAATCACATTTTCTATACTGTAATAAACAACCAAGCTGAGTGGTGGCTTAATGGCTTAAGATGTTAGGGCCTTGAGTTTGAGCACCTGTTTCCCGTTGAATTAACACCAGGTGAGGTTGACTCAGCCTGTCATCCTTCCGAGGTTGGTGGAAAATGTGTGCCCAGAAAATGATGCAACCAGCAGCCAGAGGCTGCACATTATAGCTAGCAGTCAACAAACCCTGCTGCCCACACAAAAAACACACTCTGAGATAGTAACTGTGATATCGAAGAAGACAAAACCACTTACCTCCAATCGTTTATTCCTTGTTTTGCCCGTGGAACCATCTTCCAAAGTCTGTTCAATCCTATTTTTAGCCGCGTCGCGTTGCGAACGCTGGCTCTAAGAGAGCTCTGCGTTGTTCTTCTTCTTCTTGTTCTTGTTCTTCTTCTTCTGGTGAAGACAAAACCTTTCTGACGCGGCTCTTGGACACATTTGTCCTTGTTTCTGTCCAGGGCTTCACAACGACAAACTCTCCCCAGCCCATCCTTTTCTTTCCAAGCGTTTCCCCCTCTCTCTCACCCTCCTTTTCGTTTGTGGTTCCATTTATGTTTCATCTCTAATTTTCCCTTCCTCCTGCTTTGTTTGATCTTGTATCTGCTTGTGTTACCCCCATTTGTCCTCGCCCTCCCCTTGCTGTCATTCTTCCCCACTCCCATTTTACTTCCAAGTGTCCCTCCAACCTTCTATTTGTTTGTTCCCCATCCTTTCCAATGTATTTTTTTTTGTTCTGCTAAGTTCTGGTCTCTTCTTTGTTCTCGCTGTTGCACGAGCCTCGACTTTGTGTTTAAAAAAAATTGTCATCACAGTTGCTCTTTGTAGTCTGCAGATGGTCGGCCGTTCACACGTGACATGCGGATAACCTGGAAATGTGAATTTGTTTACAGTCTAGGTCTAGGATCTACTGCCCAGACAACAACCACACTAAGATAGCAAGCAGTGTACCCTCATTCTGCCAAGGGATATCCAAGAAGTCCAGACCACTTGCTCCCTGCAGTTTAGGCAAGAATTTGCGATTTGTTCAGGGTGCTGGTGATAACTCACATACCCTTCGTGATGGACACATAGACACACTGTGATATCTTTAAAGGCCAGCACCAACTATTACTGCTGGACAGGACCTTTGGCTAAACATTCATACGACGGATGGCACACACAAGACCAATAACCTGAAAATGAAACACCAGGATGACAGTCACTACTTATATATTATATTATATAATATATATAATATATATATTATATATATATATATATATATATATATATATACAATATATATATATATTATTTTATATATATTTATATGTATATACACGGGTGTCCCTAAAAAATGACATCATTTTGTAGTCTAATAACATAGCTAATTCTCGCTCAAATTTTAAAAATGTGTAAAAACTAACTAAGTTGAATGTTTAATTCTTATCTCAATGAGAATCTACCAGGAAGATGGATTGGGCGTGCCAGTGGTAATGACAATGTGCTGTTGAAATGGCCACCACGTTCACCTGACTTGACACCTTGTGGTTTTTTCTATGGGGCTATTGAAAGGACTGGTCTATATCCCCTCTTCCTACAAGCCTAGAGGAACTTAAGCAGAGAATCACTGAGGCGCTGGAGAATGTTACGCAAGACATGCTACAGCGTGTTTGGCAGGAGCTGGACACCGACTTGACGTGTGTCATGTCACAGGCGGTGCGCATATTGAACATTTGTGAAGTTTTGAGAAAACGGTTTATAAATCTACATCCCTCTGAATCTCTTGTTCGAATTTTGATAAATAAATATTTTATTGTTCAACATGAAGCCTATTTACTTTCGTTGCCTAGGACATGTAGTTACTTAGATATTAAAGTTTCAAATGATGTCATTTTTTTAGGGACACCCTGTATATACAGTATATATATATATATATATATATATATATATATATATATATATATATATATATGTATATGTCTATCTTAATTCAGCAATCTCTGCGTGTGTGTCTGTCTGTCTGTCTGTCTGTCTGTGACCGCTGTTTCTCGACAACCACCGGTCCGATCTGATTGAAACTTGCCAGGAATATTGCTGGGGACCCGCGGATGTGCCTTTTTAAGGTTTGATATTTATCGGACAAGCGGTTCCAAGTTACGGCCATTTATCTGTCGACCAATGACAAGACACGGGGCAAGAGAGGGGGGCAAGAGAGGGGTAAGAGAGGGGGGGCGAGAGAGGGGAGGAAGAGAGGGGGGTGACAGAGAGGGGGCGTCACAATTCAAGAGAGGGGAGAGAGGAGGGGGCAGAGAGGGGACGGAGAGGGGGGTGAGAGTGGGGGCGGAGAGAGAGGGGCGAGAGAGGAGGGGTGAGACTAGGGGGAGAGAGGGGGTGAGAGAGGGCGAGGAGAGGGGTGTCACAATTCTTCTTCTTCTTCGTTTGATATGATGTCACAAATTGACGCTGGGACCTGAGTATGTTTCCCAGGTGTTTCCCAAGTTATGGCCATTTATGATACGGTTGGTCCGATCTAATTGAAACAATGCCCCAATCCAGTCGTCGTTTACGAGAGCGAAGGAACGAAGCTGCACATACTGGCACGCACCTACGGGCACGCACTCGTGTTTTTGGATAAGTGGCGACCACGTCGGTTAAACAACACACCGGCTCGCGGAGTATCCAGCGATGGCCTACATTTCCCCGACGCAAGCTTTCCCCACTTGTGGTCAATCTCGCCACCGACCCCCGGCCCACAACAATATTATATGTATATATATACTTATATGTATATATTATTTATATTATGTATTTATATTTATATTTTATATGTATATGTGGTTACATATATTTATATATTTATATGTATATACAGTAATCCCCGTTCTCGCGGGGGTACGTTCCAAACCTCCCCGCGCTAAGTGAAAATCCACGATGAATGGACGCCTCCCCAAAAAATCGACTCGTCTGGTCTGGTCGGTTTGGGAGTGATTGGGTTTGAGGTGCCTGAGATCGACTCGTCTGGTCTGGTCGGTTTGCAGTGATTGGGTTTGAGTGCCGGCGATCGACTCGTCTGGTCTGGTCGGTTTGGCAGTGATTGGGTTTGAGGTGCCGGAGATCGACTCGTCTGGTCGGTTTGGCAGTGATTGGGTTTGAGGTGCTGGAGATCGACTCATCTGGTCTGGTCAGTTTTGAGGTGCTGGGTACGAGCAGTGCTCGTCCAACGGCGGCAAACCTTTCCTTGCCGAAGCATATCGAGCACCTTAACCTTCTCCTGGAGCGTCAGGATCTTCCTCTGGCGCTTCGGTTCCTTGCCAGAAGCCTTCGAAGGTGCAGGGCGTTTGGGCGGCATCGTGGGGCTTGAGAAAAAACGTAGAAATATTCGAAGTTCACAAGCAAAACTTTGCCTCGTGCGTTGTGTGACTGGTCGAGCACACGCGTTATATTTATTGCTTAAATAATTTATATTTTATATATTATTTACCGCGTTGTACCGGGGAATCCGCAGAAAAAATTAGTTACGTTCCAAGGAAAACCCACGATGAACCGGGGAGCGATAGTGAACCGCGATAAAGGGGGTTGACTGTATATATATAGTATATATACATATGTATATATGTGTGTGTTGATATAATAATATATATTTATATATATATATTATATTATAATATATATATAATATTATATATATATGAAGACCACAGGGGAAAACCAGAGATGTCAGGATAAGTCAATTTTGAAGAAACTGAAAAACAAGTTTCAAGACTTTGGTGGACTGTTTAATAACTGTCATATAGATTTCTTTTCCAGTAAAAGGAAGAGTGATCAATGGCCGATCAAATTAAGCATGTAGCATTTGCCAAGCTTCTGTGTATTTAATTTAAGAGCAAAGAACAATCAATGTTGCAAACTGACATCACTGGTTATTCCCTTGTTTAATAATTGCCATGCAATTTTAACCCAGGATGTGTAGCAAATTCATGCTTGTTGTTATTAGCATACATTACATGACTTTGGTGATCACAGATTATTTTTTCAACATTAAACGGTCATTGTTTTTTGTTTTGATTGGTGTTCAACGCCATACTCAAGGGTATTTCGCTTTTATGACGACGGATTCTCCATTTCTTACTCCGTACTACTTAATATGATGGAAAACGGGAGGAAACCAGGAATAAACCACCCCGGGATAGCCGAAGTCACCTCATGTGACTCCTTCATATACCTAAGCAGGTTGATTGGCGGTGGGTACATCAAATGAGGATGGGTACTCAGACGCGCTAACCATTAAGCCACGGCGTGGATCCCATAAAAGTCACAATAAAGGTTGACCAGGCTTGAACCACGATAGGCACCAACTACGGAGCCCATGATATAACCAAATAAGCCATTGTAGTGCTCAGAGTTTATGCTGTGAAAGTTTTACAACCTTTCATTTTTAGTTTCTCAACTCTGATATATATGGTGGACAGTTAACATGAATGAAAGGGAGATAACCAGGAGAAGTACTCACAACTCTGGGTTTCTACTTGTTCAGCTTTGACAACAGTTGTTTTTTCATTGCACGGCTAAACTTATACCATATAAATTATGTGACCACCCTGGTTATTTGTTAAAGTAATATTGTGAGAGGAAACCTTATGTTGCCAACTATTGGCAGGTTCAATAACCCTGAAATTTATAAAAAGTGACATCTCTGGTTTTCCCCTTGTGGTCTTCTATATAAAAATATATATAGATATATATTTATATGTTATATTATTTGTATTATATAAATATATATATGTATATTATATATATATAGTATATTTATATTTTCTATATCTGTATATATATATTTATACGTATATATATATTTATATGTATAAATATATTATATGTTATTATATATATTTATATGTATTATATATTATTTATATATGTATATATATTTATATTTATATGTATATATGTATATATATGTAATATATATATGTATTATATATTATATCTATATATATATTTATATGTATATATGTATATATATTATATATATATATATATATGTATATATATTTATTTATATGTATTGATATATATTATATTTATATGTTTATATATACTGTACATTTATATATACTAGTGCGGGCCCGTAGGTGCCTGCGTAGGTAAGTGCCAGTATGTGCAGCTTCGTTGCTTCGCTCTCGTAAACGACGACTGGATTGGGGCATTGTTTCAATTAGATCGGACCAACCGTATCATAAATGGCCATAACTTGGGAAACACCTGGGAAACATACTCAGGTCCCCAGCGTCAATTGTGACGTCATCTCAAACGTAGAAGAAGAAAGAATTGTGACGCCCCCTCTCTCTCCCGCCCTCTCTCGCCCCCCCTCTGTCTCCCCCTCTCTTCCCCCCCTCTCCCCCCTAGTCTCACCCTACTCTCGCCCCTCTCTCTCGCCCCCACTCTTACCCCCCTCTCCCGTCCCCCTCTCTCGCCCCTCCTCTCTCCCCCTCTCTTGAATTGTGACGCCCCTCTCTCTCACCCCCCTCTCTCGCCCCTCTCTCGCCCCCCTCTTGCCCCCTCTCTCCCCTTCTCTCGCCCCCTCTCTCCCCCCTCTCCCCCTTCCTCTCTCCCCCCTCCTCTCTCCCCCTCCTCTCTCCCCCCTCCTCTCTCGCCCCTCTCTCTGTAAATGTATTCACAAATGTCTACCAAGCACAACAATTAATTCAAACCTTGGGAAAAAAACAGCTTTCAAACCCTTGGGAAACAGCTCTTTCCCTTGGAAAATTCAAACCTTGGGATTAATTAATAATTTGAACAATTAATTCAAACCTTGGGAAAAAAACAGCTTTCAAACTTGGGAAACACTTGGAAACAGCTGAAACGGATGAAGAACGATATCAACCCTTGAAAAGGCACATACTCAGGTCCCCAGCGTCGATTGTGACGTCATACCAAACGAAGATGAAGAAATTGTGACGTCAATCGTGCAAAAAAACCCCCATTAATTGTGACGTCATTCGTGACGTCATAGCACCGTGTCTTGTCATTGGTTGACAGATAAATGGCCGTAACTTGGGAAACCGCTTGTCGATTAATATCAAACTAGAAAAGCAACAATTACCTCAGGTCACCCGAGGTCATCATGGCTACATTGTATCGACAGCATATCACGAAGAAGAAGAAGAAGAATGTGTGACGTCAATCGTGCAAAAATAAAAATATAATAACATTAACATTAGTATGTTGAGTCTCGTGATGTCATAGCACCGTGTCTTGTCATGTGCGTTGACAGATAAATGGCCGTAACTTTGAACCGCTTGTCCGACTAATATCAAACCTTGAAAAGGCACACCGCGGGCATACCCAGCAAGTATTCCTGGCAAGCTTTCACAGAGTCGGAGCCGGTGGTTGTCGAGAAACAGCGGTCACAGACAGACAGACACACACACACACACACACACACAACACACACACACAGAGGATGCTCTGGACATAAGTTAGTAGGTTGTGTGTGTGTGTGTGTGTGTGTGTGTGTGTGTGTGTGTGTGTGTGTGTGTGTGTGTGTGCATGCGTGCTTCCACATCCACTCGCACTCTCTGAGATTTAGACGAGAACACAGACGAGAATGCTCAGAGGTGAGTCCACATTCTTCTCGGCTATCCTGCTTGCCATATAATAATAAGCATGTTTATTGGGGGAGATGGGGAGGGGGTAAATAGAGAAAATCTCTGGAAAGTAAGAACCTCAAGTAAAAGGCAAAGAAAGAGAATGCAGAATATGGAAAAAGGGGTGGTTGGTTCAAACTTCACCATTGCAGCAAGTTTTCAATCAAACACCCACAATGTAAAATATTGTTTCTCAAAGTTTAAATTTAAAACGATCTGTAATTAAAACAACAGAGTTTTTGTGTTTTCCTTTATATGAGAGATTCACTTGTTGGTTATGCCTCCGACATATTATTCAAGATCAGATTTTGTCCCCTCATTATTTCTGCCACTTGCTGTAGATGAAAGACACAGAAAACAAGTTAGTTGCAGCAAACATTTAAACTCTAATTAAAGCATTACGACTATTTGTTGATGCTGCTCGCTCGTGTAATGAAGCGTATCAGACTACAAAATTGACCTCAACAGCGGATCTTTGGTTATAGTTGAATAATTTGCATAAGCAGTGGATGTCAAATGTTGAAAGACTTTCAAAATAACCCCGAGGGTTCAAATCGGCATACTTTACAACTCTATGATAGCCAACCTACCATTTTTATTTTGCTCTAATTTACTTGAAACATATCCATCCCATTTAATAATAATAAGCATTGCTTTCGCACCGTCAGGCACATATGGTTGGCGAGGCAGTTTTATTGGCATGGAGGCACAACCCTGGTTGTCACCATTCCAACACAGGATACTTGAATGGCTCATTTTCTCAGAGCTGGTACTCATTTTGCCAACCTGAGAAGGATGACAGGTTGAATCAACCCACCTGTTGTTGTGTATAGAAGGATAGGGGGTTGAACACGACCTTAAGATCTTAAGCAAGCCACCTTAACCGTTAAGCTACCAGCAGGCACCATCCTATTTACTAAAACTTGTTTATCCTATTTGGATAAGGTATGGGACTGCTCGTCTGATTACATTCGTCTAATCTGCTCACCTTAGTTGGTGGGCGTTAAAGATGCCACAGTGTCCTTCGCGAAGAGTAGTAAGTGAGTTATGACCGACCAGCGCCCTGAACAATTCCTGTCATGACTGACTATTGAGAGGGCAAATGGCAAACTACCTAGCAGAACCCCTGGTGAGGAATTGCTTTGGCAACACCAATGATAATGTTGGGACTAGAGTGCTGTTCTAAGTCGTACACAAGACATACGTTTTGTTCACAAATTAAGTTCACAAGGGGGTGTTGAAAAACAGCATGACCAATACCCCATCCACAAGTTGGCGTGGTCCGTTATGCATTGCATCCTAAAAGAGTTCCAACTAAACTGCACTTAGTAGAGTGCATACCTCCACCAGGCTGAACAGTTTATGTTTACGTTTTGTATCCCACTGATAGTCCGAATCCGGATCCGGACCTGAACCAAAATCTAATTGGCTTGTTCTTGTCACCTACACAACTCATCCAATTAGTTATGTCATAACTCATCCATAACTTTGAGATATAGTTCTAGATATCGATTTTAGCCCCATCATCTCCTAATGGTGAAGAATCACTGAAAAAATTATTGTATCTGGATCTGGATTCGGATCTTCACCAAAATGTAATCATTTTGTCTGTCACACACCCAACCTCTTCACCAAATATCGGCACTAATTCATCTACAACTTTCTGAGATAGCCTGTTCACAGACAGACAGTCAGACAGGGGTGAAAACATAACCTCCGTGCATCCATCTTTGGTAAATATTATGCTGCAGTATATATCGTTTTTGGCCCTATATCTCAATGGTGAAGAATCAGTTTTAAAACTTTAAAGATTCTCGGATCTGGATACAGATCCAGTTCTTCACCAATTTTAAATCAATTCGTCCTTGTTGCACACACAATATGTCCCCCAAGTTTCGTTCGAATTCATGCACAACTTTTTGAGATATCTTGCTCTATCATATAGTTTGTGGCCCAATCTGTCAATAGTGAAGAATCTATAAAAAAAAATCTGGTATCCATATCTGGATCTTCACCAAAATCGAATTACTTTGTCTGAGTCACATAACCAACCTGTCCACCAAGTGGTATCCAAATCCGTCCATAACTTTATGAGATATCCTGCTCACAGACAAACAAACAAGAAAGATGTTGTGCATTGCACGATACGTACAAAATCCAAATAAACAATAGTTGCCATGGAAAGAGCACTTTTGTAATTTCGAAAATTTGACCTATCAAGTGTTTTACATGATTAAATGTTGTGCATAGCAAATTTGGTTGATGCATTTTCTAATTGCGGTCTAATAGGTGTTTTACATGTTCTGGATGGCATTAACCCTGAACTTTTGACAGATTTTGACCAGATTTTATACTCTTACAGTACATGCAAATATACCTTGGAAGTTTGAATCTGGTATCTTGGAAAATTCCTGGGATGTGGCAATAAAAAAATCACAAAAGTTTCCCTTTGATTATAATGGGGGTAATATTGTTGTTATAGACACTGTTTTCTTTCTGCCACGTGCGACTTTTCTCTTGCCACGTAGGACATTTCTCTCTGCCACGTGGGACTTCTCTCTCTCTGCCACGTAGGACATTTCTCTCTGCCACGTGGACTTCTCTCTCTCTCTGCCACATGGGACTTTTCTCTCTGCAACATGGACTTTTCTCTCTGCACGTGGGCCTTTTCTTTCTGCCACGTGAGACTTTTCTCTCTGCCATGTGGGACTTTTCTCTCTGCCATGTGGGACTTTTCTCTCTGCCATGTGGACTTTTCTCTTGCCATGTGGGACTTTTCTCTCTGCCATGTGGACTTCTCTCTCTGCCACGTGGGACTTCTCTCTTTTGTGGGACATGTGGGACTTTTCTTGATGCATTTTCTAATTGCGGTCTAATAGGTGTTTTACATGTTCTGGATGGCATTAACCCTGAACTTTTGACAGATTTTGACCAACATTTTATACTCCTACAGTACATGCAATAAACCTTGGAAGTTTGAATCTGGTATGTTGGAAAATTCCTGGGATGTGGCAATAAAAAAATCACAAAAGTTTCCCCTTTGATTATAATGGGGTAATATTGTTGTTATAGACACTGTTTTCTTTCTGCCACGTGCGACTTTTCTCTGTGCCACGTGGGACTTCTCTTCTCTCTCTCTGCCACGTGGGACTTTTCTCTCTGCAACGTGGGACTTTTCTCTCTGCCATGTGGGCCTTTTCTCTCTGCCACGTTGGACTTTTCTCTCTGCCACGTGGGACTTTTCTCTCGGCCACGTGGACTTTTCTCTCTCTCTGACACATGGGACTTCTCTCTCTCTGCCATGTGGGATTTCTTCTGCACGTGGGACTTTTCTCTCTGCACGTGGGACTTTTCTCTCTGCCATGTGGGCCTTTTCTCTCTGCCACGTTGGACTTTCTCTCTGCACGTGGGACTTTCTCTCGGCCACGTGGGACTTTTCTCTCTCTTGACACATGGGACTTCTCTCTCTCTGCCATGTGGGACTTTCTCTCTGCCACGTGGGACTTTTCTCTCTGCCACGTGGGACTTTTCTCTCTGCCATGTGGGACTTTTCTCTCTCTCTGCCACGTGGGATCTTTTCTCTCTGCCACGTGGGACTTTTCTCTCTGCACATGGGACATTTCTCTCTGCCACGTGGGACTTTTCTCTCCTCTGCCACGTGGGACTTTTCCTCTGCCACGTGGGACTTTTCTCTCTGCCACGTGGGACTTTTCTCTCTGCACGTGGGACTTTTTCTGTCTGCCACGTGGGACTTTTCTCTCTGCCACGTGGGCCTTTTCTCTCTGCCACGTGGGACTTTTCTCTCTGCCACGTGGGACTTTTCTCTCTGCCACGTGGGACTTTTCTCTCTGCCACGTGGGACTTTTCTCTCGGCCATGTAGGACTTTTCTCTTTGCCACGTGGGACTTTTCTCTCTGCCATGTGGGACCTCTCTCTCTCTCTCCTCTCTCTCTCTCTCTCCCTCTCTCTGTGTGCCACGTGGGACTTCCCTCTCTCTCTCTGCACGTGGACTTTTCTCTGCACGTGGGACTTTTCTCTCTGCCACGTGGGACTTTTCTCTCTGCACATGGCTTTTCTCTCTGCACGTGGGACTTCTCTCTCTGCCACGTGGGACTTCTCTCTCTGCCACGTGGGACTTCTCCTCTCTGCTACGTGGGACTTTTCTCTCTGACGTGGACTCCTTACGTGGGACTTTCTCTCTGCACGTGGGACTTCTTCTCTGCCACGTGAGACTTTTCTCTCTGCCACGTGAGACTTTTCTCTCTGCCACGTGAGACTTTTCTCTCTGCCACCTGGGACTTTCTCTCTTGCTACGTGAGACTTTCCTTTCTGCCACGTGGGACTTCTCTCTCTGCCACGTGAGACTTTTCTCTCTGCCAGTGAGACTTTTCTCTCTGCCACGTGAGACTTTTTCTCTCTGCCATGTGGGACTTTTCTCTCTGCCATGTGGTACTTCTCTCTCTGCCACGTGGGACTGTTCACGATGCTACCAACCAAGATTAGCAGAAACAAAAAAATTATAATAAAGCGAAGAAATTAATTAAATCTATTTTGCACCCACTTATCTTGGTGCTGAGGCAGTTTACCATGGGGGGGGGGGGGCTTTTGATTATGGCTTGTGATTGTCAAGTGTTACTGCAAAAGGCTCCCAAACAGAAGGTTTAATTGGGTCTTTGGGGTCAAAAAGTTCTAATTGGGTGTATAGGGTCTACAGGGTCTTTGGGTTATAAAGTGTCTAAAGTGTATTAGGGGTCTAAAGGTTATATTCGGTCTTAGGGGTTGTAAATGGTCTTAGAGCAACAAAAGGTCTTTAAGGGTTTTATGGTTATAAAGAGTCTTCAGGGTCGAAGGGGTCTCTTTGTACTGTTCCTGTAAATACGCTCAACCTCTCACGGCTTGTCATTGTGAGAAGCTCTTAGTTTATGATTACAGCCTGGCACATCACAACTTCAGAGTTTATTTGTCATCATTGCCAATAGTATGTCAGTGGCAGAAAATACAGCTCGTCTTTTCTGCCATAATGATCATGCTTCCAATATAAGCTACCACGTGGGACTATAAAGTATCTTCGGGGTCTTCAGAGTCTTATGGTTATAAAGGGTCTTTATTAGGGTTATAATAACTTGGCTTGGCCTTACTTTGTTGAAAGTCAAATGTTGTTGAGAGCAGGTGAAATAATTTGATGTGCCAGCCACAAGCATTGTCAGATCTAGCAGAGCCACTTGAAGAAAAATCAAGCACAATGACTCTGCTTGAGTAAATCAATCATTCTTCTACCTAAACTTCATTAAGTATTGCACTTGCACATCCTGCTGTAGATTATTTTTCACTACAAATTGAGAGCTTTTTATTTAAATAACAATTCGTGAATGTTTGTAATGTTGCTTTACCTATAAAAGCTGCTGTCGTGGATTATCTACCTATTTATCACCATTGGTTGTACAATAGGGTGAAATTATCACAGGTTGTTATTTGTATGAATTATCTTTTGTGATGAACACCTTCTTTTCTTGCCCTTCTTCGAACTGTCACTTTTTGCTGTGTAAAGGGACATCTATTTCTTCTTACTTTGTTGAAAAATTTCCCCTTCACTCTTTTGCGTGTTACAGTATGTGCCCCTTTACGATATATATATATATATAAATATTTATATTATATATATATATATATATATATATATATCTTCTTCTTCTTCTTCTTTCGGCTGCTCCCGTTAGGGGGTCGCCACAGCGGATCATCTATTATGATCCGCATAATGATTTGCCACAGGTTTTACGCTGGATGCCCTACCTGACGCAACCTGGTCGCTTCTTACGACACAGGGATATTATATATATATATATATATATATATAGATATAAATAGTATATATTTATATATAGTATATATATATATAGATATATATATATAGTATATATATGTAATATATGTATATATGTATATATGTTATATATATGTATATATGTATATATATTATATATATGTATTATATAGTATATATATGTATATGTATATATATATATGTATATAATATATTTATGTATATTTATATATATGTATATATATATATATATTATTATATATATATATATATATATATAATATATATACATATATATATACCGGGCATAGTGGCGTGCGCCTGTAATCCGGCTACTCGGAGGCTTGGGTTGGAGGATCCTTGAGGACGGGAGCTCTGCGCTGGGCCGTGCTATGAGAGGGTGTAGGGCAGCCCGGAATCATGGCGAAACCAATCCTTATCCCTGTGCCGTAAGAGGTGACCAGGGTTGCGTCAGGAAGGGCATCCAGCGTAAACCTGTGCCAAACAGTATGCGGATCATAACGGATGATCCGCTGTGGCGACCGCTAACGGAGCAGCCGAAAGCGAACAACAACTTATATATATAGATATATATATAATATATTATATATATATATTATAATTATTATATATATATATATATTGTTGCGAATTCGGCCCGCCGGCGTGCGAATGGCCACGTGACTCGAATGGCGGCCGCCTCGCCCACCGGAAGGACAATTCTGTCGTGACCCTCCGGGAACTATCGCCCGGAGCCAATCACGGGTGGGCCTTTCGACCTCACACGATCGTGCCAATCGGCACCCGCGTGGATAGGGTTGTTCGCCAAACTCGACCTACTAAGTACCCACGCGGATGGAAACCGGGCGATCGCACCTCGCCGCAGGTCGACTCCGGACACGGGCCGCTTAAGCGGTCCTTTCCGTGCTATCGGATAACCGAGCGGTGTTATCGTCGGCCTCGACGGTTCCAATTAATTATCGGGCGTATCAAGCCCACTACGAACCCTTTTACGTGAAGCAAGATGGAGATTCAAATGAAGGAAAGGACGCAGCGAAACGGGAACAATTCAACATAATGCACATTTATTTCACACACAGACACAGACACAAAGCACACATATACAGCCAAACAGAATCAGAATGCACATATATCAAGTACACAAAAGAAACAATGACGCAGAGATACTACCGAATACGCGAACACTCGGCAACACTTATACAGTTCTACTTTACAGACGGCGCCGACAACATTTACTCAAAAGCAAAAGAAAAGGCCACCTCAAAGACAAGGGGCAGACGGGGCCGTGGGCCAATATGTGCACGTGACCTGAAGGAGCGGCCAGCCCACGAGACCGGGGGGGGGGTCCTACCCGTCCTCGTGACGAGCCGCAAATGTCACTGCGCGGCGGTGCCCCAACTTCGTGCTCCTTCGCGGGTTTCGTTGGCACCGCTTGGAGGGGGGTGGGAACGGGGCCCCTTTTTTGCACTCTCTCAGCGGGGGGAAAGGGGGGATTGTTGATGCACTGGGGAGGAGAATGGCTGGTTGCTTGGGTCCCGCGACGAGCGATCCCACCGCGACCTCGTCGCCGACCGCCGTCTTCCCTGCTCGGACCGAGCTCCTTGGCCTCTTCCCCCAATTCTCCTCAGCCGCTGCAGAAACCACTCGATGCTTCGCCACCCGACTCACTCCGTTCTCCACCCGACTTGACTGCCTGACTTGACTTGACTTGACTCCCAAACTCTCTGCGCTCGGCGTTTTATAGCCGGCAGGAAACCAGTATGCAAATTTCCAGATCAGGATCACCTCGGGGGCGGAGCCACGTCGCCCATTGTCGGAGGAAAGGGGGGCGTGAACCTCCCCTGATCTAGAATTTGCATATCTCGATTTCACCAGACGCGCCTGGAGGCGGAGCCAAGCCGCCCCGCGCCTCCTAATTGGACGGATCAGAAATGGGCGTGTAGCGTTCCTGATCCGAATTTTCCCTCTGAAAGGCCTATTTGCACTCGCGGCTCGGTGCGTATCGCTGAACAAGCCAAGACAGCCGAAGCTCAGTGTTCACAGGTGCTGCGGGAATGGTCATGCCGTGTGGGAATGGCATGATGCGATGATGTGGGAGCGAGTTGTGACGGTAAAGTTCGTGGCTGTTGGCGTTGTTGTCTGAGGTTGGAGCGTGGTTGCAGTTGGTGACGATGGCTGGCGTGGTGGTTGCGGTGGTTGTGTTGGTCGGTTGAGACGTGGCTGGTTCAAAATAAAGATAGAACAGAAAAACGGCTATTTCAAAGCGTCGCAGCCGAATGAATCACATAAATTCCCTTTAGACAATGGGTTTGGGCTAACTACACATGTACTTAGAGATATCTCACCTACGGACCTGAATGGTGGTTTGCGAATTTCACAGCCATAACAACTACCCCTCCCCTTTTACAGACTCGTCCGAGTCGTCAAATTCTCGTGTGCCATCATGTGCATTCTCCCCTAGTACGTTTTGCCTTCGGATCCCTGAGTGCGACATTCATGGTATTCGTGTCCCCAAAATAAATAACCTGAGGCTGAGTAACTAACTAAACAAACCCACTCATACGGACGACTTAAATAAAATTGCCGGAGCTAGACAGACATGCCGGGGCGCACTCATATTTACAAGACAACTTAACCTTAACTTACAAATTTTACACTAAACCATGGCCCAGGATCAATGGACTCTGCAAAGAGAAAGCAGTTAGCAGGGCCAGGCTGCTTGCATGCAGTCTCTGCTCAAGCAATGCAGGTGGCAGGGAACGTGGCCGGCTGCTCACACGCAGTCCTAGGCCTCCCACTTTTAAAGGGCGCAGCGAACAATGGCGCATGGGCTGCGCAAATGCAGTCTCCTGGCGCGGCTGCCTACAGGCAGTCCCTGCAGCACGCGCGATATCTGACGCCGCAAACAACGTTGCACGGGCCACCACTGCGGTCCGTGATGCGGCTGCCTACAGGGCAGTCCCTGCAGCTTGCAAACTGTTGCTTGATGACTGGCGCACATGGCAATGAACAAGGGGGGCAAAGCAAAATTGAACGGGGCAAGCGCAGAATCGAGGGCAGCAGCATGGATGGCAAAAGCAGGCAACACAGCCGGCAGACGAACTGGCCGGCACAGGCCTTGAAGCACAGCAGCTGCAACGATCCAGCCGGCACAGGCCTTGCAGCAAAACAATAGCTGCCGATGAAGTTGGCCGCCTCTGCCGTGCAGTGGAGGTTGGTGGAGGAGTGCGGTGGTGCTGGCCACTCAGAAGGCAGGCTCGGACCTACCCTACGTCTCCCTCCAACCTATCGCCTTTGCCTGTCACTGTCCATACTCACTCCTTAATTTGTCAAAACCAATTTAGCCCCAACTTATTTTTTGTTTGTTTTTATTTCATCCCCTCTATAATTCGTCTCCCTAACCCTTTACTGTCCTGTTCGGCTAACCTATCGTCCCTAGCCTACTCCCAACCCTACGTTCCCTTCCGGAGGGAATGAGGGAGAGCTAGCGTCATGTGTCGAGGCCCAATTCAAGCCTCAGGATGGCCTCCCAGACTTCAGCGATCTACCCAAAGTGGGTCCAGCGGCCCACAACGTGAGCGAAGGGATGGATGGTGCGAGGGGTACACTTCCTAATCTACCTATCCATTTACTTTAAACTACCCGGGGCTCAAAAAGCGCCTCTCGCTTAAGCTATCGGTTCTAACAACCAAGATTCCCGTCGCCTGTGTTGGTGTACTCACAATTTGGGGCCTCGCCCCCCAATTTTCTCTCCGTGCCCTCACACGGCCTCATGGCTGGGACGCGTGGCTCCCCTTGGCAGGCACGACCCTCTGCCGATTCTCCAGCTATGGCACCCC
>CM068956.1:131618321-131638321 GCA_035128595.1 Eptatretus atami
AGAGGAAGAAATCACCTCCACAAGACGTTTTAAAAACACTTCTGGTAAAAAAACAATGAAGAACGAGAGTTACAACGCTGCGCGTCCACAACTAACGGAACAGGAAGATTATCACTTCCTGCTCCAGAAAATCAACTTCCGGCGTCACACAGAAAACGATTCAGCACAAAAAACGTCGCTCTATCGCATTAACCCGCCCACAATTCACCCGGCAATCTCCGCCCACAATCCCACCCGGCAATCTCCGCCCACAATCACCGCAATCTCGCCCACATCACACCCGGCAATCTCCGCCCACAATTCACCGGCAATGCGTCCGCCACAATTCACCGCAATCTCCGCCCACAATCACCGCGCAATCTCCGCCCACAATTCACCTGGCAATCTCCGCCCACAATCCACCCGGACATTCCGCCCACAATCACCCGGCAATCCCGCCAATCCACCCGGCAATCTCCGCCCACAATCCACCCGCAATCTCCGCCCACAATCCACCCGGCAATCTCCGCCACAATACACCCGGCAAATCTCCGCCCACAATCCACCCGGCAATCTCCGCCCACAATCCACCCGGCAATCTCCGCCCACATCCACCCGGCAATCTCCGCCCACAATACACCGCAATCTCCGCCCACAATACACCCGGCAATCTCGCGCCACAATCCACCCGCAATCTCCGCCCACAATCCACCCGGCAATCTCCGCCCACAATCCACCGGCAATCTCCGCCCACATCACAACCAACAATAAGTGTGGACAGAAGACACAGGACAGAATAGCCAATTATATAACAGCGCGATGTCGCCGCGCTGTAAAAAAAGACACGAGGGATAGATTCGCGTCGAGGTGGTCTGAGAGTTTGGGTTCCCCTTTAAGCAATGTCAGAGGATGTGAAAAATGATACAAATGTCCAGTCACAGTCAATAACGAATCTTTCTGGAAAAACTGTTGGACGGATGGAAGCTGTGAGAGAGGCAGAAAGCACGAACATTGCAAAGTTCCATTTCTCAAAGCAAATTGATCCTTTCCAGAGTGTTGTACAATGCTGTTTTAAAACCATACATCTTCAAGGGACGGCGTGCCATGGCGATTGTGAATAGGAACATACTGGACATCAATTACCGTAGCAGATAACTTTGGTTTACCGCAGCATGGAAACGGTGAACGTATTATTTATTTCCTTAGGTTTCAATTGTGCGTGGAGTCCGGCCAGCTGTGCAGTGAGCCAATTGGTGGAAGACAGCTCCACTAATTTGGTGTGCTGGCCTTTGGCCGTGTTATATGTCACGTGATACTGTTAACCAATGAGATCGCATATAAATAAACAAGGACAAATGTGTCCAAGAGCCACGTCAGAAAGGTTTGTCTCACCAGAGAAGAAGAAGAACAAGAGAGAAGAAGAACAACGCGGAGCTCTCTTAGAGCCAGCGTTCGCAACGCGACGCGGATTTTAAAAAGCCAAAAAAGTGATCTTTAAAGGCTCAAGTGGTGGAAGAAAATACCCTGAGGACAATCACCATGTTGGACTTGGGCTGTGTGCCAAATTTGGTGTTTGTTCATCCAGTGGTCCTAACAAAAAAACGCAAAGGCAGACAGACAGACAACGAATCTTATTTATTAGAATAAATATATTAATTAATAAATTGCTATACAGCATTTCTTTTTGTGTGTTCCTCCCTTGTCCTTGTAAAGGCTTCCTGCTGTCGTAGAATAATAAGTGTTGCCATTTGAACCACTACATTAAAGCTCGAGGTCCCGCTAATGAGGAAGAAGAAGAAGGCAATCGGTTTACTTTGACCAAAAATTTGTTTGTTTAATCACAAACTTGCCTGTTTTAGAAGCCATTGTTTCTGCGATGAGTATTACCTTTCCAATGGAACCATTTTATTGTTCTACGACAAGAGAAACTCGTTAGAATAAAGCATTACGGTTGGAGAAACTCGGCTCCTTTGATATACTGCGTACATTATTATTATTTGTTTATTTGTTTGTTTTGGTCTGTAAGTGGTGGCATGCTTGTCGAGAGTGTAATAACAGTACACACATAATTTTGTCATTTCCTAATCTGGTTGCAAATCCATGATCACTTCATTTGTTGGCCACAACACCTTTCCTGGGTAACAAAGCCAGGTTGCTGAAAAATTGGGAAGCATGCCATCAATGCACACATTTTCTGTCTGCCCATTACCCATTTATGACACCTTAGCTCATTGAATCGTAAAAAGTGTGCACAATAGCAGGCAGTAATTTTTTTTAACTTCAGACAAAGGATAATGGAAGATCTGA
This sequence comes from Eptatretus atami, assembly GCA_035128595.1. Lineage (NCBI taxonomy): Eukaryota > Metazoa > Chordata > Myxini > Myxiniformes > Myxinidae > Eptatretus > Eptatretus atami. The sequence goes on from CM068956.1 coordinate 131,620,608, forward strand.
TTAATGCATTACGTGTAGTAAACCTGGACAAAGACAGTGGGAGCCAACAGCATTCTTTTACCTGGAATTTGAAAACATTTGTAGACAATGGACAAATCAAGAGAATATATGGGATTCTTGAACCAGGGATCCCTGAATAATAATTTACTCAGTTGAGAATATCAAAACAAAAACTCAAAAGGTAATTATCAATATTAATTTCCCTCAGATCAATGGATTTCATCCATCACAATGGGATAATTGAAGCATTTGACTCGACTGTGGATTTGTCTTATTTGTTACCAATTGGTTCACTTTGTCTGTCTGTCTGACAGACGTCAGTCGGTGATCAAGGAACTACTTAATTTCAATAGAATTTTATATTTTGAACATTGTAGAACATGAATCAGAACACGAACCTCCAGTTTAGCAATACTTTGGCTCTGAATTTGGCAATTTGTATGAAGTGTCATTCTGACCACGCATGCACACTCACTGTATAGCAATTGCTTCAGTCTGTTTGCCTGTCTGGCATTCAAAAAAACATTGAAAATCGTTCCAAACAGGAAACACTGTTTTTGGGGACATCATAAAGGGGACAAACAACAGGCATAAATAACTAAAAAGAGGGAACATCACCGGCGGTAAACTTCTATGTTTTTTTATGCATCCTTTAAAACTTTTATTTTACTTCAATTAAATTATATATTTGAACATGGTAGAGCACAAATCACCTTGTTTGCACTTCCAAAAACTACCAGTTTAGTAGTACTTGGGCAACATTTTACGCCGTCTCGACCAATCAAATTTGCCGTGCGCTCTGAGGGCAGAGTGACAGCGGGCTTCACACAAAATGGCGGTGCCTAACGATGCAACGACAGAGCTAACTTTGTCCAAGAGATGTTTGTTTAATGCATCTTTTTCTCAAAGATCGTTCCAAAATTGTCAGTTTCTTCCAGAAGAAAGTGTACATAAAGCACATACATGCAAGCCAAGGAGATCGCAAGACATCAGTGCACTTTCACAGTGATATTACAAGAACATTTGCAGAAATTGGGCAAATTGACATGGCATATGGGATTTGAACCTTGGATTTCAGCATGCTTAGCTCTTGGCTCAGACTGTAATGGTAAACAGGTTTACAATTGTCATTCCTGTAATATACAAAAAGCAAAAAAGGTTTTTCCTTGCATGATGCACCATGTGTATTATTTGCTGGCTACTTGGTTGAATAGGTAAAGACTTGAATCTTTCACCACTGGCTGGTATGTGTTTGATTCCCATGGCTTCTCACTCTCACCCATTTGTACTTGACAGCTGTGCCGATAATGCCAAAAAAAACCCTCAGCGTGATTTGAGGGAGGCCTTTGCTCTGCATTGGGCCGAAATAGGCTGGTTTACAGTTTCTTTGTTTTTATTGTCGGTTTAAGCTCCTCCATAAGCCGTTAGCATTATGGGGAAAATAAGTTGATATCCTTACATGTCATGAAAAATGTGTTGTAAGTGGTAGGAAATTGTTTTGGTATTGTTGTGATTATGTATATACAGTAGGACTCGCAGGGGTACCCAACACGTTGCCCAGTGGGTACCCTACTTTGCCATTGTAGGGCGTGAAAGAGCAGGGAGAGTCGGGTGAAAGAGTAGGGGGAAGAGTGAGCGTGGAGAAGAGAGGGTGAGAATTGGGGATTGGGGTGGGGGGAGGTGGGGGAGAGGAGAGGAGAGAGAGAGGGATCCGAAGAATTCCTTCAGCTTATTTGAATGCCTGACTCTATGGTCATCCAGATCAACAGCTCGGTACTGCCCATCACTGTGGTTTTGACCCTGCAACACCAGAATGTCTCCAAACAGGGGTCCACAACATTAGTTGTGAATGAAGATCATTCAAATGAGCAGAGTGTGGGGGAAGGTGGCAGGAGGTAGTTGGAGAGAGAGGGAGGGAGAGACAGAGAGGGACATACAGAGAGGAGATACATGAAGCCAAAATGTGCAAAGTCACAAGTATATGAAGTAGCGATGCGTTGCACTGATGAGCCCCAATGAGGGTGAAACTAGTCGGTAACTTCTCTTTTCATCTACTCTCCCAGTCAAAAGTTTTAGAACACCCCCATTTTTCAGTTTTTACTGAAATTTAACCAGTTCAAGTCCAGTGAATAACCTGAAATGGTACAAAGCTAAGCGGTAAACTGCAGACATCAAAAAAAAGTTTAGGTTTCCAAAAAATGAAAAATTAATGAAATTTTCAGAGTTGTTAAAAAGGCCCTTTTAAGGGAACAAGTAATGGGTTAGCAACTGCAGCTGTTCTGCAGCAACCACAGTAAATTAAGCCTTGAGAGTTGATGCAAGCAATTCCTACAGGTGTCCCAACTTTTGTTGATTAGTTACAAACCCTCTGATCTGATAAAAGCAGTGTTGGAACAGACTGTGTTGCTACACCCTCTGAAGCATTATTTGGACAATGTTGCACTGCAGAAAGTAGTATATTGCTATCATAATGGCGAGAAAAGACAATTAATAAAGGAAGACAGACAGACCATTATAACCCTTTAAAGTGTAGGTCTTTCCTTTAGAGCAATTACAAAAGAGCCAAGGTGTCAGTGAGTACAGTTTCCTACACCATCAAAAGGCACTTGGAAACTGGAGGAAACTCTGACAGGTAGAGGTTTGGCAGACCCAAAGCCACAACACAATCAAAAGACAAGTTTCTGAGAGTCAACAGCTTGCATGATGGGCGCTCACAGGACAGCAGCTTCAAGCACAGCTTAACATTGGTCGAAGTTAGGAAGTCTCAGTTTCAACTGTGAAGAGAAGACTTCGAGCTGCAGGTTTGACAGGTCGAGTGGCAGTAAGAAAGCTATTGTTAAGATGGCAAAATAAGAAAAAGAGGCTTGCCTGGGCCATGAAGCACCGCCAGTGGACTACTCGAAACTGGAAGAAGGTCTTATGGACCGATGAATCAAAATTTGAAATCTTCGGTTTATCACGCAGGGTTTTGTACGCCGTCGATTCGGCGAAAGGATGGTTCCTCATTGTGTGACACCAAATGTCAAACATGGAGGAGGCAGAGTGATGAGCTGGGGCTCTTTTGCTGGATCCAGAGTCGGCGACTTGCACAGAGTGACTGGCACTCTGAAACAAAAGGGCTACCACAGCATTTTGCAGCGCCATGCAATACCCTCTGTTCTATGCCTCGTTGGTCAGGGGTTCATCCTTCAACAAGATAATGACCCAAAACATACCTACAGGCTATGTCAGAACTACCTTTGAAGAAAAGAACAAGACGGTAGGCTTCAAATCATGGAATGGCCAGCACAGTCTCCAGACTTAAACCCCATCGGGTTGGTTTGGGATGAACTTGACAGAAGGGTGAAAGCAAAGCAACCTACAAGTGAAACACATTTGTGGGAACTTCAGCAACGTGTTGGGAAGAACTTTCCGAACAATATTTGATTTCCATTGTAGAAAAAATGCCGGTTTTTCGGCGTTATATCTGCAAAAGGTGGCTACTTTTGATGAGTCAAAAATTTAGATGAAATTTTGTTCAACAAAACGATTCCATATTTCTTTTTTATCTGCAATTGTTTATTTGTTCTATGCTTTATTTTCAGAGTACATTGAAACATTAAACGCTAAAATTTCAGTAAAAATTGGAAAAATGGTGGTGTTCTTAAACTTTCGACTGGTAGAGTAGTTGGTGGCAATATTTGATTTTAACATCTCTATTCGTGTTGAAAGAAGCCCTTCAAGAGACGCAGTCATGGTGTTGTCGGGATGGTAATGTCATGATGTTCGCCCAGATATCAGAGAATTAAGAAATTTTAGAGACAGTATATGTATATGTATATATATATATAATACAATACATATATATATATATACATATTTCTATACATATACACACTCACAGAGAGATACCTGTTCGTCGCCTGGGTAAACTTTATTTTAAATATACCTAATTGGAAAGTCAAAACCTGGTGAATTGGTGAATTGTAGAAAATTGTTTTTTTGTGTATCACAATGACAATGATTGATTGAACTGTGAACAGAGGATGAGATGCAACTGTCCTATTCTCACTGAAGAACTTTCTGGTAAACAATATTGCAAGTTTTCATTGCATTACAAAAAGTCCTTTCGGGCTTCCCACTCTGCTTGCCGCCATGTACAGCTGACCATGTGTGAATGCGAGTTCTTGAAGACTTAGGCCGCCAACATTGAGGCTTTGTCATTGGGACTTCTTGATGGTCATGCTGAAGCACACTCTGACTCAAAATCGAATTCACCGAAAGTCAAAAGGCAAGCCTGTGTCTGATGAGTCAAAAGGCAAGCCTGTGTCTGATGGGATGATCGATATCCTGGGAATCATGGCTTGCTCTCCCTTGTTTGGTCCAGTGGCAATGGAGATATTTTGGCAATTCGGCAGCAAGTGTTTGATGATTACTCGAGTTGCATTGCAAAGCTTTGGTGGGTCAAGGTTGTGTACGAGCATGACTGGTACAACTATTTTCAGGAGGAGGTGGTGAGGCGGCATGCCTGGGGGCTCCAGGCTGTTCAGGAACTCTGTGGGGTATGTAACTGCTTCATCATCACTCAGGGCTTTGTCCACTGATTTGGAAGAAGTGGACTCCACTGGGAAGCTTTGTATCAGTTCCCAGTTGATTGTTTTTCCTGATTCATTGTGTGGAGCAAGGAATGCATGTTCACACATCCATTCCATGACTTTGTAGTGTTGCAGTACATTTTGATACATCCTCGACTGGAGATCTTTGGCTGAATATATATTATGGCCCACAATTTCTATGGTATACTGATGAAATATCCATCACTAACATGAGGCAACTGGCCATCTCCAATTCTCAATAGCAGCTTTGCAAATTGACCTGCATCGCAATCACCTCAAAGGAATGATCGCATGTTTGTTGTCGGATGAAGAGTTTTTATATGCTTCCAAACATCTGAAGATTTTATGCAAACATTGATCTCGATTACTTTCTTGCTTCCATGCACAATAGGTAGAGTTAACAGAAATCTCCTGACAACACCAACAAAATCCCAACCCTGAGGTCGCTGCTCTTGAGGATGTCCTTCAGCTTTCGATCTATAACTTCCACTGCCAGGCAGTGTGACATTGCAGCTTCATCCCAGAAATTGGCTTTGCACTTATTGAGGAGGGATGCCAAAGCAGAGCCATGTTTGATGGCACACATTGGCATTTCTGTGCTTGTCAGGTAAAGAGGGATCATAAATGTAGAATGGGCTCTTCATCTGCATTGAAGAAGCTGGGTGGAAATCCCACTGCTTGCAGCTGTCAATGTGACATGACCACAGGAACAAACTTTTCTGAGAATGAGGTTGATGAAGAATGTCTTCCCTATGCCACCATAAACATTCAGGATGATCTATTCTCCCACCGCAGAATTAAACCGTGCCATTACTATATTATAAACAACCATTTGGTTGTCCGTAAGCGATGGCTCTGTTTGTTCAACTGTTTGTTTGAATGATGTGGCAGGCAAAAGTGTCTGCAGTGAGTGAACGATTCACTCAGAATGACGTAGCACAGTCCTGCTCTCGACTCTAGGGTGCCGGCAAATGACTTAAGCACTCAAGCAAGCACTCCAATTAAATGATTGATAAGGAATGGCTGGCCAGGTTGTGGCTGCATTCCATATAGGATCCCTTTAACTTTAAAGCCAGTCTTCACTGTGCATGGAGCAGTTAAAGAAATACAATGAATTCATTCAAATAATGACTTTATCCATGAAAGAGTTGCTGTTTAACATAGAACAAACCTGGAGACAACGCAAAGTTTAATTGCCCATGAAAGTAACATTGCAGATATTCTGCCATGTTGCCTGCTCGTCTGTGCACTTGTCACATGGTACATCATCCGCGGTCCTCGCAAATGTTATAACGTTGTTTAAAAACATCCGTTTTTCACCAGATTTGCTTTGATTCCCCGGCGAGCATCTCGCAAAACCTCCCAAAATATAGGCACAGATCTGGCAGACCCTATGGATAAGCGTTCCCTCTTGGGGACATGGTGTGAGGTCTAGCAGCAAATGCATTAAATCATATAGCTCAATGAAGCTGGTTAATTTTGGCACATTCTGAAATTTTTTTGTTCACTCAATATAATTCTCTAAACAGTAGAAAAAGATAAGTTTAATGCTTTGGAAATTTCACATTTTCTTGTGTATGTTTGGAGGAGGGAACATAGCCTTGCTTGCTTAAAGTAAATAGGTATATCGGCTTAGTTATAAGACTCATTATTTCTTTCAATTATCCGATTTCACTCCAGATTTCGACACTTATTTAGTCCAGATGATATCGGATCCTCAAAAAACGAAATAATATTTTGGTGATATACTTTAATTCGTCCGTGAGAGTAGATCTTCGAAAATCGTATCATATAATGCATGAAATTACTCCAAGCTCATAATTTGAAAATGATAGCACTTACAAAAGCAATGCAAACAGTGATTTGTAGCTATGATGAAGAGCATTCAATAATATGAGTGAGGAAGGTGTAAATAAAACTTTATAGTTCAGGCCTGTTCCAAGTCAAGGCATGGTTGAGCAAGCCAAAAAACATGGCGGCTTTCGACCCCAGCGAGGTCACCCCAGAGATGCCTTAAGACCCCAAAGAGTGAGGTGGCCAAGGATCCGCCTAATAAAGGATATAATTAAACAAGGCCGTGAATTAGCTTCCAAAGGGGTGTTTTAATTAACTGAAACGCCCAATTTTCACTCATGCACTTCCTTGGAGTTCCCTTTGTATGCATGCAAAGTTTCAGTCTGCTAGGTTTTACGGTTTTGGAGTTACAGAGGTGACACACACACTGATGCACACACACAAACACACATACACACACACACACACTGACATTTATTAGTATAGATTCTTCACCTGGTCAAGGTCAAAATCTTGAGGAGTTAGTGGTGCTCATGTGCAGATGTTGAGCGTGGTTGTAACCATTCTGGGGAAGTGGACACCATGCAATTTTGAGCCTCGTGGGTGAGGGTGCTGAAGCAGGTGAGGATCCTGATGAGTCGCTCACTGAATGGGATGCAAGAGAGACAGGAGAGGCAGGATGGACAAGAGAGGCAGGAGAGGGTGCTGATGCTCACGAGGTGAATGGACCATTGAGGAAGAAATCCATGATTAAGAGTTGCCTGGCAGTTGCCTGGCAGATGTAGCTCCTTGTGTGGGAGAATTACATCATCCAACCCCCTCTTGAACTTAAGGTAACGCTCCATGACCGGATTGGCGTCTAACAGCCTCTCGGTAATTGACCGCATGTCCTGCAGCACCTCTCCCAGGAACGTGACTGTGAGTTTGAACCTCAACACCTCTTTCACGTCATCACTGCCCACTTACTCCTCCTCTTTGGAAACCTTGGTAATGGCTCATTGGTAAGCTCCTCGGCATGCAAGATGATAAGAGCATCCAACTCCTCAGGCTCCATGTAGTCAAAGCTTTCTCCTCCCACGTGCCCTGCCAACCCGACAATTTCATGCCATGCCTCCATGCTGTCTGGAAAGCATGTAAAGTTCCTCACTGCCTATGGTCAGAGGGTGTGGCAGCTGGCGTTGATTGTGGAGGCTCTCACCTCGTCCAGTGAGTCTTTGATTGCACCCATGCAGTGGGCTATGTTGATCTCCTTCAAACACTGCCCGACGGTGAGCTCTGGGTCCATCACATCCAAAATGCGGCGAAAAGTGCGGCGGGTATAATACATTTTGAAAGTTGAGATTACCCCTTGATTGAGTGGCTGGATTAGGAAGGTGGTGTTGGGTGGCAGGAAAATCACCTCAGCATTCGGGTGAGCCACCTTCAGGTCCCTGGGGTAGCCAGGAGCATTGGTGACATGCAGGAGAACCTTGAACGCTAGATTTTGTTCTGCTAGTTACCTCTCCACTTAAGGGATGAAACAGTTATGGAACCATTCCAATTGACATTGGAAAATTGTTCGCTCGCCAGAACACAGGCAGCATGTGCTTGTTCTTACCCTTGACAGTATGCGCATTCTGGGCACGGTACAGGATCATGGGCTTCGTCATACAGTCCTCTTTTGCATTTGCATAGAGGAGAAGAGATACCCAATCCTTTGTGGCCTTGAATCCGGATGCTGTCCCCTCGTGCTTCAAGATAAAAGTTCGTGTTGGCATTTTTTTTCCAAAACAGGCTGGTCTTATCAGTGGTGAACACTTGCTCAGACTGGTACCCCCTTCTCCTCGACGATCTGCGTAAGTTGAGCATTGAACATTTTGGTCACCTCGTGGTCTGTGGAGGCACACTCTCCTGTCAGTTTCATGTTGCGGAGACGGTAGCACTTCTTAAAGTAGCACTGTAGCACGGTCAAACCATCCCCTGCTCACTTGGAATTGACTGGGGTTCTCATACCCGCATCACTCATGCTAGTGCCACCTACACCAGCCATCGCCTTTGCATGAATGAGAGGTCCACTTAAAAGCATGTTCTTCTGTGCATTGTCCTTAATCCATACACTGAGAGCCTTCTCCGTCCTTTCAATGTGGACATCCCAGACGGGGGTGATCACTTTGGTGCTCAGTACAGTGCTCATTGCAAGACTTTCTCGGATCGCCTTCTCATTCTTCCGCATGTAGCAAATAGTGGATTTGTTTACTCCATAAAGTCTGCCCATAGGCCCCACTCTGTCCTCTTGACAGCCGTTCCTGCAGATACACTTTGTGACTCAGGCTCATCACATTCTTCTGCCTCTTGGCAGTCGACACATTTCAGGCACTGGTCTTGTGCTTGGGAGCCATTGTTGATCAATGAGCAAATGAAAGGAATGAGAAGTAAAACACTGGTCAAGGCAGAAGGACAAGAAGAATGATTGAGACCTAGGACACCCTGCACATAAGTACCGTAGTCATGCAGGAATTGTGAGTAGCTGGCAGGAGGAGTGAGTAGACTGACCATTGTTTGTGGGGATGTTGGTGGATGCTAACGTTTTACTCAGCTGGGGGAGGTGGTGAAACGTTTTAATTGTGTCACTCATGGGATGGGGTCGGGGTGAGCGGGGGGGGGGGGGGGGGGTGGGGGTGGGGGGGGGGTGGAAGGGGTGAGGTGACATGTTCAGCAGCTCATCAAGATGCGGTGAAGCATTTTAATTGTGTAACTCATGGATGATGACATTTAATTCAGATGAGGGTAGATCTGGTGAAATATTTTAATTGTGTAACTCGCAGGAGGGGTGGGGGTGACATCTTTCAGGCAGCCTCATAATAGATGCGGTGAAGCATCTTTATAGCGCGAATGGTGGAACAAGCCGCCCAGCTCAGTTTATAGCGCAAATGATGGAACAAGCCGTGCAGCTTGGTTGCAGTGTGGCTGGTGGAAGATATGTTTTGGATCTGTTATGTGAGCAGTACATGGAAGATATGTTTTTGCGTAAGCTTACAGTACTGTACAGTATGTACATACAGCTCAGTTACGGCGTGTTTGGTGGAAGATATGTTTTAGAACTGTGTTATGTGCGAGGCTTGTGGAAGATATATTTTTGCGTAATCTTACAGGACTGTACAGTATGTACATACAGCTCGCTTGTAGCGTGTCTGGTGAAAGATAATGTTTTCGAATTGTGTTATGTGTGCGGCTCATGGAATGTTTTTTTTTTTTTTCGACTGCGAAAAACTGTGCATATGCAAAGCACAAGGCCGCGAATGTTGAAGCAGGTCACAATTTATAAACTGCAAATATGTGAGGTCCGTGAATAGCGGGTCCAACAGTACAGTACAGTACAGTACACACACACACACATATATATGCATATATATAATATATATATACATATATAATTGTAGCATCAACGGCTCATCTAAGGTTGAGCTCGTTGTGGCGGGAGGTTAAAATCCCGTGATGTACCGAACAGTTTAAACTCCTGTGGAGACGTTCCAAATTATGGCGGACTATGCACGCGCGGTTCATGAGGAGAGACACGAAAACCTTAAAGCTTAAAACAAAACAACGGGTTTATATCCGGAAACCAAAGATGACCAGGGGATGGGGATCGCGATGGAGACGATGGTGGGTAGAGGTGGGGAAGAAACACCGAATCGATAATTTAATAAATTGTTTTATACAATGACGTAAGAATGAATATAAATAAACTAAGGCACCTCACTCCGGACAGACTCGATCACAAACAGGAACGGGGAAAAACCGGGGGACACAGCTCTGGGTGGTGGGGATGTCGAAGGAGCCACAGACAGGCGGGATGAGCGGGTAACTAATTTCCTCTTCAGACTCTTATTTCCCTCCGACTCGATGGTCTACTCCCACACACCCAACCGCTCAATTAGCTCCTCCCTCTTCTTCCTGGACAACTCTCCCACCCCCCCCTTTGTCAGTGATCCAAGCTCGCCCGTTGGGAGGTGTTTATAGCTTCGCCCTGAAGGCGACAAAACACTCCTCCCCTCGCTCTGGAGGTGATCCATCCAAGCTCCGTCTCTCCCTTCCTCTTGCAGTCGCCTGGCAACCCCCGGTCGAGGTTTACATAAGGGTTACATGCACAATTTCCTTAACCATAATCCCAAAGGAAATATTACCATACACCACCCCCTCTATGGTGCACATTCAAACAAAACATTCCTTAAGCTGACACATCTCTACTTTATTACATCAAGATGGGCTAACTCCTCGTTAGAGTGGCAGAGCTTGGATCACCTCGTCTGATGAGCTTACTCAATGCCCTCACTATCTGCTCTGTGGTAACATCTAAGCACCCCCACAAACGTGATTATAATATTTAATAATTATATATATATATATATATATATATATATATAATATATAAATACAGTATATACATATAATAATATTATATATATATATATATATATATATATATATATACTGTATATATACATACAATACATACTATATACATATATATATCTTATATTATATATTCTATATAATTATAAACATATATATATATATCTATATATATATATACATATATATGTATATATATACATGTATATATATATGATCCATCTCTAATCAACAGGAGATTGAAAATCTGTTGGTGGGGCAGCTCTTGTTGGAGTAGCGAGATGATAAATATGCCTTGTATCCACTAGTGTGCCTGTGTCTTTCCCATATCATGCCCTTTGGCTGTTCCATTTACCAGTGCACGCCATAATTGCAATGAGTCCTGTAGTATCAACCCGAAACTTCTTGTCGTCGGCCTCGCATTATTTTGTCTTGAATTCCATCAACACTATCATGTTTTTGTCTCAAATAGCATTACTGAGTAAATAGCAAATTTTTTTGTCTCAAATAGCAAATAGCACTTGCTTACCGAGCTGTTTCGTAATGGTGGCTGAGCTGGCAAACCTTCAAATAATATGATCATGTTCACAGACATCAATCATGACCGTCACAGGCTCTTGTGTTGTGTGTTTCCCCACCCCCCCCACCCCCCCTCCTCCACCCAACGTTGTCCCTTAGGAGAGCAAATTTTCTGAAATAAACTTTGTGGACCTCACTGCTCAGTCATGTCCCACAAATGCAAACACTAAAGCACAGGCTGCATTTACTTCCTAGTTCAAAAAAATAGAAAAATTGATTAATTAAAGTGTGTGGAGATACCGTTCATGAGTGACAATGCATTCGCTAGTATTTGTCATGACCATATGAGCCTTGTCCCTGTATATGTATTTAATGCAGCAAATGTGAATAATGTTATGACGTCTGCTTTGGGCCTTTGCTGAGCTTCAGTGTAGCTCGTCCGTATTCCGGCACAGAGTCGTCGCATGCCGCCTTGTGAAGATAAGGTACAATCGAATTTTCATGGTGCTCTTGCATATTCAACTGTAAGCCTGAACCACAAATCTTGGGCACGCATGCTGCAGCCTTCTGCTCGCATCCTCACTACGTTTGACAGAAAAGGCTGTGCGCTATGTGCCAATCGGCAGGGCAAACGACACCGAAATAACAATTGTTTTATCGTTTATTTTCTGTTTACATGTAAGTCTGGAAATCAATGATGCTTTCAACTTTACCGCTTCATTTTTGGCCACCGACATCATTGCTCACAAACACAATCTTAAAGAAGCGTTTCTTGTGACTTCTACAAAGCCAGTTCTACGGCCTTTCCACGACAATCATCCGATCCCACAAATATAATTTTATAATCTCATGCTCTTAAAATTTGTTAGTGCCTTCGAATGTCCACTCTCATCATTCATCGATTTATTTCAATTTTGCATTTTTATTCTGGGTTGACCTGTTGGCTCATCATTCTCATCTGAGCTCAAATAGCTCACGACGCTGGTGATCTCAGCTTGAAATCCCATTTGCTTACTCGATGCCCTTTTTCATTCAAGCAAAAGTACGCTGATGGTTCCTGGGAGACCATATATTTATTATATCTGCCAATCGGGTGGAATTTTCTCTCTCCCTTCATATGCTGCATACTGTACATGCCCCTCCATTTAATACTCCTGCACACCCCTCACCCTCCTTTCTCCCTCCCATCATCACTTCTTCTCTTCCTTTTCTCATTTTCAATTGATCAATTTCATGCCCCTGTTGTGTACATTATTAATTGATGGTTCCTAATATTGTTGTGGTCCTCACGCACGCCTCTAAGCTGTCTCGTCTGGGTTTGAATCCCAACCCAGTCATAAACTGTCATCCCGGTGTTTCACAAGCAGGGTGATTCATCAATGTGTGTGCCGTCCCTCGACTGGGTGGCCCCATCTGCCGGCATTAGGTGGTGGACGATAAACATCCCACGGTGTCCCTCGCAAGGAGGAGGCGAGCTATGAGTCATTTAAGCTACAGAAGGGTGAAGTAGTCGACAAACAAGTCCATCTGCTGTTAGTTAATCCTGCAATCTGCATGTTTCTCGCTATAGTGTGCTGTTCGTAAATTTGCTTTCACTTCTGAAACAGTATGTTCACACCAGCACAATAAATCCAAGAGCATTGTTCCATTCCTGACATGACTATAAACGATCGGATTGATGCTTCACGGGCAGGGTGTTGGGTCACAAAGTGCTCCGTCTCTCGAATATATGTTGAGCAGCGTGTTCTGTCAGCTGACATGAGTTGGTGGATGGTAAAGATCCCACGGTGTCTTTTGCAAAGAGTAGGTGAGATATCGCCAGCACCCCGAACAAAATTACAAATTCCTTCCCAAATCAGCTCCGGTTGAATGTCATGGCGAGCCAGTTTACCCAGCCAACCCCACTATTGTGCACAATCTACCTTTTCAGGGATATGAATACAAACTGAAATGGGCATAGGAAGGTGTGGTGACCCACCACCCCCCATACCCCCACCCTTATGTATTTGTGATTATGTAAATACTGTCACATCCGCAACATATCCCAAAAGGTCAAGATAGGCCGAATTTCTAAAATTGTCACTTTTCATCCGATTGGCTTGAAATTCGAAGAGGAGTTGCATATTTGATCGTTTAATTCAACCACCAATTATTTTTAAGGTCAAAATAGGCCAAAATGTCAACATAGGCCAAAGGTCAACAACTTAGGTGAGATTTATAAAATACTCAATTTCCAACCATTTGACTTGAAATTTGAAGAGGATTTGTGTATTATATCATTGAATTCAACCAGCAATTTTCTTTTTTTTTTAAGGTCAACTTTGTTTTATGGATTTCGCAAGTATCGTGCTATGCACGACATCTTTCTTGTTTGTTTGTGAACAGGATATCTCAAAAAGTTGTGTACGGATTCGGACAAAATTTGGTGGAGAGCTTGGGTATGTGACACTGCCAAAATGATTTGATTTTGGTGACGATCCAAATCCGGATCTGGATCCGAGAATTTTTTCGTGATTTTTCACCATTGCGAGATCAGGCCAAAAACAACATATAGCAGGATATCTCAGAAAGTTGTGGACGAATTCGGATGAAACTTGGTGGATGAGTTGGTCAGGTGAGAAGAACAAGCCGATTAAATTTTAGTTCAGGTCCGAATAGAGATCTGGCCTATCAGTGGGATACAAAACGTAAATTAATCAGCCTTGCGGAGGTTTGTGCTCTACCGAGTGGCCATTCTTGTTTAACACGAGTTGGACCATGAGTATGTCTATTAATTATATATTATTGGACTGTGGCTGGGTCTATTAATTACGTCTTGATTACATATTATTGGAACGTACCTTTTCGATCGTTAGACCCTTTTTAGACCTTTTAAGACCCTTTTCGACTCTTTAGCTCTGAGACCCTTTGGAGTTTAGACCTTTCACTTGCAATCTATGTCCTTTCGTATATTTGTAAATTAGATTCCATACTCTATCACAGAAAACCACACAAATATCCACTCGACCAGATAATTTTGCCTGTGTCAAGGTTTAGGTTTTAAAAGCATATATTGTACTGTTTAACATAACAAAAGGGATATACTTTAAAAAAAAAATTGGGGATTTTCTTGATTTGCAGAGATCTAATGTTACAACTGTCAAAGTGGATGTTAAAATGTGATATTCCTACAATGCTATGAGACTTAATCTGAGGCCTTGCCATATATTGATGCAAAGATGCACACCACACATAAACATCGACAGAGTCTTATTGCAATTTATTGTAAATAATATTCAAGCCCAACAGCTCGATAGGTTGCACTGCTAGTCCATACAATAAAAAACCCCAAAACACGGTGTTTGTTTGTCCTCAACCGAACCGTGATTTGTACCATACAACACCACCCGGTGGTGGTCAGAGAGGGTATGACAAGTCAGCTGTGGAAAACTACGTGACTAATTACGGTTACTGATGCTTCGTTAATTGTGCTTACTGATTGCTTACTGATGGAGAAATTACTGATGATTACACCTTACATGCTTATGCTTACATTATGGATGATTTCAACTAATTTATTTGATGAGTCCTAATGGCTTGCCACACAAAAACACTCACCACAAAAACATCTATCAGGTTTTATTGCAATGTTGCTTTGTTCTGCAAATAATTCAAATACAAAATCCACCAGATGGTTGGGTAAACTGCTAGTTTTCCATAAATTAGCAGTTTGTAGTTTGTGAGTCTGCCAGCCCTTAAAGAGGAACTTTGGTGAGTGCAGAGGGGCGGGGGGTGCATGGGGGAGGACGGGACACGTTTTATTGAAAGGTAACAGATCGGGTTGCATCTTGGAGCTTTATGAATGCATAAACTTTATGAGACTGCATGGCTTTATCGTCTATTAAGGCTCAGACAAACATACATATATACTATCAAACCCTGACATTCTGGGTTCCGCCATTCCTGGACCCTGTGTATTCGCAGTTCATAAAATGTGACCTGCTTCTACATTGGCGGCCCTGCGCTTCGCGTATTCATGGGTTTTTTTTGCATATTAGCATTTTTTTTTGACCTGCTTTTACATTTGTGGCCGTATGCTTGACGCACTCACAGTTTTTCACGTGCGTATTTGTGGCTTTTCTGACCTGCTTTTACATTTGCGGCCCTGTGCTTCGCATTTTTGTGGGCATATTCATGTTTTTTGATGGTATTTTTGACTTTCACTGAGTCACGAATCGCCAGGAACCTATCCCAATTTTTCCAATTGAAACAATGCCCGACATTCGCGGCATTTTTCAGGAACGTATCCCCCACAAATGTCAGGCTCCAACAGTGTATATATATCTATCTATATATACATATCTATAATATACATATATATACATATAGTATATATATACATATGTATATATATGTGTATATATATAATTATATACTATATATATATATATATATATATGCTTTTGCAGTTGGGATGATCCATTGTAATTATTAAAAATGCACAGCTTAACCAAAGTGATAAAACTCGACCAAACTCGTGCCTATTTTAATACAAACAACCGTGAGCCAATCAAGTGTCAAGGCGACGTTTGGTTTATGACACATGAACTTCAAAGCCCAATGAATGATCGAATGTGGCCTACTTTATTCTACCTTGTGTTAATCCTCTTCCGGTCCAACACACTAAAGTTCAGAGTGGAAAACAAAAATTTTACTTTTCTCCCTGTTGTTTACCATACAAACCCCTCTTCACCATTCGTCATGCCATCACTAAATTGAAAGATAAAATTCCATTTGGAGACAGATCAGGTATATCGCACTGCATGTGAGTGTGGTACAGCTTATGTAGGGGAAACGGGAGGAAACTTCAAACTGAGGATAAATGAACATACCCGAGCTACAAGGCTGGGAAAGGCCTCACAATAAGCCATAGCACGTCGTTGCATACGTTTTGGTCACAGTTATGATGGAAGCAATACACAGATTCTGGACATCGGGCCAAACAAACACCACCGACTAATTTTGGAATCTTGGCATGCTGAAGCACAGGATGACAGATTAACAGAAGAAACATTAAAACTGCCCACTCAGTACTACCCCTTGATACAGAAAGCAGAAAGTAGTTGGTGCAAACTCCAAAACGAGGATAGTGTGGACCACAAATAACCCACAAAATGCCTTGAACATTGAGCCCAGAGGACACATCAATTACTCTCCCACAGACATGCCACATCACACAATCTTCACTGAGGCAGACTCACTCCACACACATTCCAACCCTGCCTACAACAGGACCACGTGACCACATCACATCACCAAGGAGGACTAACGCGGATGTACAATGCATGCCCAATAACTTTTCAAGTTTATTGCACGTACTTATTTTACTATATCATGCAGGAAACAGATCCAGAGGAAGCAGACAATAAATCAAGGATGATTAGTGTTAACAACAGGCAGAAAAGTAAAAATGTTGTTTCCCACTGAACATCAGTGTGTTGGACCAGAAGAAGATTAACACAAGGTAGAATAAAGTAGGCCACACACTCGATTGTTCATTGCGCTTTGAAGAAGTTCATGTGTCACGAACGAAACGTCGCTTTGAGACTTCATTGGCTCACGCTTGCTTGTATTAAAATAGGTGTGAGTTTGGTCGAGTTTTATCACTTTGGGTGGCTGTGCATTTTTCTATATCTGCATGTATATATGTATATATATATAAATATATTATATTATATATAATATATGTAGATTAATATGCATATATATATATACAGTAATATATATATTATATATATATATATATATATATATATATATATATATAATATTATGGAAAGATAGATAGATTGATATATATATATTATAACACATATATATATATATATATATATATATATTATATTTATGAAAAGATATATAATATATATATATATATATATATATATATATATATATATATATACAGTCAACCCCCGCTTCATCGCGGTTCACCTATCGCGCCCCCGGTTCATCGCGGTTTTCCCTTGAACGTAACTAATTTTTCTGCGGATTCCCCCGGTACACTCGCGGTAATAATGTATAAAATATAAATTATTTAAGCAATAAATTATAACGCGTGGTGCTCGACCAGTCACACAACGCACGAGACAAAGTTTCGCTTGTGAACTTCGAATATTTTCTACGTTTTTTCTCAAGCCCCACGATGGCGCCCAAACGCCCTGCACCTTCGAAGGTTTCTGGCAAGGAACCGAAGCGCCAGAGGAAGGTCCTGGGACGCTCCAGGAGAAGGTTAAGGTAAAGGTGCTCGATATATGCTTCGGGAAGGAAAAAGGTTTGCCGCCGTTGGACGAGCATTGCTCATACCCAGCACCTCAAAACCGACCAGACCAGACTAGTCGATCTCCGGCACCTCAAACCCAATCACTGCCAAAC
>CM068956.1:131640377-131667439 GCA_035128595.1 Eptatretus atami
CACACACACACACACACACACACACAAAACCCGATAAATAGGAATTGATTAGAAGAAAGGAGAGGAGATGAGGCTAACGGTCTCATCATATCTTGCACGGTTGACTGACCGTGCTACGCAGTACATTTTGGGGGGACGCTCCGCCGAGCGATCCCTCCTTGAGAGTTGGCACATCGTCTCCTGCTTGCTACGGTGCTGGCACAGCATCTGTGCCAATCCAGAGAAAGGGGCAAGGCCATCTGGCATGAGGAAGGACTTTAGGTGGAGCCAGGTGGGTGGGTGGAGAAGGCGGAGTCAGCACGCGAGTTCAAAGGTCGAGAGACAGGCAGCTGGAGTAGGCGGATCCAGACGGTGAATGTAGGGATTCCAGAAATAGGAAGGCGGAGATCTAGAGCGAGTGGGCGGAGCGGCAGACGGGACCGGCGGAGCAGCAGCCGCATGCAGAGATCGATCCAAGGCCAGACAAAGATGACGACGACGACGATGACGACGACTACGGACTGCTTCACGATCTGTACTTTATAGGCCCTGCAGTGCAGGGCAGGGCACTGCCCCGAAGCAATGCGTCGTCACTCGAATCGGGTACTCTCATTGGGCTCTGGCCACCACACAGCCCGACCGCCATAGTCGGAAGTGGCCTCATTTTACATCCGGCGAGACATCGCCGAGCTGTGGAATTGTCTTGCTCCGAACACCACGACATGAACTGCCCCGCACTGAACTCCCAGCCCGTGCTCCGGTGACTGGACGAGGGCTGCGTCGGCCCCGCATGCCTGCTCGGGCACCCCCGGCATGCTGCGGTTGGCGCTGATCAATGTGCTTGCTTCGTCCGTACGCCATGCAGCCTGAGCGATCTGGGCTGTACAGCATGCCTCTGCTTGGTGGCGGCTGCATTGGGGGCGGAGGTGCGAGAAGATCTCTGCCATCCGCGGAAGATATTGGTGGCCGCGGTGGCAAGCGAAGATCGATGGTAAGGCGCTGTTGTGAACCAACGCGCAGAACCGAACAAAGATGTGCACCATTCGCATCCTTTATAGTGTGACGGTAACCATCACGGGGCTGTGCGCGGGTCTGCTGTCATGCATGCGGTTATTTATCACAGTGGTGATCCTCACAGGCAGCTGCCTCTGCGTGGTGCCGGCCCCGATCTGTGTCATGGATTGAAGGAAAGGATTGGATATAATTATTATTTGCAGATTTGGGTTGAAAAGGGCCCGCCGCACGCGTCCTGTACGGCTTTAGGATTTAATGTATGGTTCTACTATTCCCAAAGACACCGTATTCTTGCAGCGGAGGATTTTTCCATCGTGTGGTTGATGCTTCTTCTGGCCTCTGCGAGGGCATTCATTCGTACCATGCGTGGTGGCCTCGCTGATGGTGGAAAGGAAGAAAGAGATATAATCAGACCTAACTATGAGACCCACATTACGCACTTCCCCATTTGACCCATTAGACATGAGGGAAAGGTCTAAGTGCATGTATATTAATGAAATAACTGTCTGGAGATCATTGTATGATGGATGCCATTGCCTTAGAGGCATGTGGTTTTCAGAACCACAACAATATATCGCCACATGACCAGTCCAGGAATGACTGAATCACGTGGGCCATCAACTGGCCATGGCCGCCAGCTGAGTTTGACCCCCAAACCAGGGTTTCAGGCCTTAAGTTCCGATACCTCGTCGAAGGGCACGTAGCCACCCAAAGGATACATACTCGCACGGTGCACCCGTCAGATGTATAACAAAGCAGATGGTTATGATCCACTGTACATTATTATACTTAGTGCAAGTCGCATTTACTCAGTTATGCACTTTAAGGGCACCGATCATAAAAACTCAACCAGTCGTACAGCAAGAGTGGAGGCCAGGCAGGAATAACAGTTCATGTATTATTACTAAAATATAACTACAGAAAAACATCAATAAGCATTACACAATAAACAACAAACAATATTCCCCCCCAAATTACCCACAATGCGATCCCAAGCGATGCAGATTTATTCACGGTTCTTATTTTAGGGCCTTTCACATACTTAATGCACTATACAAGAATACAGTACAAGGATTGCAGTACAAACAATAATGCCGAGAGGTTGCTTTCAAGCCTGGAGGTAAGCTGTGCAGGAGTCCTGGAGCAGAGTTCTCGGGAGCTCTCTGGTGCAATCCAGCACAGCCATCGCTCCCCTCAAAGCCATCATTGCTTTGGGGAAATAAATGTTCACAGCTTCAGCACACTCAGTGACTCTTACTGCTGATCTCGGGTACTCTCCTCCAGCATTACTTTCCTGTCTCAGCTTTCACCTCTCTCAAAAGCAGCTGCAATGGCCAACCTGCCTCTCTGGGTGAGCTGCATCCAAACAGTGCCTCCCTGCGTCAGCTGTGTCGGCAACTGAAGGCCGCACGTGCGATAACTGCCGATCTGGCCTCATGCCAGGCACATGAGTTCTCATGGTGACGTTAACTGCAGACTTCTTCAATGCAGATTCGCCCCGTATATAACCTTCTGCGGTGAGACTACTGCCAACTTTCTCAATGTAGATTTGCCAACACCTGCACATTCTCATGACTTGAGCTGCAAAGCTCTCATGGGCACTTTGCAAAGACGTAAACAGAGCATAAAAACATTTAAAAAAACAACCAACCAAAGGTTTGAATAGTGGAGTACAAAACAGTAGTGTAGGGAAAACAAGCATCTCACTGTAAATATGCATCAGATATCTATACATCATGCTTATCCCAGATAAGCTTATCCCATTATGCTTATCGACTGAAATGCAAAGAAGTAACGATCGTTCTACTAAATAGTTTTATTAACATTGATGAGTGATTTATTTCCTTGTTCATTGTTTCTTTATTAACCCCTAAAGATCATTCCCACAACAATATATGACAAAAAATCTACCCTGGTCATGTCCCTGTGCCTGCCCCACTGTTCTCCCAGCCCCAGTAAAATTAAGTCTATAAACCGATATCTTGACTTAATGTGCTGTTGATATGGTGCATTCATGATAGGCCAAATCGCCTCCTTCTGTGTCAGACAGAGCTAATGGTGTATCATTGCAAGGTGGGGGATAATTGGGGCTGTTAAAGAAGTAACAATGGTGCTTGTTACACCAGCACTGCAGAAGGCTCAAGCAGGTGTATCACAGTGTGGTAAAGCAAACACAAGTTTGATTTGTAATTTTTGACATGCACAGCGTGTTGGCCCAAAACCTCAGCATGTTTTATATATTATTTTGTTTTGCATTAAAATACCGTGGCCCTGCAGAATAGATGTTAAATGAAGCACCGCAAATTCTGCCGTGCATGCCCACAGGCCACACGTGCTTTTGGCAAGCTATTTAATGCACGGAACCACTCGGCTGCTGGGTTTCTCCTAGCGTTGTCTTCAGAAGCCCGTGGGAGTATCACTCGTGCGCAAAAAGGGCGCTCGGGGCTTTACAAACATCACGTCATAATCAGCTCTGCACTTCCGAGCGACGTCTATGCCGCATTACGATCCTCGCTCGTGCCTCGAAAGCGTGCACGTGCGTTTCACGTTTGGCAGGTAAATTATCGACCTCCACGCATGTGGATCGGTGGAGGGAAGGTTTGGAAGAGGCGGGTAGCGCCTGACTACCTTGGTTCCCAGCTGATTATCTGAAGGGCCATTGAGTCAGTCACTCAACTGCAGAGGCCAATTAATTGTTTTCATTCCAATTATTCAATATCGATAGAAAAGGTACACTTGTTTGCCTTGATTGAATGCAGTGGTTGTTTGGATTGTCTGCCTTAGTTGTCTGAGTGTTTGTTGTTTGAAAATTGTGGTACAAGTTGAAGGAATTTTTCAGCAGATCTTGTCTCGTCTCTGTCTCTGTGTGTCTCTCTCTCTCTCTCTCTCTCTCTCTCTCTCTCTCTCTCTCTCTCTCTCTCTCTCTCTCTCTCTCTCTCTCTCTCTCTCTCTCTCTCTCTCTCTCTCTCTCTCTCTCTCTCTCTCTCTCTCTCTCTCTCTCTCTCTCTCTCTCTCTCTCTCTCTCTCTCTCTCTCTCTCTCTCTCTCTCTCTCTCTCTCTCTCTCTCTCTCTCTCTCTCTCTCTCTCTCTCTCTCTCTCTCTCTCTCTCTCTCTCTCTCTCTCTCTCTCTCTCTCTCTCTCTCTTCTCTCTCTCTCTCTCTCTCTCTCTCTCTCTCTCTCCCTGGCAGTGATTGTGTACGGTGTGCAAGGAGCTGAGCATTATTTACAGATTAACGTAACAGTGGCGGCATAGCCCAATTATGCTCCTAATTGCCTAAGTGAGACGGCACTGCGAATAAAGAGTTTAATAGCTTTTTAATATCAGGAAACAGGCATAACAGCAAATGCGAGCAAATTAAAATATCCGAAACGCCTATTAACTGCGTGCTTGTTTGTTGCATACCAAAGCAGAAACTATTCCCTGGCGTGTGAAGTTTGAAAGTTTTTACATCATTTCGTTTTTGATTCCAGGTCGGTTAATTCGTGCTCAGCGCACTGACGAGTTTTTGTTCACCTTTAGGGCATTGTTGTTGAGCGTACAGTAATTTTGCCTGCCGAACAAAACTCTCGTTGCGTTTGGAGAGATCAATACAAAGTAGATTTTCATTTAAAACGTTCGACGCAGCGCTACAAGGCATTGACTTTTCTCCGCCTCAGTTACGATGGGATATATATATATAATACAGTTAAGGGAATATGAACAGAAACATATGGAAATTAGAAAGAAAAACAAAAAAAAGGGAAATTCGATATGGCCACAGACCACAATATAAATCTATACTGTTTTCCCTTGGTATCGTTTAACATTGCTTTGCATCTTACACCATTGTCTTGATCATGGGGGAACCGTTGTGTCCTCCCTCCACCACCATGCTTTGCTGTTATTGTGAAATGTAACTAATTTAATTTAATTTTTTTAAAGAGAACTGACAACGAATGGGACAGTTTCAAGAATAGGACACTGTATAGGAATTTAGCGAGGTCTCATCCAGAATAATGTGTGCAGTTTTGGTCACAACATTAAGGAAGGACATATAGCTGCCATAGAGAGGGTACAACGTCGAGATACTGGAGTGATTCCAGGGTGAGCTAGACTAAGCGATGAGGAACGGTTGAAGTAGACAGGACTTTATACATTGGAAAGGATGAGATTGTGAGGGGATCTGATCGAGATGTTTAAGATAATGAAGGGTGTGGACAAGGTCGGTGCGAAGAGTTTTTCAGCCAAATAGACAGTGATAGGACCAGGGGCCACAGCTTTAGGGTAAAAAAAGATGAGGGTTAGGGCAGTTTTAAGGTAGGTCTTTCAGTCGGAGAGTGGTTATAATGCATGGAATTGTCTCCCAGGAAAGGTAGTTGCAGCAGAGGTGGTGCATAGGTTTAAATGGGATTTGGATAGGTTTATAGATGCAATGGAGATTGAGGGGGACACAATAAGCAAGGGGATATTGCTTTGTTTGGATGGTATGTAGCTTATATGTGGATGGGTAACGATACTGGAGTTGGTTAGCGCACGCATAAAGGGTCAAATGGCCTCCTCCTGCGTCAGTTCCTTGTGTGTCTTTTCTGCTATTTTTGTTCTGTTGCTTATGTTTCAAGTGGTATAATTATCAGCAGACTTTCACACAGTTTTAATTGGAAAATAGTTTCCAAGGATTGCCACCCTCAGTCATTTCTTGAAGTAGCAGTACATAGTGTGCTGCAGGAAGTAGTTTTTCTCGCCATGTTTATGAATTCTTTGGAGCTTGTACAAAAAGCTTTTGCTGTAATTTTGCACTCAGATGGAGGTGTATTAAAGTGTTTCGTTGAACCGGATTGTTTTGCTATTCGGTATTTTTGTTCCTTTGCATGTACTGTAATGGCCTTTTTCAATACGAGCTTTAACCCGGAATATCAGTGGGTATATTATCAACTCAACTGATCTCTCAAATACAGTAGAGCCATTATTTTCTGGAAGGGCTTTGAGGCAGAGTTCTTGTGTTACTTTTAAGCAGAATATATACATATACATGTGTGTATGTATATATGTGTACATGTATATATATATATATATGAATATATATAAATATATATATATTTATATAAACACACTAGAACTTCTGCCCCAAAAACCAAGCCAAGGAAGAACCAAAATCTGCTTCTCCAATGCCAGGGAGAGAGAGAGAGAGCTTACGGCAGATGCCATTATGCTGTGTATTGAAAATGAATGTTCTGCATGGACATAAAACATTCCCATGGATACGTGTAAGGGTACTCACAATGTTCTGTTTTGTGAGTGTGGTCGCTGTTTGAACCATGTTTGGATTTTGGACATGGTGCTTGGATTTATTCATCATTCTGTGAATGGGGTGGTTGAACAGACTTTAATTGAGTAAAAGCTGATCAACTGCTCCATCAACTGTCTCAGTGATGACGATTCAGTGTTGATGTCATGACGTTTTTACTCCAGTATGAACCGTACTGGGAGTGAAGATGCTGACAAGAACCCAGCGGCCATGGTATGACCATGCTGGTGTAGATGTGGCATTATTGTTCAGTAGGAAACAATACATAATTTCGATACTTGTAGTTATTGTGTGAAAATAAAGATGTCACTTGAGAGAAAAGTTTGCTTGTTCCTCCAGTTTTGTCCAGTGTTTTAAAGTGTCAATTTGGCAATTGCAGATAATTACATGCAATAAAAACAAATGATAAATTAAGCCAATGTGCATTAGAGAACATAGGAAAGAGACAGCTACTGATGAGAGATAGAGGGCTGCATATCTGCAGAGGCAGAGTTTGGGGATGGAGAGGAAGTGGGGGGGGGGAATGGGGGCAGGAGAGGAGAGAGAGTGGAGACGAGAGAGCATGAGGGTGGGGAGGGAGAGAATAGAAGGGGGTGTGGCAGAAAGAGACAGTGGGTTAGGAGGAGATAGCTAGATAGACGGATAGAGAGACAAAGAGATGAGAGGCGAAGAGCACATGTGATTCCGCAGGCAGTAGGAGAGAGACCCAAATGGGATTAACAGCAGTGAAAAGTCCAGCCTAGAACTGCAGCCATTACAGAAAGCATGGCACAGTAAGCTCTTTAACGGTGCCATGAAATTTAATGCCTCTTCGTCTTTATTCCATCGACTTGCTCACTGCTTCTCTGCTCTTCGGCTTCAGGCAGCCCTTCCATGCGCCTTGGCCTCTGCCCCCCTCCCCACATAGCCCAGTCCCTGTTCCACCCGCAGGCCTTTTTCTCCTCTAGTTGGATCGAATCGCAGTCTTTTGGCAAGATTAAAATTTAATCGGCCATTTTTTTTCTTTTTTACGTTAACGAGGATGGAATCTAGGCTAGATGGTGAAATTATAACTCCCCCCCCGGTGATTTATTCTGAATTAGTATGGAAAGTATCATTTTACCGCACCGCACTGCCGCCTCATGCCGTGTCCCTGTATTTATCACTGTAGGATATTTCTGTAGCCTTTTGATTCCAGACTCATTGTTTACATCAAAGTAGCTCTTTTTTGTGCTTGATAAAATGTCACAAAATGAGTGACGTCCAGGCATTTTTTTTCTTTCCCAGATTGAGTCTCATGGAATGAGTGAGGTGACAGAAGGTATGAAGTGTTACTGAAGCAGTCGGCAACTCTTGGACACAATAAGCAAGGGAATGAATGAACAGAAAGAGGAGAAAGAGGAAGGGAGGAAACTCTAATCTTTTTGTAAGAGGGTTTGGTTGGGCAAGCTCAATGAGAGTTTAAAAATATATATATATATATATATATATTGTCTGTAAAATGAGGGATTGTTCCAAAGTTAAAGATGAACAGTTGTTTGTAAGGTAAGATTGAGGGATTGTGGGTAAGACTTCACAGTTCACATGATATTACAATAAAGTTAACAAACCATGCCCAGCATTTCATATGGCACATATAAGCCACATCATGTAACATGCAGACTTTGCCAACGATATTGTCTTGGCTTTGCAAGAGGAAGTGGAATAAGGGGATGCTATGGAGTCATACAAATTTAGAGAACTTTTCAAAACTAAGGGAGGGATGGGCCGGGACAGTATAAACTTCCTCAACTTGCATGAATGATCATTACCCATGTGCAAAGCACAAAGCGGATTTAAGCAATTGGTTCACTCTGTCTATCTGTTTACAGACGTCAGTCTATGATCAAGGAACTATTTAATTTCAAATGAATTTTATATTTGGAACACTGCAGAATACAAACCAGAACAAGAACCTGCAGTTTAGCAGTATTTAGGCTCTGAATTTGGCAAATTGTTCGGAATCTCGTCCTGAGTGCACATACGCACAGAGGAGGAAAATAATTATTTTAGTCTGTCTGCCTTTCTGGCAGTCAAACAAAATTGAAAATATAAAATTAAATTGACATCAAGTACTTCCTTGATCATAGACTTGCATCTATAGACAGACAGACAAAGTGAACCAATTCCCTAACTCCACCTTGCGCTTTGCATGGAGGGTAATTACCACCAAACAAAAATGGTGGTGCCAAACATTGTTTGTTGAGTGCAAACTGCAAAGCAAAAGTTCAAAAAACCCTTCCCATGTCCTTTTTCTCAAGACTGCATGGGGTAAGGTATTCTATGAACCCCTAATTTATATTAGCCTCTCCCTTCTCTTCTGGTATGGGGGAGACTAAAAGAGAATAAACAATTCAAATTTCTTCAGAAGGAGTTGCTACACAAAGCTTCTGATGTAGTCACATGATATTTCAG
Organism: Eptatretus atami; assembly: GCA_035128595.1. Lineage (NCBI taxonomy): Eukaryota > Metazoa > Chordata > Myxini > Myxiniformes > Myxinidae > Eptatretus > Eptatretus atami. Next base: position 131,649,089 of record CM068956.1, read on the forward strand.
CTCTCATAATCCTAACTTTCATGAGGCCTGCTCTCCAGAAGCAGGCTCTCGCAACCCTAGCTCTTGCAACCATAGCTTTCAGAACCCTAGCTCTCACAACCCTAGCCCTCACAACCCTAGCCCTCACAACCCTAGCCCTCACAACCCTAGCCATCACAACCCTAGCCCTCACAACCCAAGCCATCACAACCCTAGCCATCACAACCCCAGCCCTCACAACCCTTAGCACCACTCCTCACAACCCAAGCCATCACAACCTAGCCATCACACCCCAGCCCTCACAACCCTAGCCCTCAACCCCAGCCCTCACAACCCTAGCCCTCACAAACCCTAGCCATCACAACCCCAGCCCTCACAACCCTAGCCATCACAACCCTAGCCCTCACAACCCAAGCCATCACAACCCTAGCCATCACAACCCCAGCCCTCACAACCCTAGTCCTCACAACCCAAGCCATCACAACCCCAGCCCTCACAGCCCTTAGACCTCACAACCCTAGACCTCACAACCCTAGCCCTCACAACGCAAGCTAAATTCTGCTCTCATACCGAAGTTCTGCTAATTGATTCACTATGGAAATCAGCAATTCTCAATTAGTTCAGAACCTTTTGGTCACAGTCATACTCTTGTGAAATAACCTTTTCTTTTGCTGCGTATGAAGCCTTTTTTTTCCAGCAACCATATTTTTCTTAATTGCAAATATGAGCCATGGTCAGAGCACTCCCCGTTGCACTTCTATCTATCAAAGCTACCCTCACACAGCAGTGCTAAACTGTTTAAAATTGATCATTTTCAGTCAATATCACTCCTGTGCTTTTTTAAGGAGGTTGATAAAGAGGCACCATTTTGTTTGGAGAGTCTTGTTTTCTGGATAGGCCCGTTTCGCCATCGTGTATGACCTGAATGTCAACATCAGTGTTGCATTAAGATGTGAAATGTTTCCTTCCAAATTTTTTCACATTCCGGACTGTTGTAAACAGCGTAACGGTACTTGCTGGCTTTATAATTCTACCGCGAAGTTGCCCACACGGTCGCGGCTGTATGATTTATGGGAACCTAGCTAATGGAAATTGAAACACAGACACATATGGACATATAATCAAATGGACATTCTGCTGTGTGATACTGAACAAAAGCTCATTATAAGCAGTATGCTTGCACATCTGTGCTGGCAGGATGGCCTGAAGGTATGCACACTCGCCGATAAGCTATCTATCCTGGGTTCGAATCCTGACCGAGCTATAAACTGTCATCCTGATGGTTCACAGGCATGGTGATTCATCATTGTGTGCTGTCCCTTGGATGGACATTAAACTGGTGTACTGTCTACTAGCATTTGTTGGTGGATGTCAAAGATCGCACGGTCTCCTTCACAAAGAGTAGGCGAGCTGTCGCTGGCACTATGACCAAATCCCACATTCCTGCTCTAACTACTTATTCGAGTGTCAGGCTTTGGCAGCTGTTTTGTGAAAGATTTGCACCACAAACTTCCTCAGGCCAACCCCACAAGAACGTGGGAATAATTATGACTGCTAAAGAAGAAGCAGATGCTTGCACATCTATTTCTGTATGAATTATTATTAAGCTTTATAAGGCATAAATAAACCATAACGTAAAACAAAACAGAGCATATCCAATGGGGAAGCTTAATCTAATAAGGCCAAAGCAAACTTCCAGGCAACACGAATGGTAGTGCACAATAATTTCTGATACCCACAGTGGCAGCACTTTACCATAACATAGATTTTAGTTTGCTTCTGCACGCTAACTTGTAATCCAATGATGGGATTTTGACCAAACTTCGTACAAATATATATTATGATGCAAAGATGAACTGATTAGATTTCGGCATCAAGAGGTCAAAGGTCAGAGATCATGTCAGGTAAAAATGTGGTACTTGTGAACAGATGAAGGAATTGAAATCTAATTCCGTACAAGTATTTATAATGTTGTAATAATGTGGACGGAGGCATATCAGTCACGTCACGACGTTGAAGAATGCCATTCTAGTGTTATCATTTCTTGTACAGTATGTGCAAAAATGGAATTTATTTTCAAATTTTAATTTGTGATCAATATAAATGTCTGTACTTTGGGCTTCAAGTGATCAACATTTGTTTTGTACGTGTGTCTTTGAATACGCATTTGTGTTGGGATAACAAGGATAATCGTATGAGTAAAAAGCAATTCTGGCAAAATGGCCTGCAGTGCTATATGTCACCACACAACATAGCTTTTAAACTTTAAATTTTATTTATTTTCTTTGATGCGAGTGTTAATAGAACACATGGAGAACAGAAAACAGCAACAAAAGGGAAGGAAGGTAAAGGTTGAAAGGGGTGAGGACAAACCTGGGGTGAGGTTTGTGGACAAACTGCATACACACATATGCGTGCGCACATACACGCACACACACACACACACACACACACACACACACACACACACACACACACACACACACACACACACACACACACACACACTCACTCACATACACACACACCACAGAAAATAAAACAGCTTGGCTCATGAGTCGTGGTTCCTTGCTGGGGTGAAGATGGGTGCTTTAGGACCAGGTTCAGTCTTCGAGACTCGTGAGTGGAGACGACGACTGGTGGCGGCGGCGTGTACACACGCACACACAAACATACACGAATCGTGATTTACACATGCACGATTGTGATTGTACATGCTCTCGAATCATGATCATACACATATTATACATGACATATACATATTATACACACACACACACAAATGAAGGTGGCTACTTTGAGACCTGGTAGGTCTCCATTCCATCTCCTGGCACCCACCCACGTGTGGAGATAGTCAACAATAGCAACTTGCATGCACACACACATACACTTTTTTCAAAAAGTGTGGGGATAAGGATGGACAGACAGACAGATGGAGCTGATTAAAATATACCCTCCCCCTTTCTCATGTTTTTTCAAAAAAGTGTGGGGATAACAAAGAAAACCAACTAAGCAATCAGAAAAATGATGCCAACATCATCCCCCCTGAAAGAATTCTGTGTGATTTTCAGCGGCTCTGTTCCTTCAAGAAAAAGTAAAAAGGAAACAACAAAGTAAAAAGCAAGAAAAAAAGACCACTTCTAATGAATAAAAGCCAAACACCATCATGGAAGCAAAGACTTGAAAGACAGTGAGAACAATTGAGAAAAGAGACAGGACAAATATAACAATTCCAAAGAGGAAATTGCAGCCCAAAACTATGGAAAAGAATTTACAAAATAAAAAACAAACTTGGAATTAAAGATAAAGACCTCGAGCTATTGTGTCCTGAAAAAAAAATAGAAAACAAACCCAAAATAGAAACTAGAAATCATCTCAAAATGCAAAGCCCGTCCGTGTCCGTTTTGTACTGAACGGCGCTTGATGAAAATTGACAGTTAAAAATATTGTACATTCTATTAATATGTGTTCTCCATATTCTCATAATAAAGGTTGTGTTTGTTTGTTGGGTCGCCGAAATAGGTGACCCTTATTGTCAGTAATTCTGTCTGTTTGTTTGGATGTTTGTTTGGATGTTTGTTTGTTTGTCATCACCATAATTGGTAGTAAACGTGGGCGGATTTTGACCAAACTCGGGTGGTAGTACATCTTATGACCTAGTGCTTTGGAAATTGTGATGGTTGCTAGGGACGCTTTGGTCCCCTAGCAACAACCGAAAAACCTTCAAAATCGGTACCGTTCACGTGAAATCAATTCCGAAAGCCATTATCCCACGTAGGGTTATGAAATTTGGCACGAATGATCTACAGGTGATGCTCTATCAAATATATTCTGGTTTTGTGATATATGGAATACTTTACCTGCAGCGCCCCCTACAATTAGGGTATGCGCAAAAATTGGCGAAAAATGAAGGCCCCTAGCACCAGGTGAGTGCATCGATAAGAATGAAACTTTGCAGGTTCATGGTACTCAATGGTACTACAACTTTGCCTCAGGACATATTGACCGATTTCGCTTAGGTCAGGGGTCAAAGGTCAATTAGTGCAAAAATCGATAATATGCGAGAGCTGGAGATGCCTTCGCGCCCAATGCTACTCCTCCTAGGGTTATGGTCGGATGGTCATAAAAATTCACACTAATCGTCTGGAATACATTGTGCACAAATGATCGAGCCGGATTTTCGATTTAGATCTTTGTTCACCCACAGCACCCCTCGAACTTTGGGGATTTCCGATTTCAAACCGCATTTTTGGTACTTTTCATTCAAATGGATACCGAGTAGTTATCAGTAGATGGAACTGGATGAGATTTGATATGCATAATCTTAAGGTGATTCCTATCCGCTATATGACATCCATTTTGCTCTATATCTTATAGTTTCCATGCTCGGCGACCCATCGCCGCCTACCGGCTTGTTTATTTATTGTTTCACATTTCACAACAAAAAATATGATTCATACAAATTTCTCGCCGATTTCTCAGTTCTCATACAAATTTCTCAGTTAAATTCAAAATAATGCAAAGAAATAAATTGAATCAAATACAATGTACAGTGAGATATATAAAAGCGTCAAATGAGATAAATAATACGTGAATATAATTAATCAGTGTAAAATATGAGAAACCTAAATAAAAAGCCGAGCTTGTAAGGGATTAGGCTCCAACAAAGAGTCTATTAGTCAGAACATAACAATAAGTTGGAAGGAGACGTAAAGTACACGCTCACAAAATGTGTTTCAGGTCATTGAAAACATGAAGGAAGGACATTATATGAGAAGCCATGTGGTCTACAAGGAGAACAGTTTAGTCCAATGAGCAGAATATCTGATCACTCTTCGGTACCACCTGTACAATCCAGTAACAATAGGACATTAGAAATCTACACATATACATTTGGAAGGTAACATCTGAGTTTTTGCTTAAAACTATTGATTGAGGAGGTTTCAGCATTTAAGCTGTTCCAGAGTTTAGGTCCGGTGAACACAATTGTTTTGTTTTCGAAGATCGTACGAGTGTGTGGAAGATTAAAACAATCATGTTGTGTTGTAGTGTAACAATGTATAACACTATTACATTGGAATAGAGGAGTGAAAGCATCTGGTAAATTACCTTTAGTTCGTTGGCACATGATGATTCCAAGACAATAAGTCGGGTATTTTAAGGATATTGCAATCATAGAACAGCTTACTTGTTTGTGAGTCAAATCCAACATTATTTATTATTCTAACAGCCCTTTTCTGAACAATACTAATTTTGTCTGTGTTTCTTTTTGAGCTGTTTCCCCAAGTAAGTATACCATAATTCAAATACAGCAACATTAGGGTGGAGTGGAGTACATGCAAAACATGTATGGGTACAAAAGCTTTTAGTTTGTTTATATCACCTGTATTTCAAGACAATCATTTACATAAGAAATCATTTTGTACTTTCCAACACCGCTTACTGTCTATATAAACACGAATAACTTTTGTTGGGTCAACTTGGATTACAGTCTGACTACTTATTAACACTTGAACAGGTAAAGATGATGTACAGGGTGTTCCAAAAAGACCCGGACAACTTTGATTGTTAATATCTTTAGAAGCACAAATGATACAACGATACCCTTTTAGTTTATATGATACAGAAACACATGTTTTGTGGAAACCATCAATACACTTCAATGTGAGCTCCGTTTGTCACGTGCAAGACATCAAGGCAGTGCATGAGTTCTTGCCATGTTCGGCTCAGCATGTTTGCGTCCACCAGTGCGCATGCAGCTGTGATCTGAGAACGAAGATCTTGCCGGTTTGCCACCTTGGTGTTGTAGATAACATCTTTGACAAACCCCCACAGAAATAATATCAAGGGGGGTTATTATGTCTGGCAATTGTGTGGACCAGGCGGTTGGTCCATCTCGGCCAATCCAGCGACTTGTAAATTTTTCATTCAGAACGGCTCGAACAAATAAGGCCCATTGAGGGGGAGCGCCGTCCTGTTGAAAAATGTTATCAGATTGCAGGTCTTCAATTTTTGAGAAGGCGAAACCTTCCACCATGTTCATGGAAATTGTTGAGGTCATTGTATCCTCCGCATCGAAAAACAGACCCACTATGTGGTCATGGATAAGGCCACACCACACATTGACCTTTGGACTATCGCTTATGTGTTCAATGACCAAGTGGGGGTTTTCAGAACCCCGTATCCTCACATTGTGCCAGTTGACCTTCCCTGATACAAGAAAGCAAGCTTCTTCTGTGAACATGACCTTTTTCAGGTAATCTTCATCATCCTCGATGTGACTGAGCATTTCCAAGGCAAACGCCTTGCATTTGGGTCCATTCTTTTGGTTTGAGTTCCTGAGGAACCTGCGGAAACCACATTGGTAGTCCCAGTTCTCTGGATAGGAGGCCCATCAAATTGATTTTCTGGGACTTTGTTGAAATGATTCATGCTCTTGTTCAATGTCTGTTGCACTTGTGCTTGGTCGACCGGTACTTTTCTGTTTATGACAAATTATAGTGTCCTTAAACCTCTTGTACCACTCTCTGACACTAGTCCGTGATGGCGGATTCCTTCCGTACCTTGTACGGCAATTACGCTGAACTTGTGTGTCAGATTTTGTCTCTGAACCATTCGACGCACTGAGCTTTCTTCTGTAAAGTCGCCATTTTCTTTTACGTAAAACCACCTACCTCACAAATATAGGCCAATAACATGTCTCCCAACAACATAAAGCTTCTGAAGGTTATCATCACAGAAATTATGTTCCACCACCTAACACAACAACAAGACTTAGAGGCAGAACAGAAGGGATGTAAGAGAGGATATTATGGAACAATAGACCACCCACTACTGAACAAGTCCAGTCTTGAAAAATGCAAAGAATGAAATTGTCCACAACCTGGATGGATTATGGGACATTTTCACAAAAGCGGGTCAGGTAACGGTAAAGACTGTCCGAGAATTTTTATCAAGCATATATTGCCCAGTCAGTGCAGAGGCCTTATGGTGATCCTGCGTTGCTGACATCATTTGAACATTTTTCTAGGCCCTATAAGGGGTTCAAGCACTATTTCGAGAATATCAAAGAAAGTTGATTTTTGAGTTTGTTCTTTCAGGTTCATGGGGTTCAGGTCCCTTATGAGAAAGCTTCTGATGGTGTTCCACATTCATGGATGATAAAATGCGTGCAAATATTCAAAATAAATCCACAAGTAATCACAACTGATTGAGAAAGCAATGGAACTCTGGAGTACCACAGTGATACTGCATGTAAAAAAATCTCATCTCAGAACAGCTGTACACACAACGGCATAATGCAGTTTGTGGAGTAATTCACTGGCACATCTGCATAAACTTTGATATCCATGCTTCCAGAAAACTCATGGAAACATGAACCAAAAGCAATCTTTGAAAACAAGGAAGTGCTGCTTATCTATGACCTAATGATCCCATCGAGTGTGAACATAGACAAAGCATTGCGACCAAATATGGAACTTATGTACGAAAATGAAAAGAGGGCATGGCTAAGTGAGGTGTCAGTACCCAGTGATTTTGGCCTAAACAACGCAGAAATCAAGAAAGTGACCAGGTACCACCAAGACCTCAAGAATGAAGTGAAAATATATTGGAAGCTGAAGAATGGCGTAATTGTACCAGTGATAATTGGAGCAACAGGAATGATAAAAAAGAACGTCATGGAGATCCTAAAAAACATCCCTATGAATATTACTACAAACGAACTGCAGAAAGAGGCTGTCCGGGGCTTAGTAACGATCCTGAAGAGAGCCATCGGCACAAAACTTTCAGAACAAAAAACTTCAATGCTTGGTCCAAGAATCATAATCCCTTACTGAAACGTAGGTGGATACTTCAAGACCTGGGCAGACTTTGTTCCACCTCCTAAGAACTGCATATGAAGATAACAATTGATGACACACACACACACACACACACACACACACACACACACACACACACATACACATACACCTGTGTCTCTTATCCAAATCTGTCGATTATATATTTATCAAACTACAATCTGATCATCTATACTTCCTCTCACAATACTTTCTGTAAGACATTTGAATACCAACTACACTCCGAGTTTAAAAAGAGTCTCTTTCTCATTTCATTTCTCCAATACTTTAGTTTACCTTCAATCTCTTCCTTCGAGTCCTCTTTCCTACCACATTCTCAAAAAATACATTTGTATCTACTCTGGCATTTCTCTTTAATATCTACAATGCCTCTATAATCCCCCATGTAATGTCATCCTCTCTTGTAACCTCATCTGCCATCTAATCCCTTATCTTATCTTCCGCTATTTTTTTCTTGTTGAAATACTGTTTCATAATTAAGACACACGAACCCTGGAACTATCTTCGTTCAGATGGTTAGGCCACATCGAGAATATCACATTCAGTTTTTGTTCCTTTATGAGTTTGTTATAAAGTGACAAAAACTGAAAGTGATATCCCAGATGTGGCTTTACCAGATTTCCTATAAGACACAAGATGTATAGCTCAGGCAGTGCTGAATCAGGTGTTTTCATTTGAAATCGGGGAAACAAACATCACGTGTCTGTTTCCATGAAGGAAATTAACATCATCATTGTAGAATAATTTCGCCTGGTTGAGATGGCTGACAATATCCATAATATCTTAATAACAAATTGAAATGCATGTTATTGCTTCATTTGAAGGTGCTTATGTGAAGAGTTTATAAGATATTAGATACAGGGTCATTAGAACTGAGCGAGAATCGGGAGCAAGTTTAAGCACAATCGGGAGCAAGGCGGTTTACCGCTTTGTCCATTTAGAGCCATTTTCGAAAATCAAGATGTTTCAAGCGCTGATTCAAAACCTTTCACCCAAAAGTACCACAAACAATCAAACACCCTCCACAAGCTTCAATACAATGGAAATTTAAAATTCCCCAAAAATTGGATTTGTCGATGGAACATTTTGTACATACAAAAGTAATTCATTATGATGAAACGAAATACCGTTCAAATTTGGTATTCGAGGCTATGCTTGATCTGGAAGGTCATTTGACATTCGGAGTTACTGTATTACTGGACTGGTTTGATTAATTGATTGAAGAAGCATTTCATTCTGAGTTACTGTATTACTGTGCTGGTTTGATTAATTGATTGAATCAGCATTTACGGGTTGTAGAAACAACTAAACGTACTGTACACTTTCACCTTCATTCTATAGTAATCTCTCAAACAGCAGGTACGAAATGGTTTCAACACGAAACCAGGCAGGCTGTAGAACTTTACACCTAATTATGCTACCTGTCATCATGCTAGTTGCTGTGCTGTAACATTATTGCTAATTCCATCAATGTTGTTTGACTTTATATGTCTTTATTTCCTAAGAAACTTTAATGCAGATACTGATGCTGAATTTCTTACACTACATTCCACAGGGGAATTCAACAAAACGATAAATAAAATCTTGTGCATTGAAGGTGTAAACCTGGAGCTGTAACATTCTTTATCCATTATGGTATTCTCATAGGAATGAAGCACAATGACGGATAAGCTTTACTGTCCACATGTTGCGAACCTTCTGACAACATCGGCCAGTCTGGTTTGGCTGCCCAAGATAAATTCCCACAATAGCAGTCATTCACAAACAATTTGATGCTTTACGCATTATCCAGTATTCACACTGTAAATTTTATGACTTCTTATTTTAATTGGTGACCGAAAATTACTTGTGCACAAACTTGGGGAAACTGTGGTGCATTGGGACATTGGACATATTGGGACATCCATTCTTGCAGCTATTCTTGGCCAATTATATTAAGTGCCAACACATTGGCCATTGCAATATAATGTGTTGGCACTTAATATCATTGGCAAGGAATAGCTGCTTGATGGGATGTCCCAATACACCCCATGTCTCAATGCACAGCAGTTTCCACGATATGAAGTGTTATTTTTAAAAACAAATAATTCTTAGACCACTTTTACTGTAAGCTTTTTTTTGACATCCTGTGACTTGTATTGGTAGATTCTATCTCACATATAAAGCTCTTTATAACCACTGACTGACTCACTCACTCACGCACTGACCCTCACTGATATACAGCTCTGGAAAAAATTAAGAGACCACTGCAAAATTAATCAGTTTTTCTGGTTTTTACTATTTCTAGGTATGTGTTTGAGTAAAATGAACATTTTATTTTATTCTATAAACTACTGACAACATTTGTCCAAATTCCGAATAAAAATATTGTCATTTGGAGCATTTATTTGCAGAAAATGACAACTGGTCAAAATAACAACAAAGATTCAGTGTTTTCAGACCTCAAATAATACAAACAAAACAAGTTCATATTCATTTTTAAACAACACAATACTAATGTTTTAACTTAAGGCCCAGTCACACCTTGACGTTTTAGCCAGCAATGGCAACGTATTAAAATGTATGTAAAACGCTGGCTTACGTTGAACTTTTGATGTTTTTTTTAAAGATTCGGACGTATTCATAACGACTTGGTCTTATGCATAACGTATTAGTAACGGACACAGAACGCTTCGTTGTGTTATAGATAACTTATACCAACGAATGCTGAACCTGTTGTCGGCCTTCACAACCTATGCCCAACGATAGTCTAACTTATGCATAGCGCGCTGCACGCATCGCCGACGATGACGTGGCATAGGTTATGAAAAGGCTGCCGCACAACGATTCAAATCATAACCGCCGGAGAAATGGAAGTGTCAACATCGCAGTCACACCTTGGCGATCTTGCCAGCGTATGCCGACCTCTGAAAAATGCGTCTAAAACGCTGGCGCACGTCGAATACGGTATGGTAAGTTTGGTATGCGTGAATAAAACGCTAAAGTACGCTATCATAAGTCGTATTAAGTGGAGTACGTCTTGAAATTTTAAACATGTTGAAAATTTTACGACGTACTTGCCGTATGACGCACGCTCCGCATGCGATGGGAATAAGTTGTACGCACGATATGCGATCGTTGACACACATCGACACACGTTACTTGAAAGGTACTCATAAGTCGAACACGTCGAGGTAATGTTTAGCGTACCCGAAACTTATTTCTAACCTATTAGTAACGTGTTGTAGGCACGTTACGCGATCGTTGACACACATCGACACACGTTACTTGAAAGGTACTCATAAGTCGAAACACATCAATGTAATGGTTCGCGTCAGTGTTCCAGACTCCCGGTTTTTTATTTTATTTATTTCTTCGGTATGACGGTTCAGTGTACAGTGCGGTTATGATTTAAATCGTTGAGCGGCAGTCTATTAATTATATTATATTATAACCGCACTAGAAATCGAATGTCAACATCACCATCATACCGAAGGAAGAAAAAAAAAAAAAAACCAGGGAGTCTGGAACACTGACGCGAACCATTACCTTGATGTGTTTCGACTTATGAGTACTTTTCAAGTAACGTGTGTCGATGTGTGTCAACGATCGCGTAACGTGCCTACAACACGTTACTCATAGTTAGAAATAAGTTTCGGGTACGCTAAACATTACCTCGACGTGTTTCGACTTATGAGTAACTTACAAGTACAGTGTGTCGACGTGTGTCAACGATCGCGTGACGTGCTACAACTTATGGCCAGCGTTATGCGGAACGTGTGAGTCATACGCTGGCATAAGTCTTAAAATTTCAAGCATGGAAAATTTGAGGACAACCGAAAAGTACAACGTTTAAAGCCAGCGTACTACGACGTATGGCAGTGTTTTCAGCGTGCTCTCAATGTTATCAAAACTTACCCATAACGTATTCGACGTGTACCAGCGTTTTAGACAAATTTTCCAAAAATCGGCATAAGCTGGCTAAAACGTCAAGGTGTGACTGGGCCTTTAGGAAGAGTTCAGAAATCAATATTTTGTGGAATAACCCTGATTTTCAATCACAGCTTTCATGCGTCTTGGCATGCTCTCCGCCAGTCTTTCACATTGCTGTTGGGTGACTTTATACCACTCCTGGTGCAAAGATTCAAGCAGCTCGGCTTTGTTTGATGGCTTGTGACCATCCATCTTCCTCTTGATCACATTCCAGAGGTTTTCAATGGGTTCAGGTCTGGAGATTGGGCTGGCCATGACAGGGTCTTGATCTGATGGTCCTCCATCCACACCTTGATTGACCTGGCTGTGTGGCATGGAGCATTGTCCTGCTGGAAAAACCAATCCTCAGAGTTGGGGAAATTGTCAGAGCAGAAGGAAGCAAATGTTCTTCCAGGACAACCTTGTACTGGCTTGATTCATGAGTCCTTCACAAAGACAAATCTGCCCGATTCCAGCCTGGCTGAAGCACCCCAGATCATCACCGATCCTCCACCAAATTTCACAGTGGGTGGGAGACACTGTGGCTTGTAGGCCTCTCCAGGTCTCCGTCTAACCATTAGACGAGCAGGTGTTGGCAAAGCTGAAAATTGGACTCATCAGAGAAGATGACCTTACTCCAGTCCTCTACAGTCCAATCCTTATGGTCTTTTGCAAACCTCAGCCTGGCTCTTCTTTGCTTCTCATTGATGAAGGGCTTTTTTCTAGCTTTGCACGACTTCAGCCCTGCCCCTATGAGCCTGTTTCGAACCGTCCTCGCCGTGCACTTCACCCCAGCTGCCGTTTGCCATTTTTGTAGGTCACTTGATGTCATCCTATGGTTGTTGTGACATTCGAATGAGTTGGCGGTCATCCGCGTCAGTGGAAAGTCGTTTTCGCCCTCTGCCAGTCTGTAGATTTGTTGTCCCCAATGTCTGCTGCTTGACCTTGTTCTTATGAACCGCCATCTTTGAAATTTTAAGGATGGAAGCAACGTGACGCTTACTGTATCCCTCTGCCAGTAAAGCCAGAATTGAACCCTTCTTTCCTCACTCAAAACTTTTCTTTTCAATCTTTTGGCATGGTCAATAGTTATTTTTTGATTCCAATTACTTTTGAGGTACTACGAGCACTGTTTTTGCCATCAGCTGGTCCTATTGCAAGAGGATAGTGATGACCACAGCAGTGGTTTTTATCCTTTTCCTTGTTAAATAAGATTCGTTCAGGTGATCACCTAATCAGTACCTCACAAGTAGAATGAGGTGTGCCTGTGTTGGAATTCAACAGACACTGGAATGGAATGGCTGCCATACATGTAGAGATGCTGATTGAAATTTTTTTTGGAGTGGTCTCTTATTTTTTTCCAGAGCTGTAGATGTTTAGTACTTTGTAGGTGGGGTAGAAAGCTGAAATTTTAAATACTGATGCAACTCAAAGTCAATATATCGGGGGGCGGGGGGGGGGGGGATCATAAAACCATCAGAAAATTTCCGTCAACAAAAATATCCTTTTATAGCAGGTCGGTACAGATTTGTACTGCTCACTACAGGTCACGTCACCAAAGAAAATGGAGCTTGTACTCAAACTGGTTGCTAGGCAACGTTCCTTTGTACTGTGCGTGTGTTTGAGAAGCGTTGTTTTGCGTGACGAATGTAGAGTGTTGGAAAGGAATAATGGAGGAATGTAATTCGGTACCAGTCTGGAGGATGAATTGTTTCTGACGGTGAGAAACTCGTTCCCCGTACGGGTTTTGACGGAGGTTGGTGGTGACTTGAAGACCAAGGAGTTCGGGATAGACAGACAGATTAACAGAAGGTTGGTTGTGAAGGAATAACCGAGTGAGTAGATCGAATGTACAGATGGACTGAAGGACGAGAATAAACCGACGAGGTTATATGGCCTACTCTGACTGGGGGTCGGGGTTACGAATGCATCCAAGTGCATTTGCTGCACATGGAGGTATATGTGCACCTGCTGGCCCACCTTAGCTGGCCCAATCGAGGTTGAAGGGCCGAAACAGGATGATGCTGAGGACTTCGACTGAAGACCCGGTCAGCGAGGCACACTTGTGGCCCAGGTGTGTTTTGAAATTGTGTATATATATATATATATATGTATACACACATGCAGACACAATATATGTGGCATTATTACATCATCCTTCCTGAGTAACGTATGGCAACACACGAAGCAGCATCTCATGTGTAATGTGGGTAATTGACAGTTGAAATGCCAGGCTTTATCAGAAATCGGCACATTTATATCAAAACGAAATGTCAGAAACTCGATTACAATCTTTCAAAATTCTGTTAAATAATAGCAGTTTAGCACCTTTTTAATCTTACCTCGTGCTACGCTCATGTTTCGAGCACAAGAGTACAAAAATCCCAGTGGATGTCGAAAAAAAGCTGCAAATGCGGTAATTTCTGTTTTTAACCATATCTCTTTCTGTCTTCCTGTTATCGTCTATTACTGTTATTTCATTATCTACTTGTTTTACTTTTGTTGACTATGGTACTGTATGTTTGCCAGATGATGTTATTTCTGTAGCAATTATTCAGCCCTCCTGGTGTAATATAAAATTAATGGGACATAATTATCAACTTTTTGGACGAGTTAATCAGGAAGTTTTCCAACTGTTTCATTGTGCAGAAGGCATATATATATATATATATATATATATATATATATATATATATATATATATATATATATATATATATATACTCTCTCTCTCTCTCTCTCTATCTCTCTCTCTCTCTCTCTCTCTCTCTCCTTAAAAAAAGAAAAAAAATAGTTTCATTCTACAATCCTTACCTAGCAGGCATGAAATATGTCCAGGCCACCCCAATTTACTTCGTTACCAGGGGTTTCTGCGCTTGCGCTCCGAGCAATCTGAGATGGATTACATCATTTTGAAAGTGCTGTATTAACATTGCTCATTTACAATACATTTTATGATACGAGATAAGTCTGTAATATGTTGTGTTGTTTCGTTTTGGTGTTATTTGCACCATAAAACCAATAACATATTATGTACACGGTGTTGGGATTCAATGTGGCCCTTTCTAGTTTTTGCATGCCACACGATGGGTGCAATCAACAATGACGTGTACGTTGGAGATGAACATTTTGTAGACGTGAGTGTTTCCAAACTTCAGACGTTTTCTGTATTCAAATAAAATATTTATATGTTGAAAAGAAAAAAATATGTTGGTCTTGGAGACCTGGAGAGGGTTCAGCATCGGGCTACTAGATTGATTCCATGCCTTGCTAGTCTAAGCTTTGAGGAGCGGCTAAAGGAAACAGGCTTTATACACTAGAAATGAGCGATTACGAGGGATAAGATAGAGATGTTTAAGGTAGTGAAGGTATAGACATAAGTGCAGAAAAAAAAGTATGATCTTGTACTCTGTGTCTCATTCGTAGAACCTTTTGACACCCCACATCCCTTTGGAATGGAATATTGGAACTGTCCCTGTTCTATATTCATATTTTGGTAGTTTATTGTTGAAAACGAAATACAAAGCATCTGAACGGTTACTTTTGCCTATATTTTTGTATTGTTTACTCATCATTCTATTCTATCAGTCTATGTTTAAATTCTATTGAATTACACTTCATATTTTCACCTTTTTATTGGCCAGTTTGTGTTTCCATCTTCACTACTGGCTCATGATCCAGGGAGCTCAGGTTCAAATCCCATTTGTCTATTTGTATTCCCGTCTGAACCTTTGGCTGAAGATACAGGGAACCCAGGTTCAAATTCCATGTACCTTGTAATTCGTGTTAAATTACTCTGAAACTCCTATAATGTCTTTGTCCTGCATGTGATTTGTGTTCTGTATGAGACTTCGACCAATGTAAAAATTAAAAAAATTAACATTTAAAATTACTATTTTCTGATTTTGACACCAACTCACTCCAGTACTTGATTCCTTGCCTTGAAAATCTACCCCACAAGTTTGTGTCATTGTGGAGGTCCAATATCAGGTTCTGGCATCATGACAAGGATGGCAACCACGTTGTCCTTGAATTTCTGTTTGGCAAAGGCAGTCAAAGATTTTGTAATCATGGATAATGACATCATTTCTTAAAAGGCCATTTTGATGTAAGTAAATAAACAAGAAGTAAATAAAATGGTTCGAGAGTTATTTCAAATTAATTTTCCCCCTTTCCCCTCTCCCTGGTCATTCTTAACAAAATGCACCTCTTGGAAGATTTGTGGGCGAAGCCGTCACCCTCAAACCTGAAGAGTAGTTAATTCATAAACTGATGTGTATGCAATGGTTTGTATTCTTATTGTAGAGGAGGTGGAGGTGGGAAAACATTTGGGGACAAGTGATCACAGTGCAGTAAGTGCAACTCAATTGTTGAGATGTGAAGTTGGAGTTGTGGTGTACAGCTGTTGGATTTTCCGAGGGCAAGCTTTGAGGGCATGAGAAGTGATTTGAGAGCTTTAAATTTGGGAAAGTTAATGGGTGGGTGGTCTGCATCGGAGAAATGGGCAACCTTCAAGTTGCACCGCAGACACATGGAACCGTATAGACTACACCTGCACAAAAAAGTATGTTGCTGGGGATGGGTAATAACAATGAAAATAGAGATTACATGATGCAAGGGGCAGTCTTGGAGTATCACACAGGAGAAGGATCTGGGGGTGGTAATACATACGGGTTGGGGAGGGGGGAGTGGATAAGAAGACAGGACAGTGCCAGGCTGCTACAGGAAAAGGTAATTGGGTTTTAGGTTGTATTCAGATTGGGATAAATTATGAATCAAAAGAGGTCGTGTTAACACTGTACAGGAATTTAATGATGCTTTATCCAGAATATTGTTTTCACTTTTGGTCACCACATTTAAGGAAGGATATAGCTGCTGTGGAGAGGGTTCAGCATCGGGCTACTAGATTGATTCCATGCCTTGCTAGTCTAAGCTTTGAGGAGCGGCTAAAGGAGACAGGGGATAAGATAGAGATGTTTAAGGTAGTGAAGGGTATAGACATAAGTGCAGAAGAGTTTTTCAGCAGAATATACAGTGATAGAACCAGGGGCCATAGCTTAAAGTAACAAAGAGGAGAGTCAGAACAGTAATAAAGCAAGGATCTTTCACTCGGGGAGTAGTTAATGCATGAACTGATCTCTCTGGAAAGGTAGTGGCAGCAGAAAGAGTAAACAGGTTTAAATTGGAATTAGATGTAGGTACTTAGATGCATTTGGAGATAGAAGGGTATCGGGATATTGGCAGAACTTGGAAGTAGCTTGTGTGTGGATGGGTGATAGTATCTGGTGTTGGTGTATGCACAGGCGGCGTGATGGGCTAAATGGCTTCCTCCTGCACCAGAGTTCCTTGTTTTTCCTTGTTGTACACCGCTCCTTCCCAATTCCATATCCAGGTGATGCATGACGTCATCACCAGGCACCGAAGGAAGAGAATACTCAGTTTTTACTTTGTTTGTTTTCTTGGTTGTTTCTTTAATTTCTTGTTTGTCTGGGCAATATCTCAGCCATCCATTGAGCTCGGAAGCTGAAATTTAGTGACAAAAGTGAAGATGTGCTTTGGCAGAAATGTTATTTTTTATTTTTTGATTATTCAATTAATTGATTAAATAATTATTTATTTTCTTTCTCATTTGGGCAATATCTCGGGCACACTTTGAGCTCGGAAGCTGATATTTGGACATTAAAGTGAATAAGTTATTTGGCTATAAAGGGTATTTTTGACTTGTTGATTAATCAATTAATCGATTAATTCATTTTTTGATGAGTTACGTAATTTTCAAAAAGTTACAGATTCGGATGAAACGGTGGTGGTTTTGGTATGCTATTAGCCTATTGATTAAGAAATTAATTATTTTACGATTATTATTTATTTATTTTAATTGTGCAATTAATCAATTACTCAATTACTGTACACCGCTCCCTCTCAATTCTGTCTCCATGTGCTGCACGGCGGCATCGCCGGGCTCCAAAGGCGCCCCAGCAATGTCGTGTGCTGGAGGATATGTTATTTATTTATTTGGCATTGAGGCGTTGTACTTTAAACGTACCTGTACTTGTTATTATTGAGTTTACTACTACTACTTTTATAGCCCCAATGAATCCCTCCTCCTTGTGAGATCAGCTTTGGGGGAAGTTTGGCCGAAATCTTCAGCGAACCGTTGGCCAGGCACCTGACGTTTGGCTTCGGCTGAATTGAGCAGGAATTTTATTATTTGTTCAGTGTGCCACCAGCAGATGAATCCTCCGGTTTAACTTTCCATCCGAGGGACGATGTGCACCTTGATGAATCGCCTGCCTGTGAAATACCAGGATGGCAGTTTGTAGCTTGGTCGAGATTCAAACCCAGACTATGTAGCATAGTAGAGGTGAGTGTGCATACATCTAGGCTATTCTGCTAGCTCAATGTGATATTCTCAAATCGGCTGTTCATTGAATTTTATTTTATTTTCTCAGAGTTACAGTGTTTAACTCCGTTCTGTATTTGGGGAAATTCCTCAACTGAAAACAAACATTTCCTATTTCCGATGGATACATTTCATCTACTAATTGACAATTTTTAT
>CM068956.1:131667451-131692902 GCA_035128595.1 Eptatretus atami
ATTTACTGTTATCTGCTACTTCATTTATTATTTGTTTGCTTGCAATGCTCTGAAAATAATGCAGTAGCTTTATGAAATAGTCACGGCAGTCACACGATAATTATATGAGTCAGATCTGGCTTGTCAGCTCTCCTGTAATTGCCAGGCCCGGAGTCAAGGCAATGTATTTTCTTCGAGGAAAGCACATCCTGAGCAAAAATTTTACCAAAAAACAAATCACATGTTACTGTAACTTTACATGTAGGATGGTTTAACATAATCGATTCATGATGACAATTTGCATCAAGAAGTAGTAGCAAGAAAAATAAAATGCCAATTTTGGAATGGCAAGAAGAGACGCAAGGAAATTGGACAGAGGAGGAGGCCATTTGGCTGATCATGTCTGCTCTTCATCCACACCCCATAAATTCAATCAATCTATCAGTTACTTCATCGTTTATGATACCAACCCAATCCCCACCATTCATTCAATCTCACTAGGGGAGGTGGGGGATGGGGAGGATGAGGAGGAGATGGAAGAGTTGGAGAGTGGAGCATGCACAGGGACATCACCAAGGTTTTTTTTTTATTTTTTTATTTTGGGGATGAAAAGGATGAAAAATGAGCATATTCACTTTGTAGGATAAAGCAAGGGATTTCTAAGAGTGTTTGGTGTATCTGGAATCACCGATGAGGAAGGTTGATTAAGGTAACTGCATCAATGTTTAAAAGATAACTTTTAAAGTATTTGTGGGTTAGCATATTTGGTGTTGCCATCTTAACATAAAGCTCATGATGCCTGCATTCCAGGTTCAAATGTTATATACAGTACTGTGTTGCTTTGTCCATTGTCTCTGAAAGTCCTTGTCAATTATGTGATCTATGTACAAGCTCCACCATCAAAGTAATGGAGCTCTAAGGCACTTGCTGCGAGGATAGCTTAGAGGTCTGCACAATCATCTCTGAGCTGTCTAGCCTGGGTTCAAACCCCGACTCAGCTATAAACTGTCATCCTGGCGTTTCGCATGCACGGGGAGGCATCAATGTGTGTGCCGTCCCTCAGATGGACTTTCAACTGGGCGCCGCATCTGCCGACGTTAATTGGTAGACGTTAAAGGTCCCACGATGTCCTTCAGAAAAGTAGGTGAGCTATCGAGGGCATCCTGGCCAAATTGCTTCCCTGACTATCACTGGGAAGGCAATGGCAAACCACACAGTGCAATCCTTGCCGTGAAGCTTCTTTGGAAGCACTGGGTCTGCCTTCGGGTAAGACACCAGAATTGCCTAGTTAAGGCTCCTGCAGGACAGCACTATCCAGCATGCATGCTCAAGGGCCAAAAGGTTGTTTTGGAGTGGACATTAAACAATAAAAGATGGAGTACGTTGTACTGTATTATTGTATTAGTGTATTTTTTTTTCTGCTGTTAACATTTAGTGTAGGTCTGTAAGACTTGGCCTAAAAACTCTTCCCCACCCCACAAGAACGTGGGAATAATTGTAGCTGTTGAGGAAAGAAGAATTTAATATCGGTCTGTTTGATATTGCAAGCAGTTACAAGGAACTTCAATGCAGGAGGAGGCCATTAGGCCAATCAACTCTGCGCAATGCTGGCAGACGGGACACCCAGTTTAACGTACATCCGAGGGATGGCACACACATTGAATCACGTTGCCCGTGACACACCGGGATGACAGCTTATAGGTGGGCCGGGGTTCAAACCCAGACCGGGGATTGTGAATACCTCGAGACTATCCTGCCAGTGTTTTTATCCTCCTATCCCCACTACTTCTAGAGACTGATCTAACTCAATTTTAAAACGATCCACTGTTTCTGCTGCCATTACCTTTCCAGGAAGAGTATTCCATGCATTTACTACTCTCTGATTGAAAAACCTTTGCCTTCCCACCTTCCTCGCTCTCCTTTTCTTTACTCTCAAACTGTGGTCCCTGGTGCTGTCACTGTTCATGAGGGTAAAAAGGCAAAGAACTGGCAGTGGGGCAACAATTGGACAAAATAACAAGGGGATGAATGAACAGGGAAAGATTGGAGAGAATAGAGGATTAAATACAGTGGACTTTCAAGTAAGAGGGTTGGGTATGTAGGGTCAATGGGGGGGGGGGGGGAGAAAAGATTCCAGGTAGTGACGGGTGATGACACGAGATATTAGTGCACTGCCCGCTTGAAGTTCAGGATGGAAGAGTGGGATTGAACAGCCTATGGAAGGTGGGATCTGAACACTATATGCTTGGATCCCAGGTTCAAATTGCACATATGATGTCCATATTTCCCTTTGTCTTGTAATTGATAAAACAATTAAACTCATCTTGGCATACTGGCGGTTTAATCCTCCATGACCCCCAGATCACTACGTATTAATAGGTTTTCCCCGTTTCTTTTGGTGGGTTCTCTGGCATATTCACTCGATTGTGATGTCCCTCACCTGCCACCTAGTGGGATCACCTGTAGTTACATAGGATTACAAACAAATACAACAAAATAATAACAGTTTAACAATCTGGGGTCTGTTAACTTCAAACTTGTTCATTGGAATGATGAACTTTATTTGACAGCCCCCACACCCACACCTCCTCCTCGCACCCCTCATCCTCCCTCTCAAAATTTGAAATTAACTTTTCTTTTTGGTCAAGAGAGAAAAGTCGCTGGCTTGTTCACAGTCGGAAAAAAATGATTTACCATTGTGGAAACGCAACAAACAATGAACACACTGGTCACTGATAGGCCACCAATCCAACAGCACTTCACTACATTCTTTCCTATTGAAACCTTAAACTGGCCAGACCACTGTACCTTAGAAACAGCACATGCAGGTGCGCTGTAACTCAAGAGGACCTTTGTGATGCACCTGCCACATGATTAGCCATGTACTCACTCCAGTAAGCAAAGTGTCCTTTGTAAAGGAGAGCAAAGTCCAGCATGCATGCTCAAGCCTGTGATTCCGGGGGTTTTACTCACTTGCCATCATACTGACAGCAGGGCAACACATTGATCTCTCAGAATGTGATTACACCGCCTGTCGTGTTTTTATTCTGATTCCTTTTTTGTTGGGGCAGGAGAAGGGGTCATTGAGTTATCCATCTTTTAAATATATGATCATTAGCTCCTTAATGGGCCTCCGTCTCTTTCTTTCTCTTTTTCTTTCTGGTGTGTGCGTGTGCACGTGTGTTGTTGCTATGCTCTGCGCAAAGGCAAGTTCAGTGCTGCCAAAGCAGTCCCACAGCATGGATTACAATTGGTGTTTTTGGTTTGCCTTTGCTTTTTGCAGTCATCAGGGCAAGAGTTTGTAATTTGTTCAGAGCGCCGGAGAGATTTGCCTTCTCTTCAATTTCCCCAGACGATGGTTTATTTAACGTACACCAACCAATGCTTGGAGACGGGACACCCGGATTAACATCCATCCGAGAGATGGCGCACTTTGTTATGCACCGCCTGCCTGCCTGCCGAGCACCAACCCAACAGTTTACGTAGTCGTATCAGGAATCAAACCCGGAGAAGATAGTTCAAAGGTAATGTGCGCTTCTCAGCAACACCCTCTCAGACTCAATGGGAATCATTCCAACAAAGAAACTCACTGTTTTTAAGGACGTCATAACGGGCACGAAGAACTAATGTAACGTGTTCGATAGGGTGGTGTAAAAAGACGCTGCGACAACTGCAGTAAACTTCCACATTTTTTATCCACAACTTTTAAAAGCTTTATTTTATTTAAATTGAATTATATACAGTCCTGTACGTACTTTAACACTGGATAACACAAATCATCTCTTTGGCACTTTCAAAAACCTTCCGGTCAGCAGTACATGGACAAAATATTATGTCATCATGACCAATCAAATTTTCCACTCGCCGAACCAGCCCATGTTCTTGTGTTATATTTTTCCTGTTATATTTTTTGCTCACCTGGACTTTGAGCAATGTCTGTAGGTGAGTGAGTCAGTCAGTGAGTCAGTCCATAAACACTTCATATCAGTCATTATCACATGAACCAAAAGCAAGATTTTGATGAAACTTGGCCACAAGCTTCATATCTGACGCCTAATGAAGGTGTATTGACCGCATCAAAATCTGCGGTCATTTATAAGGTCTACAGGGATTTTTTGACCCCCCCCCCAAAAAAAATAGGTATTTGCTCTGTTCTCCGAAACCACACACACAATTTTGATAAAACTTGACCACAACCTTCCTCACCCGTAATGCACCAAAGTTTGTTCATGGCATATAAAAATTGGGGACTAAGGGTGGTATGTGGGGGGGGAGGGGGTTTTGAGTGACTGTTGATCCTGATCCAGGTGAGCTTCAGGACGTGCGGTCCTATTTTTATTATATTTATCTCAAAGCTGTGTGGGGTAAGGTAAGATAAGGTGTTCTATGAACTCTAGTTAGATAAGTTATTCCAATACAAAACATTATCATTTTGGCCAGAAATCTTATCGTCGTCTTAAGATATTACGAGAGGTGATCAGTAAGTCAGTGGTCTGACAAAGCCGGACGGTTTACGAGTTTAATTAAATAACCCTTGTACAGTATTTGTACTGCTCTATTAGGCCATGCTCTTACTGATCAAGCCTCGTAAACGAGTGAGCTTTAACTTCCATTTTCAACTTCACAATTCTTTGAATGAAAGAAAAAGAGTTCAGGTCACGTGTTTAACATCCAGCGGTGTTGTTGAGGAGTCGACAAGTGAGGTACTTGTGCTTGTGCTCGTACTCGGGTTCATACTTGAACATTGAGATTCTTTTCCACTTTTAATATGATAAGGACACTTGTATTGTATGGAGGCATAACTATAGAGTTTTTATTAACAGTAGTAGTAGGCAGACAGCTTTACAACTTTACTCATTTCACACCATGCAATGAGAAAGTGTGTGTGTGTGTGTGTGTGTGTGTGTGTGTGTGTGTGTGGTGTGGTGTGTGTGTGTGTGTGTGTGTGTTGTGTGTGTGTTAGAGGGAAGGTGAGGGAAGAGTGGGGAGAGGGAGGGAGGAGATCAGAAGAATTCCTCTCGCTGACTGCCTGTTTCAATGATCTGGATCATCAGCTGGCAAAAGGTAATATTATATCCAGGTATAATCATCAACTGTGAAAGTGTGGTGTGTGTGTGTGTGTGTGTGTGTGTGGTGTGTGTGTGTGTGTGTGTGTGTGTGTGTGTAGTAGTGTGTTGTGTGTGTGTGTGTGTGTGTGTGTGTGTGTGTGTGTGTGTGTGTGTGGTGTGTGTGTGTGTGTGTGTGTGTGAGGTATGTGTGTGTGTGTAAAATTGAACTCACACTATCAAATGAAAGGTTTCTGGTGAGGTGGAAGATCCTCCAGTATTCTGGTTCTACTGCTCTCTGACACGGGGCATCCTCCATCCGCTCGTTAAACCGCACTGGCTCTTGCACCAGGACAAGGCACGCTTATTAGGCAGTGGCTTCGCTCCACTGTAAATCCATTATCACGACGGATCGGCGGGACGTGTGTGTGTGTGTGTGTGTGTGTGTGTGTGTGTGTGTGTGTGTGTGTGTGTGTGTGTGTGTGTGTGTGTTGTTTATCTCCGTGTGTGTTGGTTATCTCCATATGTGTGAGTGTTGTTATCTCTGAGTTGGTGTTTATTCGTGTGTGTTTATCTCCATATGTGTGAGGTGTTGTTATCTCTGAGTTTGGTGTATATCCGTGTTGTGGTCCTCTGTGGTGTTGTTATCTCAGTGTGTGTTTGTTATCTCCGTGTGTGTGTTGTTATCTCCATGTGTGAATGTTATCCCCGTGTGTGTTATCTCCCAGTGTGGTGTTATATCCGTGTTTGGTGTTCTCTCTGTGTGTTTGTTATCTCAGTGTGTGTTGTTACTCCGTGTGTGTATGTATGATCCCGTGTGTGGTATCTCCGAGTGGTGGGTGTTATAGCCGTGTTTGGTGTTATCTCTGTGTGGTTGTATCTCCATGTGTGTATGTTATACCCATGTGTGGTTATCTCCGAGTGTGGTGTTATAGCCGTGTTTGGTGTTATCTCTGTGTGTGTGTTGTTATCCCATGTGTGTATGTTATACGCTGTGTGTGTTATCTCCGAGTGGGTGTTTAGTCCGTGTTTGGTTATCTCGGTGTGTGTTGTACTCCATGTTGTGATGTTATGACCTGTGGTGTGTTATCTCCGAGTGTGGTGTTATATCCGTGTTTGGTGTTCTCTCTGTGTGTTGTTTATCTCAGTGTGTGTGTTGTTATCTCCGTGTGTGTTGTTATCTCCATGTGTTATGTTATACCGTGTGTTATCTCGGATGTGGTGTTATATGTCCGTTTTGGGTATCTCTGTTGTTGTATCCCGTAGTGTGTGTGTGTGTGTGTGTGTTATCTCCGTGTGTGTGTGTGCGCGCGTGTGCGTATGTATGAAGTGTGTGTGTGTGCGTGTGCGTATGTAATTGAGTGTGTGTGTTGTGTATGTATAGTATATATATATAGTTATATAATATATATATATATATATATATTATATATATATCAGTAATCCCCCGTTTCTCGGCGGGGGTTACGTTCCAAACCCCCTGCGCTAAGTGAAAATCCGGATGAATGGACCCCCCCAAAAATCGACTCGTCTGGTCTGGTCGGTTGGGAGTGATTGGGTTGAGGTGCCTGAGATCGACTAGTCTGGTCTGTTCGTTTGGCAGTGATTGGGTTTGAGGTGCCTGAGATCAACTAGTCTGGTCTGGGTGGTTTGGCAGTGATTGGGTTTGAGGTGCCGGAGATCGACTAGTCTGGTCGGGTCGGTTGGCAGTGATTGGGTTTGAGGTGCGGAGATCGACTAGTCTGGTCTGATCGGTTTGGCAGTGATTGGGTTTGAGGTCCGGAGATCGACTAGTCTGGTCTGGTCGGTTTTGAGGTGCTGGGTATGAGCAGTGCTCGTCAACGCGGCAAACCTTTTCCTTCCCGAAGCATATATCGAGCACCTTTACCTTAACCTTCTCCTGGAGCGTCCCAGGACCTTCCTCTGGCGCTTCGGTTCCTTGCCAGAAGCCTTAGAAGGTGCAGGGCGTTGGGGCGGCATCGTGGGGCTTGGAGAAAAAACGTAGAAAATATTCGAAGTTCACAAGCGAAACTTTGTCTCGTGCGTTGTGTGACTGGTCGAGCACCACGCGTTATAATTTATTGGATTCGCTATAATGAGATATCCCTTATGTCAGGTTTTCCGGCTGTTGTGTGTTGTGTGTGTGTGTGTTGTGTGTGTGTGTTGTGTGTATGTGTATGTGTGCCTGCAACGCGAGCTCCACAGCACGCACCAGCGAACCGATTTCGATGGAACTTTTGCCAACAGTTGGAATATATACTGGGAATGTGCGCGTTTGAATTTCGTTGCCTAGCAACCCCCGTTGCTGTGCAGCGGCCGAAAACCGCGTACAGTATTTTCAATACTTGTCCTTCAGTTTTGAATGTAGAGAAACGAGACTTCGGAATTAAACACTTCGAGATTTAAGAAATTTACTCGAGCCGATTTTTGATTGAGGTTTTATTTTTCAAATGGTAGTCCTTCAAAAAATCGGGTGTTTATTTACCGTCATTAAGGTGTGTATACAGTGTTTGTAAGGAAACTACATCGTCGTTCCACCTTTTTTATTTATTTCGTAAACGATTCCACGACCCACACACCACCTATATATTTATTTATTTACCGAAAACGATTCCACGACCCACAACCACCTTCAATTATTTATTATTTACCGAAAACGATTCCACGACCCACACACCACCTCCAATTATTTATTTATTTACCGAAAACGATTCCAACGCCCACACACCACCTCCAATTATTTATATTTAAAGTGGGAGTGGCGTAGGAAAGTGGGCGTGGCTTATGAAAAATATTGTGTGGCTCAGGAGGTGTGGTCAAACAAGAGCATTGAGAGAAGTTTATCGGTTTTCCGTGTGTGTGTGTTTGTGTGTGTGTGTGTGTGTGTGTGCGCAACGCGAGGCTCCACACCACAAACAGCAAACCGATTATTTTTCAAATGGTAGTCCTTCAAAAATAGGGTGTCTATTTACCGTCATTTTATGAGGAGTGCCAGTTGGCAAAATACACAATAGGAAAAATCTTTGCCAGGTAGAGAACAATTGTGTGAACCAATACGCTTGGCAATGAACTTCGGCGGTGGATCGGTCAGAATGAAAAGCATCGTATCCAGCGCTTCGATCCTAGCGAATCCCTCATCGCCTACCGGCTTGTTGCTTAATAATTTGTATTTTATATGTTATTACCCGATGTACGGGGAATCCGCAGAAAAAATTAGTTACGTTCCAAGGGAAAACCTGCGATGAACCGGGGGCGCGATAGGGGAACCGCGATGAAGGGGGGTTGACTGTATATGTATATATATTAGATGTATATATATATTATGTATATATAATATATAAGTAATATATATGATGTATATATATATATATATAATACATATATATATAAAAAGAAAAAAAAAATATATATATATATATATATTTATATATATGGATGTACATGACCGTCAAAGTTTTAGAATCCTCATTTTCCCAGTTTTAACTGAAATTAAGCAGGTTTATGTTCAATGTACTCTGAAATTAAAGCATAGAACAAATAAACAATTGCCGATAAAAAAATCATGGAATCGTTTTGTTGAACAAAATTTAATCTAAAATTTTGACTCATCAAAGAAGCCACCTATTTGCGGATATAACAGCCGAACATACTTGTGGCATTCTTTCGACAATGAAAATCAATATTGTTAGGAAAGTTCTTCCAACACTGTTGCAGAATTTCCACAAATGTGTTGCACTTGTAGGTTGCTTTGCTTTCACCCTTCTGTCAGTTCATCCAAACCAGCTCGATGGGGTTAAGTCTGGAGACTGTGCTGGCCATTCCATGATTTGAGTCTACTGTGTTGTTCTTCTCTTCTAAGGTAGTTCTGACATAGCCTGGAGGTATGTTTTGGGTCGTTATCTTGCTGTAGGATGAACCCCTGACCAACTAAACGTAGACCAGAGGGCATTGCATGGTGCTGCAAAATGCTGTGGTAGCCTTTTGATCAGGTGTGCTAGTCGCCGACTCTGGACCAGCAAAAGAGCCCCAGATCATCACGCTTCTCCTCCATGTTGACAGTTGGTGTCACACACTGAGGAACCATTCTTTCACCTACTCGAGGTGTACAAAAACCTGCGTGATGAACCGAAGATTTCAAATTTTGATTCATCGGTCATTAGACCTTCTTCCATTTTTCAGTAGTCCACTGGTGTGCTTCATGGCCCAGGCAAGCCTCTTTTCTTATTTTGCCATCTCAGCAATGGCTTTCTTACTGCCACTCGACCTGTCAAACCTGTAGTCGAAGTCTTCTCTTCACAGTTGAAACTGAGACTTCCTTACTTCGAACAGTGTTAAGCTGTGCTTGAAGCTGCTGTCCTGTGAGCTGCCCATCACGCGAAGCTGTTGACTCTCAAAACTTGTCTTCTGATTGTGTTGTGGCTTTGTTCTGCAGACCTCTTCTGTCAAGTTTCCTCCACTTTCCAAGTGCCTTTTGATGTGGAGGAAACTGTACTCACTGACACCTTGGCCTCTTTGCAATTTCTCTAAAGGAACGACCTCCACTTTTAATGGTTATAATGGTCTGTCTGTCTTCCTTGTAGTTGTCTTTTTTCTCACCATTATGATAGCAATATACTACTTTCTGCAGTGCAATATTGTCCAAATAATGCCTAGAAGGTGTCGCACACAGTCTGTTCCAACACTGCTTTTATACAGACAGAGGGTTTGTAACTAATCAACAAAAGTTGGGACACCTGTAAGAATTGTTTGCATCAACTTTCAAGGCTTAACTTACTTCCATTATGCAGAACAGCTGCAGTTGCTAACCCATTACTTGTTCCCTGAAAAGGGCTTTTTAACGACCTGAAATTTACATTATTTTTCAGTTTTGGTAACCTAAAACTTTTTTTTTTTTTGTTTTTACCTGTAGTGGGCAACTTAGCTAAATATAGCAAACAATTGGGCATTTTGTGAGAAAGCACCAAATTTGGCACAACTAGTACCTATCATATAGAACAGATTTGGATATTGGGCATCTCAAATCAGCCGCTGATGGCTGTGGCAGCCATTTCCACTGCCATCAAAATTTGAGATGCCCAAATCAAAATCTGTTCATAATATGATAGGCAACTAGTGTGCCAAATTTTGTGCTTTCCTCACAAAATGCACAATTGTTATGCTAAGTTGCCACTACTGTGGCAGTTTACCACCACTTAGCTTTGTACCATTTCAGGTTATTCACTGGACTTGAACTGCTTAACTTTTCGTAAAAACTGAAAAATGGGGGTTTTCTAAAACTTTCGACCGGTAGTATATGTATAGTATAATATATATATATATATATATATATATATATATATATTGTTACGGCTGTGGAATTCGCAACCACCATTCAGGTCCCGTAGGTGAGGTATTTCTGAAGTACATGTATAGTTAGCCCAAACCCGTTTTAGAGGGAATTAATGTGATTCATTCGGGCTGCGACACTTTGAGTTAGGCGTTTTCTGTTCTATCTTTTTTTGAATCAACCGCCATAACCATCAAACCACCACCAAAAACCCTCCACCACCCTCACCTCTCTCCTGCTACGGCCATTCCCGCACCACCTGTGAACACTGAGCGTCGGGCTGTCTGGGCCGTTCCGCGATACGCACCGAGCCGCGAGTGCAAATAGCGGCCTTTCCGAGAGAGAATTCGGATCAGGAATGCTACACGCCCACTTCTGATCCGTCCAATCAGCAAGCGCGGAGCGGTCTGGCCCCGCCTCCAGGCGCGTCTGTGTGGAATCCATATATGAAAATTCGGATCAGGAATGCTACACCCCACTTTACATCCGGCCAATGGGCGAGCGTGGCTCCGCCCCTGAGCTCATCCTGATCCGGAAATCTGCAAATGGTTCTCCTGCCGGCCGATAAAACGCCGAGCGCACGGCAGTGAATGCAGTCGAGTCGGGTGCAGAGAGGAGAGGAGAGCCAGAAGCAGAGAGTCTTGGCATCGAGTCGGGTGCAGAGAGGAGAGGAGAGGCAGAAGCAGAGAGCTGGCAGTCGAGTCGGGTGCAGAGAGGAGAGGAGAGGCAGAAGCAGAGAGTCTTGGCAGTCGAGTCGGGTGCAGAGAAGAGAGAGAGGCAGAAGCAGAGAGTTTTGGCAGAGTCATCGGGCGGAGTGTGGCAGCGGCGGCGTGTGTGAGGAGAATTGTGGGAGAGGCCAAGGAGCCCGGGTCCGAGGCAGGGAAGACGGCGGTCGGCGACGAGGTCGCGGCGGGATCGCTCGTCGGGGACCCAAGCAGCAAGCCATTCTCCTCCCAGGGCATCAACAATCCCCCCCTCTTTCCCCCACGCTGAGAGAGTGCACAAAGGGGCCCCGTTCCCACCCCCACTCAACGGTGCCAACGAAACCCACGAAGGAGCACGAAGTTGGGCACCGCCGCGCAGCGACATTGCGGCTCGTCAAAAGGACGGGTTAGGACCCCCCGGTCTCGCGGACCTGGCCGCTCCTGCAGTCCCGTGCAAATAGGCCTACAGGCCCGTCTGCCCCTTGCCTATGAGGTGGCTTCTTGCTTTGAGTGACTGTGTGTTGGCGCCGTCTGTAAAGTAGAACTGTGTAAGTGTTGCCGTGTGTACCGGTATTCGGTTTAACTCTGCATTTGATATATTTGCATTCTAATACTGTATGGCTGTATATGTGTGCTATCCGTGTGTGGAAATAAATGTGCTTTGTGTAATTGTTCCCGTTCGCTGCGTCCTTTCCTTCGTTGAAACTCCATCTTGCTTCACGTAAAAGGGTTCGTAGTGGCGTGATACGCCCGATAATTAATTGGAACCGTCGAGGCCGACGATAACACCGCTCAGTTACCCGATAGCAGGAACGGACCGCTTAAGCGGTTCGTGTCCGAAGTCGACCTGCGGCGAGGTGCGATCGCCCGGTTTACCATCCGCGTGGGTACTTAGGTAGGTCGAGTTTGGACGAACAACCTCATCCCACGCGGGTGGCTGATTGGCACGATCGTGGTGAGGCCGAAAGGCCCACCCGTGACTGGCTCCCGGCGTTAGTCGAGAGGTCACGACAGAATTGTCCGTCCGGTGGGCGACGTGCCGCGATCGAGTCACGTGGCCGTTGGCAGCCGGCGGCGCGAATTCGCAACATAATGTATGTATGTATATATATATATAGAAGTATATATATTTATATGTATCTATATTTATAATATTAATATATAATATATATTATAATATTGTTACGGCTGTGGAATCGCAGAACACCATATAGGTTCTTAGTTAGTTATGCCGATAAGTCCGTGTTCAGCTGATTGATTGAATTTATTGAAGTGATTCTTCATCATTGAGAGATGGGGCCAAAAACGACATATATAGCACGATATCTCAAAAGGTTATGTGCTGGTTTTGACACAACTAGATGGATGAGTTGGTTTGGTGACAAGAACAAGCCGATTCGATCAGTCGGATACAAAACGTAAACTGTGCAGCCTGGCGGAGGTGTGCGCTCTAGCGAGTGTCGTTCCATTTTTTTCATGGACTGTGCTCTCTACTCGAAGAAATTTCTTGGCTGAGGTTTCCTACTCGTCACGAAAGCCACCACGGGACATGTAACGTCCACCAACTAATGCTGGCAGACGAGACGCCCGGTTTAACGTCCAGGTACGGCAAACACATTGATGCCATGCCCTGCCTGCTAGACACCAGGATGACAGTTCATAGCTGGGTTGGGATTCGCACCCAGGATAGACAGCTCAGACGCATATCTGTCGTCCATCCAGCTCGGCAATTATCTATACCGAATTTGAAATATATGTATATATATATATATATATATATTATGTATATATTGTGTTTACACCATAGGTTAATACAGAGCGTTGTGCACGGCACGGGTGTTTATTTTATTATTTCGGACGGTGCACTTACTGTGTTCATTACTTTGTTAAAAAGCGGAATATGACTTGATGGAGCGCCATGATTTTCTCCAGGCAATTTGGTGCGCATCGCGATCGCCTCCCAGGCATATTGCACCTCCATTATATGTTTACACACTACAGTAACTTTATTACGGCTCGCTTCGAAGATGGCTTCAATTTTCTCCACGCTCCTTTGCCTGTTGCCTAATGTCCGCCACGTCTTTTTAAATTGACCTATCAACGCATCGAATGTCAGCGATAAATTACGGAAACTTTGTCTGCCCGAGCGGCCGCCTTAATTACTGTGCCATGGCCATTCCGTTATGCTTCATTACTGATCAGCGTCTCGCATACATTATCCCGCTGCCGAGATATCGCGTCTCCGAGGCACGAGGGAAAGAGAGAAACGTGCGCGAGCGCGCGGCGAACTGCATCATCGACGGAGGAGCGACGTCGCTATAATCGTCAGCGCCGACGCTGTCGGTCTTCGGCGGCGGACACCGCTCGGTGACCTCCCGGCTCCCGTAGGTGAGTTTGGGTGCTTGTTGTTGTTGTTGGGGAGAGAGGGACGAGTTTGTTGTACCTCGTGCGAAAGCAGCCGAAAAGTATAAGGTCCTTGCGAATTACGTTGAGAGCTCACGGGTCGGGTGAGAGTGTCCACTGCCAGAGCGAGCCGTGAGCGGTGCTACCCTTCCGTAATAGAAACACTTGGACTTCCGTACACGGAATGGACGTGGGTATTGAAAGCGGACGGGGGAGCGACACGTGCCTGTAGGGGGAGGGGGTTAGGGGGGGGGGTTGAGTGAGCCGAGCAGACCCGACGGGGGATTTTGAATCGGTTGTCCTTCGTGTCGTGACGTCCGACCTCGCTTTTCTCGCCGCGGAACGAAATGATGTGCCGGGGATTGGCCCGTGCGATGGACTTCGTTTTAACGTCTCGTGTCCTTGATGGAGCTCGTTTGGTGTTTCTGTTCGGGTGGGATCATCGGGGACAATTACGGGCGCGGTGATCTACTCCAAACAACTTTTTCTCGTCCGAGAATCGTTTTCATGCCATTTGTTCGTTTATTTATTTATTTCGGGTAAGGGTGGTGGAGGGTTGGTGTGTGTGTGTGTGTGTGTGTGTTGTACATGAATGGTGTTCAGGTGGGATGAGATGAGAAAAATGTTTGCGGCAAAAAACCGGGGGGGGGGAGTGGATATTAGAGGATTGAGGAGACCTGGGACGTTTTGAGAATTGAGTAGGAGGTGGTTGCACTTTTAGCGATGTGAGTACGGATGGAGGCATGGTGGTTGGGAGGGGTGATTGAATATTTTGAGGCACGGTTGGAGGTTTCGTGATGGGGAGGCGTGGTTAGATTGCTTTGGGCGGGGGGGGGGGTTATCAATCGGAAGGAGAGGGGGTGGTTACATTTGGGGGGGGGGACAGATGGAGGAATGCTGGTAGGGAAGGGTGGTTAGATTATTTTTTGGGGGGTGGGGGTGGAGGTCACGAAGGGAAAGGAGAGGGGGTGGTTCAATACTTTTTTGGGGGGAGGGATGGTTCAATATTATATATTTTTTGTGGGGGGATGGATGGATGTGGTCGGAGGGGTGGTGAGATTTTTTTTTGTGGTGGTCACAAAGGGAAAGGGGGTGGTTCGATTTTTGTTTGGGGGGGGTCATGAATGGAGGTAGTTGGTGGGGAAGGGTGATTAGATTTGGGGGGGGTTATGAAGGGAAAGGAGAGGGGTTGGTTAGATGGGGGCACAGATGGAGGGATTTGGTGGGAGGGCTGATTAGATTGGGGGGGCACGGATGGAGGGATGTTGGTGGGGAGGGGTGGTTAGATTTGGGGGGGCACGGATGGAGGGATGTTGGTGGGGAGGGTGGTTAGATTTTTGGGGCACGATGGAGGGATGTTGGTGGGGAGGGTTGGTTAGATTTGGGGGGCACGGATGAGGGATGTTGGTGGGAGGGGTGGTTAGATTTGGGGGGGCACGGATGGAGGGATGTTGGTGGGGAGGGTGGTTAGATTGGGGGGCACGGATGGAGGGATGTTGGTGGGGAGGGGTGGTTAATTTGGGGGCACGGATGGAGGGATGTTGGTGGGGAGGGTGGTTAGATTTTGGGGGGGCACGGATGGAGGGATGTTGGTGGGAGGGGTGGTTAGATTTTTGGGGGCACGGATGGAGGGATGTTGGTGGGGAGGGTGGTTAGATTTTTGGGGGCACGGATGGGGGATGTTGGTGGGGAGGGGTGGTTAATTTTGGGGGGGCACGGATGGAGGGATGTTGGTGGGGAGGGTGGTTAGATATGGGGGGGCGCACGGAGAGAAGGGACATGACATATCCGCGCTATTGTTGTTGGAGGGGAAGCGGAGGGAGGGATGGAATGTATCAGTTGGTGGACATAGCCAGGATGCCCAGGCCGTGTTCAAACCGAGCGCAGTGGACACGCAGAGCAAGCGACGACCCCCGGAGCCTCGCGCTCTTCGCACCGAGCGGATCGGAGCAGCCATGCGCACATCGCTGGTAGACTCGCAAGGTAGGCTCCGGTGGAGAAGGCGCGAGTACCGGTTCCCAGCGCGTACTCGTCGTTTTTAAAAACCAGCCGTGAGATTGAATCCGATGCCGATTGGAAGCGGGACTCCGCGGGGTCGGGGTGCGCTTCGGGACGCGCCGGCGCATGGCTTTGGCGGGATGTGCGAGAGAATTGGGAATTGCGCTTGCGGAGGGGAAAATAATTGCTTTATCGCCGCGGGGAATGCGGACGCTCGGGGTCAGAGGCTTGGGCGCCACGCAACAGCGAGCGGCTTGTCGTCCCGCACCGCTCCATCTCCCCCTCCTCTTCGTCCCCCGAAGGGGGGGCCCGTTTATTAACGGCGCTCTCCCGCTCCCCAAACCTGCTTCCGCTGCCGACACCCCGCGCTAATGGCGCCGAGGTGCTGGCGTGAGTCGTATCTGTTCTTAACGACGTGAGCGTGATCGCGGAGGGAGTCGGTGAGGCTTCCAGCTGGGGCAGGGACATCACCACGTGCTCTGAGATAGTCCGAGTGACACCATGTGCTTGGGTTCCTTTTGCAGCAACGTCGACGCAAAAACTTCTCGGACAAGTTTAACCATCATTTACTAATGTATTGTATATACAGTATATATATGTTTACTAATGTATTATTATATATATATATTTATATATTTTTAATAATTTTACTAATGTATTATTATATATATATATATATATATATGTTTACTAATGTATAGTATCTTAAGGCAGGTGGTTTGTGCCATCCAGTTCGAAGGAAAACATTTTTTGAAAGATTTAAACGGACAATCCTCCGGTGAAAAGGGTTACAAGTTACTCCGTGAGGGGGTCGAGGGAGGAACGAGAGGACGATGCAGGGTGAGGGTGGGGGAGGGGTCGGGTTGGAGTGGGGGGAAGGTGCGGCTATCGGGCAGCAGTGGATAGAGGGTTAAATAGGATCCATTGATTTTATGTTTGAACAGAAAGTCTTTCACAAATCCCAGTACAAAACAAAAGCTTGGAAAACGTGGGATTTTTCAATCGGACAATGAATTTGGTGCATAATTCTTGATTACTTTATGTGTATTAATAACTAAACAGACAGTAAGTAGCATGCACACGTGATCAGGGAGAAGATTGTGTGTGTGTGTGTGTGTGTGTGTGTGTGTACGCGTACGTGTGTGTGTGTTTTACACTGCCCGTTGTCATCCTGCCATTTATTTATTTATTTAAACATTTATTTCCATTTACCTTTGAATGGTCTTATGTGAGTGACCTCACAAGGAACTTCAACACAGGAGGCCATTCGGCCCATCAAAGCCTGTGCTATTACCAATGTATGGTTGTTTGTCCATGCTCTATCCTTTTTTCAATACTGAGCGTCAAGCAAGGAAGCAGCACATACCATTTTAAAAATCTTTTGTATGACTCGACCAGGGTTTGAACCATCGACCTCGCAGACTCGGAACGGATGTGCTACCATTACACCACCGAGGATGGTCTTTTCTGGATTCAATTGCAGACCCGACTATAAAATGTCAGATTGGTGCTTCCCAAGGAAGGGTGTTAAATCACAATGCACGATTGCTGGGTGTCCCATCTGCTCCCATTAGCTGGCGTGCATTAAATGGTCCACTCGGTCTTTCACGGAGGTGGGCGAGTTGTCGCCAGCACCCTGAACAAATTACAAATTCTGAACCCAACTTCCTCTGGAAAGGCAAAGGCAGCTCTCCCAGTGTAATGCTTTCCACAAAACTCCCCGAAGGCAAGGTGTGTGTGTGTGTGTGTGTGTGTGTGTGTGTGTGTGTGTGTGTGTGTGTGTGTGTGTGTGTGTGTGTGTGTGTGTGTGTGTGTGTGTGTGTGTGTGTGTGTGTACGCAATACTGCCATGTTTCCCCTATATTCAGGCTACTCTTCCTCCAGAAAACACTTGGTTGCTCTTTGTCCTGTGTGGTACATCATCAGGCATTTTTGTCTAATTTTTATTCCACTTTAAAACAAGCCGGTCTCTCGAGCAACGTGTGGTGAGATGTTTTTAGTAACATGGTGGTTACGTGGTGGTGAGGTGTTTTTAATAATCTATATACGTAGATAAAAACGAAAAGCACGGCGAGGCGGTGAAGCCGTGTCATATCAGTCCAGGAAACCATGAAGATTATATGTCTATTGATCATGTCCTGTTTGAAGGTTAATCCCCAAAGACCCCCAAAAGACCCCAAAATGCACCGAAAACCAAAAAAGACCCCAAAGACCTAAAAGTCCATGAAGACCCAAAGACCCTTTGGACCCCTTAGACCGTAATACCATTTAGACCCCTTACAGCTTCAGACAGATTAGACAGCTTTGACCCTTGATCATTTTGACCACTTGGACCTTCTTATTTCTCAAATACAATATTACAAATAAATTTGCACAAAATAAATCGTATTATGATTTTGGTGTAAATTATGCCAACACAGCAAATCTATGACGTCAATCTCTGCAACGACGTAGTGGAGATGCAAGAGGCAACGCCAAACCACGCGCTGTACATGATTCTATCTCCAACACTAACATATACATACTATATCTATATAACATACAGTACATTACACACTGAAAAGTCGTTTTGTATACCTTGTCGAGGCTCGTATGAGAGCTAACACACAACGCACAGCAGCAGGGGGGGCATGAGACAAGAGGAGGTGGGAAGGACAAACCAAGTGGGGAACAGGGATATTAGATCTGTTGAAGGGAGAGGGATGGGGCGGGGACACACGGGGTATATAAGATGGACATTACAGGGACTTCACGGAAGCGACAAGCGGTCGAATTTGGAAGGAGGTGGGTTTGGGGTGGATTAACGGGGGTAGAAAAGATCAAGGATTTGGATGGGGGAACGATAAGAGGTGGTGGTGAATAGCTGTTTTGAAGGCCTGGAGGGAAGAATGTGATTGAACAGTGAGGGAGTTTATTCCAAAGGTGGGATAAAAGAGGAATGAAAGAGTGAAGGTGAGCAGTGATTCGTGATTTTGGCAGTTCTACCAGAAGGGGGTTATTGGTGGACCTTGAGCACCCTGCGGAAATATGGTGGGGACAAATCGCAGACACAGCAGGGAGGGCAAGACCGGAGAGGAGATGGTCGAAGACAGAAAGACCACCGATCTGCCTGCGGTGAGAGAGTGAGAGGTCTTGATGCTCTTCATGGGGTTATTTCGGTTGAAATAAGTGTGGACGAAAATGATGTGGGAAAACGAGATTACAGAGTGAAGCTCATGGTGTAAATGAAGAGAAAAGGGAAATGATTACAAATCAATTATAATTGAGCCCAGTAGAATGGCTTGGAGGTACACACACTCTCCTCTAATCTTTCTAGCATGGGTTTGAATCCAGACCCAGCTGTAAACTGTCATCCTGGTGTTTTGCATGCAGAGCAAGGGAGGCATTAATGTGTGCACTATCCCCTTGGATGGGCGTGAAGCCAGAGGACCCATCTGGCAGCACTGGCTGTTGGCGGACTTTAAGGATCTCTTTTGGTCATTCGCGAAGAGGAAGCTAAGTTTTGCATGAACAAATTTCAAATTCCTGCCAACTTCAGTCGAGTAACCTGCGAAGGAGTGGCGACCTATCCAGGGTTCGTTCTTGCCGAGAAACACTTCTCAGTCATGAACGCCCCAAAGCTGTGTCGGAGTATGGCCTCTGTCATGATTATTATTTTTATTATTATTATTATTATTACAACTCTTGTTATTATTAATCATATCGTTGCGGTTTTGAATCGCTAAAAATATTAATCCTTGGCAAGGAGACAGTTCATATCACTAGTAGCTCAGGAAAGTGATAAAGGCTATCTTAAATAGAACAAAGTTTGGAAGTGAGAATGGTGTATTTTTTTTATTCCGATTCTCAGAAAGAATTAGAAGAAATTATCTTAGGTTTACTTTGATCGCACATTGTCACATGGGTTTAATGGAGGATTTTGAACGGTATTGCTGAGATTGCCAGGAATGCAATGTGCTCATTCAACCACATGCAATGCATTTGACATTTATTGTCCTTTTTTTTCATCGAAGCCATTACAAGTCTAAAAAGAAGCTTAAGATTGGTGCTTTGATAAGGGATAAGATTGTTTATTGTATTTGGAAAAACTCTGTCTGTCTCTGTCTCTCTCTCTGTCTCTCTGACGTACCATACTCTTCACAGAGTGTCGGTGCCATGGAAGCAGCTTCCTGAGTAAGGGTTATACTGGGTGGTTTGCCATTGCCTTCCCAGCAGTAGTTTGGGCAGGAAGTTGTAATTTTGCCATGCTGCCGGTGATAGCTCGCTTGCTCTTCGCAAGGGACACCTTGAGGTCTTTCACATCCACAAACTAACGCGAGCAGACAGGACACCCGTTTAACATCCATCTGAGGGACGGCACGCACATTGATGAATCACCCTGCCTGTGAAACACCGGGATGACAGTTTGTAGCTGGGTTCAGAATTCGAACCCAGGCTGGACAGCTTTGAGGCGAGTGTGCGTACCTCTAGGCCATCCTGCCAGCCCCCTATCAAATTCTATGTCTCTTATATGTAAATAAATATCGAATTTTTTTTTTGTCAAAACAAACAATATTGAAAGAGATATAATATTATGTATATCAAGGTCTTCACAGGACAGAGCCATAGATTGATCAATCTCCATTTATTTATCTATCAAGTCATTATTTACGTGGTTTTGATATTGCTAATACACAAGCTTTTTCATAGGGTCTGGCAGGATAGCTTCGAATTATGCACACCCACCTCTGAGCTGTATACCTTGGGTTCGAATCTCGACCGAACTATAAACTGTTGTCCTGGTGTTTTGCATGTAGAGCAAGCCATCAATGTATGCAATGTGCATCTGAAGGACATTAAGCCAGAGGACCCATCTACCAGCACTGGTTGTTGGTGGACGTTAAATATCCCACAGTGTATTTCTTAAATGGTAGGCAAGTTATTCCCGGCACGCTGAACAAATTGCAATTTCCTGCCAACGTGGGGCCTTGCCAGCTGGTTCCTGAAAGACATGGGCCAGAAACATTCCCCAGCTGACCCAACAAGTAGGTGGGAATAATTGGGGATCGTTACAAGCTCTTCCATGACACTTAATCACAATATAAAAGTTGTTTTTGAATTTTTTATTATTATTATTTTATTGATTTTGTGTTTGTTTTTTGTACGGTTATTAATCAAAATAGGTGTTTCAGGATTTGGCAAAATAGATTCCAATTGTCTGTGTTTTCATAATACAATTGTGCAATACACATAACCAAAAATTAGATCTTTTTTTTTCCAAATGTTTGTGGACAAGCTCGTCCATAGGAGTTAGCAGGATAATAAGTAGATAAACTAGTATTGTAATTGCTTGTCTGCGTTTTGTTCTTAATGACATCTTCTCGTCGGCTTTTTTTTTTTTTTCACTGAAGTGGCATAATAGAAGCAAAGCCGTTTTTGAGATCATTTGCCTCTTTGCAAAAACCTTTGGAACCATTTCACATTGAATTGATTAATCCCGCTAGACACCACAGCATTAAGCAAATTTCTGTCGCATCATTGACACGATCAAGTGTTAAGTAAAATATCAAAAACTGTTCCGCCACCGAGAACAGCTTTTCACCCACGCAAATCTCATCCTTATAAGGAAAGAGCACCTGGGAAATAATCTTACCTTCTGTGATCAACTTCTGGATTAACTGCCATCTCTCTGACTTCTTGGCCTTACCATCAGATAAGACTTGTCCTGAATAAATCACATTTCAAAGCTATCTTTCAAAGTTTGATGCTGACTGAGCATCCTTCACTGGGTTCCTCAAGCTCTTCCTTGTTTCTTCGTAGATCTCACGGCACACAAAGCTTTTGACTGCAGTGCAATGAAGTGCTGCATTTCTCTATAGGCAATTGCTTTTCCATCTCACCTTACACTCTTGAATGCATTGGAGGCTAAGGCCATTGGGCATTTTCTACATCTTCCAGCAAAAGGCAAGACACGGGGCCCAGTCCATTTCTACTGGAAACTTCATGCCTATCCTCCCCTGGTCTGATTCGTCCAGCTCTCCACCATCCATTGTTCTCTAGCCCCACAGCATTGAGCATTTGATGCATTTAAATTAAAAAAAAATTATATATATATATATAGTCGAGGCTCGTGGAAGAGCTAGCACACTGAACGGATCAGGATGGAACAGACAAAAACAGGACGCAAAACACATGCATGGAGAAGGAAACTCCAAGGAGGAAAAACTGGAAATTTGGGTGGGGTTAATGAGGGTAAAAAAGATCATGGTTTTAGAGTGAGGATGATCTGAGATGGTGGTGAACAGCTGTCTTGAAGAACTGGAGGGAGGAATCATGAGATTGAAGAGGACATGGAAGTTTATTACATAGCTGGGGAAAAAGAGGAACAAATGAGGAGAGGTGAGCAGTGATCCTGGATTTAGGTAGTTTTACCAGAAGAGGGTTGATGGTGAACCTTGTGAGCCCTGCAGAAACTTCGGGGAGGGGGCGGGCAAAGCATGGAAAGAGTAGAGGTTCAAGACCAGAAAGGAGGCAATAGAAGACAGAGAGAGCACTGACCTGTTTGTGATGGGGCCCATAGACTCAGCTTTAGCATGGGAGATTCTAATGATATTGAAGGCCTTGGTTTCCACTGCGTCAAGCTAAGCAAGATGTAAGCCAGGGGAGTCAGCCCAGAGGGGAGAGCAGTACTCCATCAAGCTGCATATGAAGGCCTTGTATGTGGATAGGAGTTCAGGTGTGCCAAGGAAGGATTTTGTCTGATGGAGGATGCCCAGTAGGTGGCTGGCTTTGGAGGCCAACTTTGAAATGTGGTTTGCCCAAGAAAGATCATGGCTGATGGTCAGACCCAGGAGTTTGAATGACTGAAGGATTGCTTTTGAAAGTAGATTGGGAGGGGGTGGAGGTTTGCCAGGCAGTCCTTTCAGAGAGAGATATTGAGAGTGTGGGATTTGTCAGGATTGAAAGATATATTCCAAGTGTTTGACCAGCTTGTAATTTTTTTTCAAGGTCTGAATATATATTTTTATCCATATAATTACAGTATTGTATGTGTGTGTCTTTCTCTGTCTCTGTCTGTCTGTTCCTTATGCAAGGCCACATTTGTTTCATGCTACAAACTCCATACTTGGGTTACATATACAAGTTTGTGCAGGAAGTAACATGGGCTTTGTTTCCATGGCCTCAGAGGCCATTTTAGACCAAAGTTTCCAATATAGCAATTTTTGACAAACAGGATGACCAATTGGTCTCAAATAAAAAAGGCCAGAATTTTTGAGTGCAACCCAATTAACCTTTTTGAAGTCCATGAAATAATTTAAATTGACAGATAATTGGGTGATGTCCGTGTGCAATTTTTTTTTTCTACTCCTTTTAGCCTTGCTTACATTAATGTCCCACGTCTTTTGGGCTTCCCATTAATAGAATGAAAGTCTTACTGTTGTTCATCTCTCCCAGTAATCTTGATATCTGGAATTTAATAATCACAGTGAGCCTCCTCTGAGATATTGTATAAATATGTCTTCACTATATTCTAGAAATGATATATTGATAATGAAACTTAAGTATTAGGAAACTGGTTCCAGGAGTGTAGAATACAGGTAACTAATTATAATCCAGGAATCCTTCATAAAAGATTATATTTTATTCGGAGAGAGTATTTTGCAAATTTTTATGAAATGTTAAGTCGTAAAAGGGATATATGGAGCAAATAAATAATACTAGCTATACACCTGCGTAACATACCCAGCCTTGTGTTTTTGAACACGTTTATTCATATATTTCACTGTAAACACAATTAACAATATCGTTCTTAGATGCAACACATAATGGGGTCCAATGATCAAACTCTGAGATAACCTTCGATGGTTCCTCAGAGTTTTCTCAGACGGTTCAGCCTTGTTTACACTTTGGGTGGTGTAGAGGGCAGTGTAGCATTATCGTTTTAAAGAAATAACCTTGATGTAAAAAAAAAATACACATTTGTATCAGATAAATGAGAGGTATGCGTGGTATGAGAACAGTATCTGAGTTCAATCCATTTATTACACGGGCCTCTATGATGTGTCTGTAGACACATGTAGAAACATAACTAGGGGTGTGCGTATGCATGTGCATGCGCACACACACACACACACACACACACACACACACACACACACTAGTGGGGTATGCTTCAACATTGTAAGCAATAACGAACCATACTTCCCTGTTTCTCGGGTCACTCACCTGCATTTGTTTTTTCATTTATTTATATTTTCATTTACGGACGCTTTCCGACTGTTTTTCCTGGTGTGTTGGCTTTGATGTCCATCGGCACGCAAAATTACCATGCTTCTCCATTGTCTCGATTCGCTCACCTGCATTTATTTATTTTCATTTATGGATGCTTTCTGACAGTTCTGTGATTTTTATTTTTTATTATTATTTTTTAAATCCGGTATATTGGCTTCGATATCCGTCGACATGTGAAATTTCAGCTTTTTACATCACCCAGAAGGTACTGATCTTTCTTTTAATATTCAGTCAGTGGTCAGTGGTTGTTAATGAGCTTTATATATTTTATTATATATATATATATATATATATTTATAGATTTACATGGCTGGGGAACTATAAAAATAATATATTATGTACTGTACATTGAATCTAATGGAATTTGACCACCTTTCTCCCATATATCCTATGCCTACATCATCTCTGTCCTTCCCTTCCCTTTCTCTTATCCTCCTCCCTCCAACCTTTCCCTTCTCTCCTCCAATCATCCCATGGTACCCTATACCGGCCTCTTTCTCTCTTTCTTCCCATCTTTTTTCCCCTTCTCACCCCCCCCCCCCCCCCCCAACTCCTTAACTCTTTTCCCTTATTGTGCACTTGTGTCAATAACCCTTACTTTAGTTGCAATAACATTGAAGATAATCATCTGAAGTTGAAGAAAACACCCAGAATTTAAACCTGATTTGGATGTATCATGCTGTTATGAATAAATGCATTATGGCCATCTTCACATTTCACATGCACAAAAAACGTTATTTCATTAATTTTTTTTTATTAAAAACAAAGGAAATGAGGGTAAGATAGGAGAGAGGATA
This sequence comes from Eptatretus atami, assembly GCA_035128595.1. Classification (NCBI taxonomy): domain Eukaryota; kingdom Metazoa; phylum Chordata; class Myxini; order Myxiniformes; family Myxinidae; genus Eptatretus; species Eptatretus atami. The sequence continues at coordinate 131,691,974 of CM068956.1, forward strand.
GACTATGTGTAGAGTGGTGGGATTATTAGTGGGGAAGAGGTTGATACGGGTACAGATGAGAAGGTGGAATATTTTCAAGCGGGCATTCTGTTGTGATCTCTTCGTGTGTTGTATCTCTTCATTTAGCATGCTCATAGCTCTCAATGATGTCCAAGCTCATCGTTCAATATTCTTCAGACTGCTGGTTTTGCATCTGATAAATTCAAGGGAAAGTTTTGTGTCTACTAATACGTTTGCAGCAATGTTTTCATATCTGTTTATTTAGCACCTTGGCACACATTCCCCCCTTCCACTCCCAAGCATACACAAAACGATTCCCATTTTAGTTACGTGTGTCTTGTGAGCTCCCTCTTATTCCCAGGCTTTATACTTATTATAAGTTAAGATGCGACTTTCAAGATTGGCATCATGTCTCAGCCAAATGCGACGCATCTTTGATGTGGAGTTCACTTCCTGTATATGTGCACAATGCAGGCATGTTGGCCTGGCCAGATTGAAATTTAATTTTCTGAATTTCCTTTACTGCCTTAATTCATAACTCAATAGAAGTATGCTCCCTTCTGAGCTTCCTCCTCATGTGTTCAATGCTCATTGGAGTTGGATCCAACTGAACCACCTTTTTGGTGCAGTGCTAGCTCAGGATACACTGTCGTAGAGAATTCTGTCTTCATAGTGGAGGTTAGGCTGCTGGTTCAATCTACAATGTGTATGTTATGCCGTCGATGCCATCGTATTTTTCACAGGACTAGTTCGTTGGACCTGACTCAATTCCATTCTCTCTCTATCGAGTACAGCCTGTGGCTGCTGGTTGCATCATTGGTTGGGACGCGACAATGCTGCTGATGCAGTGTCCCCCTTACCAGTACACTGGTGCTCATTTTGCCGAACTTGGAACGATGACAGGCTGAGTCAACCTCCTGGTGTATATT
>CM068956.1:131728451-131740913 GCA_035128595.1 Eptatretus atami
TTGTCCTTCCCTCTCCCACCCCTCTTGTCTCCTGCCCCCCTTGTTGTGCATTGTGTGTTAGCTCTCATACAAGCCTCGACAATGTCAGACAGACAGACAGAATTCCAGTTGATGTGACATCTAGTTTCGTGTCCATCCACGAGATGGCACACACATTGATGAATCACCCCACCTGTGAAACACCAGGATGTCAGTGTATAGCAGCTGGGTCTGGATTCAAACCCAGGATAGACAGCTTAGAGCAAGTGTATGGACATCTCAGCTATCCTGCTCTGATGTGGCAATTCATTGCTTTGTAGCAACTTAAAACTTTTTTTTCTTGTAATCATCTAAGGTATTTTGTCTTCCTCACTTCGAAGATGTCTCCATGGATAACTGTGCCACGGTATTGCCATGGAAGCTTGTAGAGATCGAAACTTGAAGAGCGCTCCAAGCAAGCATGCCAATTAAATGGTTGAAGAAAGAAATTAAATAATTTTTTTTATATGTGTCTATCTATGTCGAAGTGTCGGATCATATTATGAAAGAAAATCGTCCAAAAAGGGAAAACGTCGTAAATAAAATTGCACATTGTCAGTGAGCGAGCCACCGCTCATGGGACCGCACGCACGACAATGCTGGGCCAAACACAGGCAAGTAGGGCCTGAACTTTGTTCAAGTTGATCAATATATTCAGTGATAGTGTAAATGTTTTACCCATTGTTTCGTAAAGCCTTATTTACCGTCATTCTTCAGTCAAGCAATCACTGCCATTGCCATTGGAAAGTTAGGTTCCTTTCTTTTCATTTGTGGAATTTTGCTTTATTCCATACTTTAAACATAGGGGTAATACCCCTGGGTGCTCACCTGGTAGTGGCTGGAACCAGGGAACTACTGGTAGGTATGGATGACCCACAAAATATGTTATGGAGAAGAAAGTAAATACCTAAGGGATTTTTTTTTAATGCCATGAACAAACTTTGGTACATCACGGGTGATAAAGGTTGTGGTCAATTTTCATCAAATAATATGTGGTTTTGATGAAGAAAGCAAATACCCCTTTGGGGGGCAACCCCCCTCCCCCGTCGACACCTTTAAACCATGATTTTTTTTTTATGGTGTGAACAAACTTTGGTTTATAATGGGTGATGAAGGTTGTGATCAAGGTTCATTGAAATTGTGTGTGTAGTTTCAGAGAAGAAAGCAAATACCTATTTTGCAGGGCAACCCCCCCCCCATAGAATGCCTGGTGTTGGCTTCATGGTTTGGATGGTGGGCTTTGGATCCAAGGGTCCTGAGCTCAAATCCCGCTCAGCTGTTGAATTAATACCAGGTGTGGCTAACTCGGCCCGTCATCCTTCCGAGGTCGGCAAAATGAGTGCCAGCATGCTGGTATACTGTGTCGGAGTGGCGACCCGTCCAGGAGTGTGTCCAATAACCAAGAAGACTGTTTAAGCAGCACCAACGCTCTGCACAGAGTATGGTACCAATCTCCTCATCCTCCCTCCAAAGACCCCCTGAGACCTCAAATTTTTTTAATGTCATGAACAAACTTTGGCACACCGGAGGTGATGAAGGTTGAGGTCAAGTTTCATCGGAATTGTGTGTGTCGTTTCTGAGAAGAAAGCAAATATCTCTTGGGGGGGGGGGGCAACCACCCCATAAACTCCCTCCGTAGACCCCCCCCCAGACCCCAATTCTTTTTTTTTTTTAATGCCATGAACAAACTTTGATACATCAGTGGTGATGAAGTTTGTGGTCAATTTTCATCAAAATTTCATGTGTAGTTTCTGAGAAGAGAGCAAATACCTATTTTGGGGCGCAACTCACGTAGATCCCCTTAAGGTCCGAGTTTTGTAATGCCATGAACAAACTTTGGTACATACACGGTTATGAACATTGTGGTAAAGTTTCATCGAAATCATATGTGTAGTTTCAGAGAAGAAGTTGAAAGTATTTGTGGACGGACGGACGATGCGCAATCCCATAAGCTCCCTGGAACATAGTTCCAGGTGAGCTAAATATTCCGAACAAGCACAGCAAAGGAGGTTGTGTGCAACATTTGCAGCAAAACCTGTGTACATGAGGACCTTTTTTATTCCATGTATAATTGTATCCTTTTGTGGAACTGACTTCCTGAGATAGTTAAAACCTTCTCGGCATCTCGGGCTTCAAGCAAGCGGTGCACCACCATCTCATCCCATCCCCCATCTCGACCTTCAATCTTTTCTACCCCCATTAACCTGAACCAACTCAACTCAACCATCTTACTTGCATGTTATTGTGTTTCCTTCCCTCCCCTCTCTCCTATTTTCCTGTTCATTCATATATTTGCTTGTTGTGTACAAGCTTTGCCCCACTGTGCCACTATAAGTCTGTTGCCTTGACCCTCCATCACCTCACTCTTCCATGTGCCTCAATCTTGTGTACAAGAAAAACCCTTCCTTTTTCGCTAATATCAATATGCCACTGAAACTTGAAAAGGCATTTTCCTTAAATATAATGCAAACTGTTCATCATCATGTTTTGGCTTATGAGTATAATATGTTTGAAACATGTCAGATGGACCTCAAGTATGTATCACGTTCTAACAATCCGATATACAGTACATCCCTCATATAACTGTTGTACATGACACTAAGTAATGGTGGCAATTACATGACAACAATCAGAGCAATTGTCCTTAAGAATCTCAAGTCAAATTGTCCATCTTGCATGAAAACAAATACATTGGGGGGATTCTGTGTACTTTTTTAACCTATACGCATAATTAATAAGGACATTGGTGAAAAAATACGTTTTTTTGGGGGTTTTTTTTCTATACATATGTATCTATGTGTATATATATATATATAAGGTGAGTCAAGCTATTCTGATCTCCTGGCCTTCTCTCTTCTATTACTCCTCTTTCCCTGATGTTTATATTCCCTGTTTTACAACTTCCCCTCTCATTTGTATCATTTGACTCTACGAGGTTACACCCCCTTCACCAATGCACCTTCCACACTCGCATTCTATGCAGGCTCATTGCATGATTTTATTTTTTTTAAGCATTATATTTCATTTGGTAATGACCTACCTTAACAGGGCTTACAAATCCTGGATCTTTATTTGCTCATTTTACAGGTGTTTTTCATGAGCTTTATCAGATCACTTAAGTGTAAGCTGGAGACCAGAAATTACACACAAAATAACCCGCCAACCCCGTCTGTAGAATGAAGGCATTACATTTGGGTTTCAACAAGAATCTAAAAGAAACTTGGTGCACTTGAAGTCACAAGTCTTGTTCCTGTTTTTTAACATTTGCTCTGTGCATTCAAGTTGTCACAAATGACCTGCACATCAGAGCCTTGAACACTCTTCTCTTGTCAGCAGAAAAGTGCAGTGAAATTCAAGACTTTGTCACCTGTCACCCTCACCACACTCCCTGTGCCCCTTCACCCCGTATGCTGCCCTTCAGAAGATTCTAAGTGTGAAGAAAGCTTGGAAGAGAGCAGGACGAGCTGCTAGGAGATGCGTGGGGAGAACAAGACATGTACGTGGGTAATAATTGGACTGTATTCTCATTCTTATCGACACAAGCGTCACCATCAAAGTGGTTAATATCGACTTTTCGATTCCCTGTGCGATTAGCCATGCTATGCAGTTAGCGTCAGCGGCATTGTGGCGACGTGGCAACATCAGGAATGCCATAAATGAGAGCAAATCGACTGCTGTGCTGACTGAACACTCCTGTATTAATCCTGGAAGGTTCTTGTCTTGGCTTCCCCATTTGGAACAACCTTTTACTCTCTGCACAGTGTATTTTAACTTGAAAAATTTCCCTTTTTCTACTGCTTAATTCCACTTATTCCACCGCTCCCACAAACCTTATATCAATATGTATACATGAGTCCTCTGTAGGACCTTGGAACTAGACTCAGAGTGAACTGTTTAAACTTGTGCAAAGAGGTTTAAACCTGAAACAACTGTCATTACCTGATGATTAATAATGATGATAATTTGAGATCCATACTCGCAAGTGGGTCGCAAGGACGAATTGATTCGATTTTGGTAAAGATCGTAATCCAGATCTGGATACGAGAATTATTTAATTTTTAAAGTGATTCTTTACCATTGAGAGATTGGGCCAAAAACGATATAGTACTGTGTATAGCATGATATTTCAAAAATGTATTGGGCCCGATATGTTCTCGTGGATCAGGAATTACGTGGCGGAGGTATGCGCTCTACCGAGTGCCCTTCTACTTTCCTTCTATTGTCATTTCTTCCTCTGTCATTGTATTTTCATGCTCCTTCATTTATTTGTTTGTTTCTGCTTTTATCTCGATTTTGTCATTGCGCCTTTACAGTGCATGTTATCACTTTTGGATTCCTGCCCATGATGTTGGCTGATAAAGACGCATCTATCGATTTAATGATTCATTTTTGGTTGGTGGTCCTTCTGATTGATCTATCCTTTTTTGCTCGAATCTTGAGAATGTATAAAATACAAGGCAGGCTAAAATGCAGGTAATTGTGCAGGTTTTTCTTGGTTGTCCGACTCGTATATCTTCCTTTATCTTTCATCGTTTGATTTTGTGCCAAAGTCTTTCTTCTTTAGTTCTCTACTTGCCAGTAAAATTATTTTGTCTTGTATCATTAGGGGTACAGTTGTGGCTTGTTAGTAAGGACACCTGACTGGCATTCCAGAGGTGGTGGGTTCAAATTCAGCTGAAGGCACGGTATGAAAGATTTGGATTCTAAGCTTTAGGAAATAGAGTTGATTTGAGGAGAGCTGCCACCACCATTGAATTGTCATTAAAAAAAAAATTAAACCCAGCTGGCTCATCAATGAAACTTCAGGTTGGCATGATATGGCTGTTTCAACTGGTCTGGTCTACATGTCATACTTGTCCACTCTCTGTGTTTGAATCTTATTCCCTTCCCCTGTTAGAGGAGGTCATTTTGAATGATTCTGCATCTGACACTTTTCTTGTACTTAAAACATTTTTAACTAGAGGGTTCATAGAACACCTTACCCCATGCAGTTTTGAGAAAAAAGAACATGGGTGGGATCTGCGAGCAACAAATTTGATTGGTCATGACGAAAAATGACGCACTATTTTGTCCAAGTATTGCTAAACGGAAGGGTTTTGAAAGTGCCAACAGGCAATTTGTGTTCCACAATCTTCAAGTATATAATTAAATTGCAATGAAATGGAGATTTTAAGGTTGTAGAAAAAAATTAATTCGTACATTTACCGCTGTTGATGCAGCATCTTTCCACCACCATATTTAACATGTTGCATTAGTTATTCGTGCCTGTTTGTGTCGTTCATGACATCCTCAGAAACAGTAATGTTCCTGCTTGGAATGATTTTCAATTTTGTTTGTCTGCCTGACTGTCTGGCAGTCAGAGTAAAAGAAAATGATCTCACTCCTCTCTGCGCATGCACAATCGGGCCAAATTCAAAGTCCAAGTACTGTTCACCTACAAGGTTCGTTTTCCGATTCATAATCAAATTATAATAAATTGATATTAAGTTGTTTATCTGTCCATCTGCAAATGTCAATTTGTGATGGAGGAACAAAGTGAACCAATTGTTACCTCCGCCACCGAAGGTAGGTGGAAGTTATGTTTTCACCCCTGTTTGTTTGTTTGCCTCTCAAAAAGTGATGGATGGATTCGAACGAAATTGGTGACAGGTTTTGTGTGACAAGGACGAATTGATTAGATTTTGGTGAAGATCCGAATTTTTTTTTAAGTTAGTGATTCTTCACTCTTGAGAGATGTTGCCAAAAATGATATATAGCATTGTATTTTAAAAACTTGGATGGGTTATGAAAAAACTAGGTGGGATGAGTTGGTTATGTGACAAGAATAAGCCAATTCTATTTTGGTTCAGGTCTGGATCCAGATCAGGCTTATCAGTGGGATACAAATCGTAAACTGTTCAGCCTGGCGGAGGTATGCGCTCTACCGAGTGGCGTTCTAGTTTAACCCTGCTTTTTGCTTCATGTGTGTTGGGTAAAAAGTATCTACTTTATCTTGACTAGGAGCAATTATGTGCTTGTCTCCACTGGCCTACTCACAATGATATGCACCATGCTGACATTTGCTACACTCACAGGTGTCCAACGATTGGGGGTGGGAGTCAAAAATCCTCTCAACAGCCCCTGGCACTCTTGCATGCATTCGTTTGTGCTTAAAAGACATCAATACCAAAGCATTATCACAACATCGTGAGCACTTGCTCATTGAGCTGTTAGGAAGTGGTGGCCTTCCCAGCCGACCGCTGAAAATATCTCACAAAAATGCCGTTAATCATTAGCTAATTTTTTTCCCCCCCGATTCATTAAAAAAAAATACAATTGCTGTAACCATAGACACCATATGAATGTGTGATTCATGATGGTTTAATCGCCACAAATTTGTCATTATGAGGATATAAGCCTTGCTCATGTATGGCTGTTCTTCAGTTTCAACATATGGGGCAGGAGCCAGAGGTCATTTATTTAGTGTTAAATTGACCAAATGCCTTGTTATTTCTAAACGATACACCACTTGGCGGTATTCAAAACACCTTGTCTTAAGGTATTGTGATGTTGGGCTATTATGTCAGAGGCCAATAACTAAACGACGGGACGTGGCATCTACGACGGCCATACATTTCAGTATACTGTACATTCTATCACCCATCCACATGCAAATAACCTAGAAGTCCTGCGAATATCCCTGTACCTCTCTATTCCCAATGCTTCGAGCTACCTTTCAACCAATATACACCTTTCTGCTCTTTATGCTGCCACTACCTTTCTGGGGCGCCCATTCCATGCATCTACTACTCTCAATGAAAGACCCCCGCCTTGCTCTCCATCTTAACTCTCCTCTTTACTCTTAAACTGTGTCCCCTTGTCCTGTGAGTGTCCATCCCACACTTATTTTGTTTATACTTTTCATTATCAATTCAAAATATCCATGACTTTGTGGCTCCCTGTCAAACTTTTCATGCTAAGGCCAAGACAAAGTTGTTTTTGAGGCTTCACTTTTCCTTTAGTGATGATGTTGATAACATATTGTGATGATTATGTAACCTGATGTTTGTTTTTTGAATCGGAGTACAGTGACAAAAAGGATTTATAACAACTTGAGGTGACTCACGTAGTCCCTTTTTTGAAATCTTCCAAAGTCGATGCGGTCGGCAGTTCTGAGGAAGCTTTCCTTAGCTGCAGAATGGCAGATTGAATATGACGTGCTGCTTCAATCACCGTGAATTCTTCAGAGGAAGTACAATCAGCAGCCATTTTGAGAGCACCTTCTTTTGGTATTTCACTGTTGAAAATAATGAGTCCTTGTTTTTTGCTGGATTCGTCCAATGCAGTGTTTGATTTTTTTTTTTTTCTCCCCAAGATATTGAACATTTATTTTTGGAGATTTATTAAGCTGTTCAGCTAATGCATCAATGTACTTCAAGTATCGGAGATGTATGGAGGTCATATATTCTGGCTGTCGATCTATCACGGATGACTCTACGTAGTGCACAAGGTGTTCAGAAGCCTTGGTACGAATATCCTGCTTTCAAAGTTTCCTTTTTCTCGGATGCTGCTGCACATGCCCAATTGAGGTATTCTCATTTATCGTACATTCATGATGTAGAAACCATTGCTTCCTCTTTTTGTAAGCATTGGTAAATCAATCATTCAATGTTAAGCCTGGTGTTGGCTTCGTGGTTAGGGTGGCTGACGTGGGATCTTACGGGGATTGGGATCTTCGGGTCCTGAGTTTGAGCCCTGTTGGCTGCTGAATTAGCATGACGTGGGGTTGACTCAGCCTGTCATTCTTTCGAGGTTGGCGAAATGAGCAACATTGTACTGGTATTGGGGAACAGCATCAGCGGCTTAGTCATGCCCCAACAAAATGATAGCTACCCAGCAGGCAAACTGCCATTAGCAAGAGGAAGAGAAATAAGAAGAAGAAGATTCAATGTTTAATCTGCTGCTTTGACATTGCTTTCAGTTGCATCATATTCACAACTGCCAAGCATTAATTCAAATACCTTTTTTTTATTATTATTATTTTTTCTTTTCTTTCGGCCTTTATTGCAGAAAAGGCAATGCTTGGCATTACTCCAGAGGAATTTGACATCGGTAGTTGAACTTGATTTCTAAGAAATGTACCTCCAGATTTGTTTGAAGATTCTTCCACAGAAAGAGAGTGCCTTGTCTCTACTTTTTTGCTGAGGGTGTTACTGATGCTCCTATTATTTCGGTGAATCTGCTGGAGCAGCTCTGGTGATATCCATAATCCACAGATGTGCTTTCAGGGAGCTGCGAACAAACTGTCCAGTACTTGGATGTCCTACCCTGCGGTTAGGCTAAACATGCTGGAGCAGCTGCCTTGACTTTGGGTCCAATTACTTGTGGTGAATTCCTTTACAGGCTCATTGGGCAGATCAGGATCAACATGTAAAATGCATTGAACACTTGATACGTTGAGAGAAAAGAAATGACATGAACACAGTACTGTATTAAATTATGTTGTCAATGCATTTCATGTGTTCACTCCAAAAGCATTTCCAAATTCAAACGTTTTGTTTGATGTACTTGAAATCCAATAAGAGTACTGCACAATATATTGTGTCATTTGATACCTACCAAGACTGTTTATATGAACAGAGATGGTTGGTCATTTGCGGTACTGAAGTTTTTCGCCATCGTCGACGCAGTGTCGCGTAGTTTAGTTATTGGCCTCTGACGTAATAGTCCACCATCACAGAACCTTTAGACAAGGTGTTTTGAATACTCCAAGGGGTATTACTATTTAAAATTGAAAAGCACACACTTCATCATTTCAACTAATTAAATTACTCCTAGCTCTTGGACTAATTTTCGATAACAAAATCATGTCTACCTCGTGCGCTTTCCTCATCAATGGGAACATTTGTGCAGTTAAGTGTTATTTCAAATGGAGAACTCACAGGCCGTCACTTTTTGTATGTCCATCGATGTGACCACCAATCGATGTGACCATTTTGGGTGTGGTAAATGTTAGTCGATGTGGAGTTTTCTTCCTTTCTGTTGAACCGAAAGTCACAGTACTAGGTGATTCATTCTATCACGGAAAAGTACAAAGCTTGCTTTTGTATGAACTGTTTTGCTACATGTGACTTTTTATCAGCCTTAATTACTTGTAAATTAGGCTTTGGAATGTATTACATTCTCATTTGAATCATAAAAAGTATTGCATGGCTTTATCATCATCTGGCTACCTCGAAGTGGGGAAGTTTTGAACAGTACTTTCAGCTCACGCAGGGCTGGCAGAATAGCTTATAGGTTTGCGATACACTTTGAGTTAAGCTTCTTATGCAATACGTTTTGAGCTGATGCATTTAAAAGACGCGAAGCCGGAGGACCCGTATGTTGGCACTAGTCGTTTGTGGATATTAAGACCCCACGATGTCTTTCATGAGGAAGACGCAAGTTATTTCCAGCACCCTGACCAAATTACAAATTTCTGCCACTTTCAGTTGAATACCAGGTTTTGTTGGCTGGTTTGTGAAAGACTTGGGCCAAAATATTTCCCTGGCTGACCCCAGAATAAGGTAGGAATAATTTGGCTGCCAACTTAGTAGTAACAGTCGCAGTAATAATCATACTCTTTGATTTGCAATCCATAATGTGTGTGGCAGGCAGGAAGAGTGAGAAAATAGTTGAATAGTAAGTTTACAAGAAACAGAGAATTACATAATTGAGTAGCGATTAATCACGCATCTGTTACTCATGCCTGTGGTGTGTATTCTTATGCTGTAATGACATTTGTCAGATCCGCCAGCGTTTGAAAATATCACGCATCCTCAACTTTAACCCTCTCATAGTCTAATGGAAGATAACACGACATGGAGAAAAGGACAAAAACAAAGGAAAACGAAGAAGCTCGGAGCTTTGTGCTTTCCTATAATTTACCTCGTTTTACAGAAAATAACTTTATTGGATTAGAAGGATAAATTGTTGAGCTAACCGGAGTACAGATTGTGCATAGAGTATGATTCAAGCGTTGTGTTGGGCATAACCTTGTACTTTTCCCTGTGATGTGTTTATTCAGCAGTGATTTGTCAACTATGATATACAGATGACTAAGCAACCAAATATTGCCCTTCATATGACACGTCTTATCGCATAATACACTCAACCCTCAGTCTCCAAACTTTAGTTAGAAAGATAAACTTCCCTTTGACAAGTCTATACCATTCCTTGACTGCTCAATTATAATAATTTCTTCCTGCCATTTTGGGAAAACTAAAACTCAATATTAAATACAATGTGAGCTTTGCCAAACACCCCCGTTCCATACCTCTGCCCCCCTCTCCCCATTCCCAGAATGTTTTGCTGAAAATTCTACAATTTGATTCTTTATGACAGATTTTATTGCTTTTTACACCAGTTTCTTTTCTGTTGTGAAGGCCCCAGCTTCTTTACTGTAAAACATTTTCCCATTGAAATTCTCACCTTGTACTGAATGCTCGAAACAGCAAGAAATGTCGGACATATCTTCAGCATTACCCCAGCCTAACAGACCTGTCTCCTTGTCAGACCATATTTGATAAAAGGTTCTGCTGAGAGGTCAGCTTTCCGGTTTCACTGGCCTTGATCAACAATGCGGGCTACGCTTCACCATGGTGTGCGTATAATTCCCCCACTCTTGTCAGACGGATCTGTTTGTGATGTTCGAGAACAATTTACCATTATTATTATTATTTTTTTCTATTCCATGTATTACCTGTCAAGTCTGAATTATAAGAGTGTGTATTATCACACTTTGATTGTACTCCAATTTTGCTTTTCTCATCTGTCGTTTGTAATGAATGCTGATATTAATATAATAATAATATGAGTTCCCTTACAAGGAACTTCAACACATTAGGCCCATCAAAAGGTGCGATATTGTTGCCAACCTCTGGTTGTTTGTCCATGTTCTATCCTTTCAAATGCTGATCATCAAGCAAGGAAGCAGCATGTACTGTTTTAAAAGTCTTTGGTATGACTCGAACGTGGTTCAAACCACCGACCTCTCAGACTCAGAGTGGCTGCTGTAAGCCTATAACCATTACACCAGTCTGACTCGGTGACATGTGATCGATTGCGTGAAGCAACAATCATTTGTACACATGCTTTTAATTTTTCTCTCTCTCCACAATAAGTGATACTTGAGCAGCATTGAAAGGAGCATTCGGCAAAAAGTTTAATCTTCTTAACTGTTCCATCATGTTGCTGCGGAAGATAAGGAGGGAGAAGAGTGGTCAGTGTAAAAGGGCTGTTGGTGCCAATCGCTTGCATCTGTCAAGTACTACAAACGTGCAGTTTCGTGTGAGGTTAGGGAGCGATGTTACTTTTTATTTCTCCTCGTTTGCTGCGTGCCTGTTCAGAAAGGAAGCATCGATGGAGTTTGTACAGATCGATGTTTGCAACTCGGATGTGCTTTGGCCCTCTGGCCTCAGGCCGAGCTGTGCTGGTTTAAACGGCTCTCCAAGCTGTCAAGAATGTGGGGAAAAACTGCGCTAACTCAAGCAAAATGGCCCTTTTTCTTTTATCTTCCTTGTATACTATCCCCTCCCTTTCCTTTTTTACATTCCTGCTGGTGTAGTATTCTTCCATTTTACTGGCTGCAGCTGAAATCTTTATTCAGGCTTGTCTTCTGCTTAATTTTGGTTGATATTGTCACATAATGGCAAAATATTTCAGAATGCAGATCTGTAAATTGAATATTAATACTCATTAAAGGTAGAGTAGGGAACAATAGTGTGTGTGTGTGTGTGTGTGTGTGTGTGTGTGTGAGACATGGTACACTTTTGTCAAGACACACACACAAAACTTTCAATATGACAGAATTCAAATGAATAACAGTGAATGACTGCTTTTGATTTTCGTTGAATATTGTTCACCTTTATCCATTCAGCTGTTCTGAACACTTCCTGCTGTGCCGAATGCAGTCTTCTCTTTACCCTTCACCTATATTGCTTCCTGTTTGGCCATACCATGTGCCTTGCCACCTGAATGTCTTGGAGGTAACAGTTTCCTGACAATTTGGCAATGAAGCAAATATTTTCATTCATTTTGTTTTGTGTTCCTTCAAAACGTTAACACGCTGGCATGCTGCATACTAAAGTATGAGGTGTGTTCAATGTTATATTAACGAGATACTCACAATAGTCCAAAACGTGACTATATATATATACATATAATTATATATTAGCGTGTCTTGGACTTGTCAGAAAACCAAACGTTTATTTAATCGTTGATGTTCAGTCAGCTGTAGTCCAAACTTGCATTCATTTAAAAGACTAGAAAACTCCCTTCGGGAGCATTCCTGGGTGCTTCGAACGCGTATGCAAACTTTGGTGAATGGGCCAGCCCTGTTGTTTTGTTTTTTTCCTATGATTTTCAGACATACATACTCTACCGGTCTAAGGTATTAGAACACCCCCATTTTTCCAGTTTTTACTG
>CM068956.1:131742164-131759619 GCA_035128595.1 Eptatretus atami
TTTCAGGGAACAGTATGGGTTAGCAACTGCAGCTGTTCTGCAGCAATGGAAGTAAATGAAGCCTTGAAAGTTGAAAAACAATTCCTACAGGTGTCCAACTTTTGTTGATTAGTTACAAACCCTCTGTCTGTATGAAAGCAGTGTTGGAACAGACTGTATTGCTACAGACTCTGAAGTATTATTTGGATAATATTGCACTGCAGGAAGTAGTATATTGCTACCATAAAGGCAAGAAAAACGACAATTAACAAGGAAGACAGAAAGACCATTATAACCCTTAAAAGTGTAGGTCTTTCTTTAGAGAAATTGCAAAGAAGCCAAGGTGTCAGTGAGTACAGTTTCCTACACCATCAAAGGCACTTGGAAACTGGAGGAAACTGACAGGAAGAGGTTTGGCAGACCCAAAGCCACAACACAATCAGAAGACAAGTTTTTGAGAGTCAACAGCTTGCGTGATAGGCGGCTCACAGGACAGCAGCTTCAAGCACAGCTCAACACTGGTCGAAGTAAGGAAGTTTCAGTTTCAACTGTGAAGAGAAGACTTCGAGCTGCAGGTTTGACAGGTAAGTGGCAGTAAGAAAGCCATTGCTAAGATGGCAAAATAAGAAAAAGAGGCTTGCCTGGGCCATGAAGCACTGCAAGTGGACTACTGAAAACTGGAAGAGGTCTTATGGACCGATGAATCAAATTTGAAATCTTTGGTTCGTCACGCAGGGTTTTTGTACGCAGTCAAGTGGGCGAAAGGATGGTTCCTCAGTGAATGGCACAAACTGTCAAACATGAGGAGGAAGCGTGATGATCTGGGGCTCTTTGCTGGATCCAGTCAGCGACTTGCACAGAGTGACTGGCACCTGAACAAAAGGGCTACCACAGCATTTTGCAGCACCATGCAATACCCTCTGGTCTACGCCTAGTTGGTCAGGGGTTCATCCTACAGCAAGATAGACCCAAAACTACCTCCAGGCTATGTCAGAACTACCTTTGAAGAAAGAACAAGACGGTAGGCTTCAAATCATGGAATGGCCAGCACAGTCTCCAGGCTTAACCCATCGAGCTGGTTGGGGATGAACTGGACAGAATGGTGAAAGCAAAGCAACCTGCAAGTGCAACACATTTGTGGGAACTTCTGCAACAGTGTTGGGAAGAATTTCTGAACAATATTTGATTTCCATTGTAGAAAGAATGCCACGAGTATGTTCGGCTGTTATATCTGCAAAAGGTGGCTACTTTGTTGAGTCAAAAATTTAGATTAAATTTTGTTCAACAAAACGATTCCACGATTTATTTTTTATCTGCAATTGTTTATTTGTTCATGTTTTAATTTCAGAGTAATTGAAACATTAACTGCTTCAATTTCAGTAAAAACTGGAAAAATGGGGTGTTCTAATACCTTAGACCGGTAGAGTATGTATGTCTGAAAATCATAGGAAAAACAAAACAACAGGGCTGGCCCATTCACCAAAGTTTGCATACGCGTTCGAAGCACCCAGGAATGCTCCCGAAGGGAGTTTTCTAGTTTTTAAATGAATGCAAGTTTGGAAACAGCTGACTGAACATCAACGATTAAATAAACGTTTGGTTTTCTGACAAGTCCAAGACACGCTAATATATAATTATATGTATATATATATAGTCACGTTTTGGACTATTGTGAGTATCTCGTTAATATAACATTGAACACACCTCATACTTTAGTATGCAGCATGCCAGCGTGTTAACGTTTTGAAGGAACACAAAAAAATGAATGAAAATATTTGCTTCATTGCCAAATTGTCAGGAAACTGTTACCTCCAAGACATTCAGGTGGCAAGGCACATGGTATGGCCAAACAGGAAGCAATTAGGTGAAGGGTAAAGAGAAGACTGCATTCGGCACAGCAGGAAGTGTTCAGAACAGCTGAATGGATAAAGGTGAACAATATTCAACGAAAATCAAAAGCAGTCATTCACTGTTATTCATTTGAATTCTGTCATATTGAAAGTTTTGTGTGTGTGTCTTGACAAAAGTGTACCATGTCACACCCACACACACACAACACCACACACACACACCACACACACACTATTGTTCCCTACTCTACCTTTAATGAGTATTAATATTCAATTTACAGATCTGCATTCTGAATATTTTTGCCATTTGTGACAATATCAAAAAATTAAGCAGAAGACAAGCCTGAATAAAGATTTCAGCTGCAGCCAGTAAAATGGAAGAATACTACACCAGCAGGAATGTAAAAAAGGAAAGGGAGGGGATAGTATACAAGGAAGATAAAAGAAAAAGGGCCATTTTGCTTGAGTTAGCGCAGTTTTTCCCCACATTCTTGACAGCTTGGAGAGCCGTTTAAACCAGCACGCTCGGCCTGAGGCCAGAGGGCCAAAGCACATCCGAGTTGCAAACATCGATCTGTACAAACTCCATCGATGCTTCTTTCTGAACAGGCACGCAGCAAACGAGGAGAAATAAAAAGTAACATCGTCCCTAACCTCACACGAAACTGCACGTTTGTAGTACTTGACAGATGCAAGCGATTGGCACCAACAGCCCTTTTACACTGACCACTTTCTCTCCTTATCTTCCGCAGCAACATGATGGAACAGTTAAGAAGATTAAACTTTTTGCCGAATGCTCCTTTCAATGCTGCTCAAGTATCACTTATTGTGGAGAGAGAGAGAAAATTAAAAGCATGTGTACAAATGATTGTTGCTTCACGCAATCGATCACATGTACCGCGAGTCAGACTGGTGTAATGGTTATAGGCTTACAGCAGCCACTCTGAGTCTGAGAGGTCGGTGGTTTGAACCACGTTCGAGTCATACCAAAGACTTTTAAAACAGTACATGCTGCTTCCTTGCTTGATGATCAGATTTGAAAGGATAGAACATGGACAAACAACCAGAGGTTGGCAACAATATCGCACCTTTTGATGGGCCTAATGTGTTGAAGTTCCTTGTAAGGGAACTCATATTATTATTTAATATCAGCATTCATTACAAAGACAGATGAGAAAAGCAAAATTGGAGTAAAATCAAAGTGTGATAATACACACTCTTATAATTCAGACTTGACAGGTAATACATGGAATAGAAAAAAATAATAATAATAATGGTCAATTGTTCTCGAACATCACAAACAGATCCGTCTGACAAGAGTGGGGGAATTATACGCACACATGGTGAAGCGTAGCCCGCATTGTTGATCAAGGCCAGTGAAACCGGAAAGCTGACCTCTCAGCAGAACCTTTTATCAAATATGGTCTGACAAGGAGACAGGTCTGTTAGGCTGGGGTAATGCTGAAGATATGTCCGACATTTCTTTGTTTCGAGCATTCAGTACAAGGTGAGAATTTCAATGGGAAAATGTTTTACAGTAAAGAAGCTGGGGCCTTCACAACAGAAAAGAAACTGGTGTAAAAAGCAATAAAATCTGTCATAAAGAATCAAATTGTAGAATTTTCAGCAAAACATTCTGGGAATGGGGAGAGGGGGCAGAGGTATGGAACGGGGGTGTTGGCAAAGCTCACATTGTATTAATATGAGTTTTAGTTTTCCCAAAATGGCAGGAAGAAATTATTATAATTGAGCAGTCAAGGAATGGTATAGACTTGTCAAAGGGAAGTTTATCTTTCTAACTAAAGTTTGGAGACTGAGGGTTGAGTGTATTATGCGATAAGACGTGTCATATGAAGGGCAATATTTGGTTGCTTAGTCATCTGTATATCATATTTGACAAATCACTGCTGAATAAACACATCAAGGGAAAAGTACAAGGTTATGCCCAACACAACGCTTGAATCATACTCTATGCACAATCTGTACTCCGGTTAGCTCAACAATTTATCTTCTAATCCAATAAGTTATTTTCTGTAAAACGAGGTAAATTATAGGAAGCACAAAGCTCCGAGCTTCTTCGTTTTCCTTTGTTTTTGTCCTTTTCTCCATGTCGTGTTATCTTCCATTAGACTATGAGAGGGTTAAAGTTGAGGATGCGTGATATTTTCAAACGCTGGCGGATCTGACAAATGTCATTACAGCATAAGAATACACACCACAGGCATGAGTAACAGATGCGTGATTAATCGCTATCAATTATGTAATTCTCTGTTTCTTGTAAACTTACTATTCAACTATTTCTCACTCTTCCTGCCTGCCACACACATTATGGATTGCAAATCAAAGAGTATGATTATTATGCGACTGTTACTACTAAGTTGGCAGCCAAATTATTCCTACCTTATTCTGGGGTCAGCCAGGGAAATATTTTGGCCCAAGTCTTTCACAAACCAGCAAAACAAAACCTGGTATTCAACTGAAAGTGGCAGAAATTTGTAATTTGTCAGGGTGCTGGAAATAACTTGCGTCTTCCTCATGAAAGACATCGTGGGGTCTAATATCCACAAACGACTAGTGCCAACATACGGGTCCTCCGGCTTCGCGTCTTTTAAATGCATCAGCTCAAAACGTATTGCATAAGAAGCTTAACTCAAAGTGTATCGCAAACCTATAAGCTATTCTGCCAGCCCTGCGTGAGCTGAAAGTACTGTTCAAAACTTCCCACTTCGAGGTAGCCAGATGATGATAAAGCCATGCAATACTTTTTATGATTCAAATGAGAATGTAATACATTCCAAAGCCTAATTTACAAGTAATTAAGGCTGATAAAAAGTCACATGTAGCAAACAGTTCATACAAAAGCAAGCTTTGTACTTTTCCGTGATAGAATGAATCACCTAGTACTGTGACTTTCGGTTCAACAGAAAGGAAGAAAACTCCACATCGACTAACATTTACCACACCAAAATGGTCAATCTGATTGGTGGTCACATCGATGGACATACAAAAAGTGACGGCCTGTGAGTTCTCCATTTGAAATAACACTTAACTGCACAATAGTTCCCATTGATGAGGAAGCGCACGAGGTAGACATGATTTTGTTATCGAAAATTAGTCCAAGAGCTAGGAGTAATTTAATTAGTTGAAATGATGAAGTGTGTGCTTTTCAATTTTAAATAGTAATACCCTTGGAGTATTCAAAACACCTTGTCTAAAGGTTCTGTGATGGTGGACTTTATGTCAGAGGCCAATAACTAAACTACGCGACACTGCGTGACGATGGGCGAAAAACTTCAGTACCGCAAATGACAACCATCTCTGTTCATATACAGTCTTGGTAGGTATCAAATGACACATATATTGTGCAGTACTCTTATTGTATTTCAAGTACATCAACAAAACGTTTGAATTTGGAATAGCTTTTGGAGTGAACACATGAAATGCATTGACAACATAATTTAATACAGTACTGTGTTCATGTCATTTTCTTTCTCTCAACGTATAAGTGTTCAATGCATTTACATGTTGATCCTGATCTGCCCAATGAGCCTGTAAAGGAATTCACCACAAGTAATTGGACCCAAAGTCAAGGCAGCTGCTCCAGCATGTTTAGCCTAACCGCAGGGTAGGACATCCAAGTACTGGACAGTTTGTTCGCAGCTCCTGAAAGCACATCTGAGGATTATGGATATCACCAGAGCTGCTCAGCAGATTCACCGAAATAATAGGAGCATCAGTAACACCCTCAGCAAAAAAGTAGAGACAAGGCACTCTCTTTCTGGAAGAATCTTCAAACAAATCTGGAGGTACATTTCTTAGAAATCAAGTTCAACTACCGATGTCAAATTCCTCTGGAGTAATGCCAAGCATTGCTTTTCTGCAATAAAGGCCGAAAGAAAGAAAAAAAAAAAAAAAGGTATTTGAATAATGCTTGGCAGTTGTGAATATGATGCAACTGAAAGCAATGTCAAAGCAGCAGATTAAACATTGAATCTTCTCTTATTTATTATTCTCTTCCTCTTGCTAATGGCAGTTTGCCTGCTGGGTAGCTATCATTTTGTTGGGGCATGACTAAGCGGCTGTGCTGTTCCCCAATACCAGTACAATGTTGCTCATTTCGCCAACCTCGAAGAATGACAGGCTGAGTCAACCCCACATCATGCTAATTCAGCAGCCAACAGGCTCAAACTCAGGACCCGAAGATCCAATCCCCGTAAGATCCCACGTCAGCCACCCTAACCACGAAGCCAACACCAGGCTTAACATTGAATGATTGATTTACCAATGCTTACAAAAAGAGGAAGCAATGGTTTCTACATCATGAATGTACGATAAATGAGAATACCTCAATTGGGCATGTGCAGCAGCATCCGAGAAAAAGGAAACTTTGAAAGCAGGATGTTCGTACAAGGCTTCTGAACACCTTGTGCACTACGTAGAGTCATCCGTGATAGATCGACAGCCAGAATATATGACCTCCTACATCTCCGATACTTGAAGTACATTGATGCATTAGCTGAACAGCTTATAAATTCTCAAAAATAAATGTTCAATATCTTGGGGAGAAAAAAAAAAAATCAAACACTGCATTGGACGAATCCGCAAAAAAACAAGGACTCATTATTTTCAACAGTGAAATACCAAAGAAGGTGCTCTCAAAATGGCTGCTGATTGTATCTTCCTCTGAAGAATTCACGGTGATTGAAGCAGCACGTCATATTCAATCTGCCATTCTGCAGCTAAGGAAAGCTTCCTCAGAACTGCCGACCGCATCGATTTGGAAGATTTCAAAAAAGGGACTACGTGAGTCACCTCAAGTTGTTATAAATCTTTTTGTCACTGTACTCCGATTCAAAAAACAAACATCAGGTTACATAATCATCAAAAATATGTTATAACATCATCACTAAAGGAAAAGTGAAGCCTCAAAAACAACTTTGTCTTGGCCTTAGCATGAAAAAGTTTGACAGGGAGCCACAAAGTCATGGATATTTTGAATTGATAATGAAAGTTAAAAAAATAGTGTGGGATGGACACTCACAGACAAGGGGACACAGTTTAAGAGTAAAGAGGAGAGTTAAGATGGAGAGCAAGGCGGGGGTCTTTCATTGAGAGTAGTAGATGCATGGAATGGGCGCCCAGAAAGGTAGTGGCAGCATAAAAGAGCAGAAAGGTGTATATTGGTTGAAGGTAGCTCGAAGCATTGGGAATAGAGAGGTACAGGGATATTCGCAGGACTTCTAGGTTATTTGCATGTGGATGGGTGATAGAATGTACAGTATACTGAAATGTATGGTCGTCGTAGATGCCACGTCCCGTCGTTTAGTTTTTGGCCTCTGACATAATAGCCCAACATCACAATACTTAAGACAAGGTGTTTTGAATACCGCCAAGTGGTGTCGTTTAGAAATAACAAGGCATTTGGTCAATTAAAAAACTAATAAATGACCTCTGGCTCCTGCCCCATATGTTGAAACGAAGAACAGCCATACATGAGCAAGGCTTATATCCTCATAATGACAAATTTGTGGCGATTAAACCATCATGAATCACACATTCATATGGTGTCTATGGTTACAGCAATTGTATTTTTTTTTAATGAATCGGGGGGAAAAAAATTAGCTAATGATTAACGGCATTTTTGTGAGATATTTTCAGCGGTCGGCTGGAAGGCCACCACTTCCTAACAGCTCAATGAGCAAGTGCTCACGATGTTGTGATAATGCTTTGGTATTGATGTCTTTAAGCACAAACGAATGCATGCAAGAGTGCAGGGGCTGTTGAGAGGATTTTGATCCACCCCAATCGTTGGACACCTGTGAGTGTAGCAAATGTCAGCATGGTGCATATCATTGTGAGTAGGCCAGTGGAGACAAGCACATAATTGCTCCTAGTCAAGATAAAGTAGATACTTTTACCCCACAACACATGAAGCAAAACAGGGTTAAACTAGAACGCCACTCGGTAGAGCGCATACCTCCGCCAGGCTGAACAGTTTACGATTTGTAATCCGACTGTAAAGGAAAGGGCCTTTTTTAACGACTCTGAAATTTACATTATTTTTCAGTTTTTGGTGACCTAAACTTTTTTTTTTAATCTCTGGAAGTTTACCGCTTAAGGCCCAGTCACACCTTGACGTTTTAGCCAGCAATGGCAACGTATTAAAATGTATGTAAAACAGGAGAGAGATAGAGATGTTGCCAAAATGATATATAGCATTGTATTTTAAAAACTTGGATGGGTTATGAAAAAACTAGGTGGGATGAGTGGTATGTGACGAATAAGCCAATTCTATTTTGGTTCAGGTCTGGGAATCAGATCAGGCCTTATCAGTGGATCAAATCGTAAAACTGTTCAGCCTGGCGGAGGTATGCGCTCTACCGAGTGGCGTTCTAGTTTAACCTGCCTTTTTTGCTTCATGTGTGTTGTGGTAAAAGTATCTACTTTATCTTGACTAGGAGCAATTATGTGCTTGTCTCCACTGCCTACTCACAATGATATGCCACCATGCTGACATTTGCTACACTCACAGGTGTCCAACGATTGGGGGTGGGAGTCAAAATCCTCTCAACAGCCCTGCACTCTGCATGCATTCGTTTGTGCCTTAAAAGACATCAATACCAAAGCATTATCACAACATCGTGAGCACTTGCTCATTGAGCTGTAGGAAGTGGTGGCCTTCCAGCCGACCGCTGAAAATATCTCACAAAAATGCCGTTAATCATTAGCTAATTTTTTTCCCCCCGATTCATTAAAAAAAAAATACAATTGCTGTAACCATAGACCACCATATGAATGTGTGATTCATGATGGTTTAATCGCCAAAATTTGTCATTATGAGGATATAAGCCTTGCTCATGTATGGCTGTTCTTCGTTTCACATATGGGGCAGGAGCCAGAGGTCCATTTATTTAGTGTTAAATTGACCAAATGCCTTGTTATTTCTAACGATACACCACTTGGCGGTATTCAAACACCTTGTCTTAAGGTATTGTGATGTTGGGCTATTATGTCAGAGCACAAAACTAAACGACGGGACGTGGCATCTACGACGACCATACATTTCAGTATACTGTACATTCTATCACCATCCACATGCAAATAACCTAGAAGTCCTGCGAATATCCCTGTACCTCTTCTATTCCCAATGCTTACGAGCTACCTTCAACCAATATACACCTTTCTGCTCTTTTATGCTGCCACTACCTTTCTGGGGCGCCCATTTCCATGCATCTACTACTCTCATGAAAGACCCCCGCCTTGCTCTCCATCTTAACTCTCCTCTTTACTCTTAAACTTGTGTCCCCTTGTCCTGTGAGTGTCCATCCCACACTTATTTTGTTTATACTTTCATTATCAATTCAAAAATATCCATGACTTTGTGGCTTCCCTGTCAAACTTTTCTTGCTAAGGCCAAGACAAAGTTGTTTTTGAGGCTTCCACTTTTCCTTTAGTGATGATGTTGATAACATATTGTGATGATTATGTAACCTGATGTTTGTTTTTTTGAATCGGAGTACAGTGACAAAAAGGATTTATAACAACTTGAGGTGACTTCACGTAGTCCTTTTTTGAAATCTCCCAAAGTCGATGCGGTCGGCAAGTTCTGAGGAAGCTTTCCTTAGCTGCAGAATGGCAGATTGAATATGACGTGCTGCTTCAATCACCGTGAATTCTTCAGAGGAAGTACAATCAGCAGCCATTTTGAGAGCACCTTCTTTGGTATTTCCACTGTTGAAAATAATGAGTCCTTGTTTTTTTGCGGATTCGTCCAATGCAGTGTTTGATTTTTTTTTTTTCTCCCCAAGATATTGAACATTTAATTTTTGGAGATTTATATTAAGCTGTTTCAGCTAATGCATCAATGTACTTCAAGTATCGGAGATGTATGGAGGTCATATATTCTGGCTGTCGATCTACCACGGATGACTCTACGTAGTGCACAAGGTGTTCAGAAGCCTTGGTACGAACATCCTGCTTCAAAGTTTCCTTTTTTCTGAATGCTGCTGCACATGCCCAATTGAGGTATTCTCATTTATCGTACATTCATGATTGTAGAAACCATTGCTTCCTCTTTTTGTAAGCATTGGTAAATCAATCATTCAATGTTAAGCTGGTGTTGGCTTCGTGGTTAGGTGGGCTGACGTGGGATCTACGGGGATTGGGATCTTCGGTCCTGAGTTTGAGCCCTGTTGCTGCTGAATTAGCAAGAGTGGGGTTGACTCAGCCTGTCATTCTTCCGAGGGTTGGCGAAATGAGCAACATTGTACTGGTATTGGGGAACAGCACAGCGGCTTAGTCATGCCCAACAAAATGATAGCTACCCAGCAGGCAAACTGCCATTAGCAAGAGGAAGAGAAAATAATAAGAAGAAGATTCAATGTTTTAATCTGCTTGCTTTGACATTGCTTTCAGTTGCATCATATTCACAACTGCCAAGCATTAATTCAAATACCTTTTTTTTTTATTATTTCTTTTCTTTCGGCCTTTATTGCAGAAAAGGCAATGCTTGGCATTACTCCAGAGGAATTTGACATCGGTAGTTGAACTTGATTTCTAAGAAATGTACCTCCAGATTTGTTTGAAAGATTCTTCCACAGAAGAGAGTGCCTTGTCTCTACTTTTTTGCTGAGGGTGTTACTGATGCTCTATTATTTCGGTGAATCTGCTGGAGCAGCTCTGTGATATCCATAATCCCCAGATGTGCTTTCAGGGAGCTGCGAACAAACTGTCCAGTACTTGGATGTCCTACCTGCGGTTAGGCTAAACATGCTGGAGCAGCTGCCTTGACTTTGGGTCCATTTACTTGGGTGAATTCCTTAACAGGCTCATTGGGCAGATCAGGATCAACATGTAAAATGCATTGAACACTTGATACGTTGAGAGAAAAGAAATGACATGAACACAGTACTGTATTAAAATTATGTTGTCAATGCATTTCATGTGTTCACTCCAAAAGCATTTCCAAATTCAAAACGTTTTGTTTTGATGTACTTGAAATACAATAAGAGTACTGCACAATATATTGTGTCATTTGATACCTACCAAGACTGTTTATATGAACAGAGATGGTTGGTCATTTGCGGTACTGAAGTTTTTCGCCATCGTCGACGCAGTGTCGCGTAGTTTAGTTATTGGCCTCTGACTAATAGCCACCATCACAGAACCTTTAGACAAGGTGTTTTGAATACTCCAAGGGTATTACTATTTAAAATTGAAAAGCACACACTTCATCATTTCAACTAATTAAATTACTCCTAGCTCTTGGACTAATTTTCGATAACAAAATCATGTCTACCTCGTGCGCTTTCTCATCAATGGGAACATTTGTGCAGTTAAGTGTTATTTCAAATGGAGAACTCACAGGCCCGTCACTTTTTGTATGTCCATCGATGTGACCACAAATCAGATGTGACCATTTTGGGTGTGGTAAATGTTAGTCGATGTGGAGTTTTTCTTCCTTTCTGTTGAACCGAAAGTCACAGTACTAGGTGATTCATTCTATCACGGAAAAGTACAAAGCTTTGCTTTTTGTATGACTGTTTGCTACATGTGACTTTTTATCAGCCTTAATTACTTGTAAATTAGGCTTTGGAATGTATTACATTCTCATTTGAATCATAAAAAGTATTGCATGGCTTTATCATCATCTGGCTACCTCGAAGTGGGAAGTTTTGAACAGTACTTTCAGCTCACGCAGGGCTGGCAGAATAGCTTATAGGTTTGCGATACACTTTGAGTTAAGCTTCTTATGCAATACGTTTTGAGCTGATGCATTTAAAAGACGCGAAGCCGGAGGACCCGTATGTTGCACTAGTCGTTTGTGGATATTAAGACCCACCGATGTCTTTCATGAGGAAGACGCAAGTTATTTCCAAGCACCCTGACAAATTACAAATTTCTGCCACTTCAGTTGAATACCAGGTTTGTTGGCTGGTTTTGTGAAAAGACTTGGGCCAAAATATTCCCTGGCTGACCCAGAATAGGTAGGAATAATTTGGCTGCCAACTTAGTAGTAACAGTCCGCAGTAATAATCATACTCTTTTGATTTGCAATCCATAATGTGTGTGGCAGGCAGGAAGAGTGAGAAAAAGTTGAATAGTAAGTTTACAAGAAACAGAGAATTACATAATTGAGTAGCGATTAATCACGCATCTGTTACTCAATGCCTGTGGTGTGTATTCTTATGCTGTAATGACATTTGTCAGATCCGCCAGCGTTTGAAAATATCACGCATCCTCACACTTTAACCCTCTCATAGTCTAAATGGAAGATAACACGACATGGAAGAAAGGACAAAAACAAAGGAAAAGAAGAAGCTCGGAGCTTTGTGCTTTCCTATAATTTACCTCGTTTTACAGAAAAATAACTTTATTGGATTAGAAGATAAATTGTTGAGCTAACCGGAGTACAGATTGTGCATAGAGTATGATTCAAGCGTTGTGTTGGGCATAACCTTGTACTTTTCCCTTGATGTGTTATTCAGCATGATTTGTCAACTATGATATACAGATGACTAAGCAACCAAATATTGCCCTTCATATGACACGTCTTATCGCATAATACACTCAACCCTCAGTCTCCAAACTTTAGTTAGAAAAATAAACTTCCCTTTGACAAGTCTATACCATTCCTTGACTGCTCAATTATAATAATTTCTTCCTGCCATTTTGGGAAAACTAAAACTCAATATTAAATACAATGTGAGCTTTGCCAAACACCCCGTTCCATACCTCTGCCCCCCCTCTCCCATTCCCAGAAGTTTTGCTGAAAATCTACATTTGATTCTTTATGACAGATTTTATTGCTTTTTACACCAGTTCTTTTCTGTTGTGAAGGCCCAGCTTCTTTACTGTAAAACATTTTCCCATTGAAATTCTCACCTTGTACTGAATGCTCGAAAAAGCAAGAAATGTCGGACATATCTTCAGCATTACCCCAGCCTAACAGACCTGTCTCCTTGTCAGACCATATTTGATAAAAGGTTCTGCTGAGAGGTCAGCTTTCCGGTTTCACTGGCCTTGATCAACAATGCGGGCTACGCTTCACCATGTGTGCGTATAATTCCCCCCACTCTTGTCAGACGGATCTGTTTGTGATGTTCGAGAACAATTACCATTATTATTATTATTTTTTTCTATTCCATGTATACCTGTCAAGTCTGAATTATAAGAGTGTGTATTATCACACTTTGATTGTACTCCAATTTTGCTTTTCTCATCTGTCGTTTGTAATGAATGCTGATATTAATATAATAATAATAGTTCCCTTACAAGGAACTTCAACACATTAGGCCCATCAAAAGGTGCGATATTGTTGCCAACCTCTGGTTGTTTGTCCATGTTCTATCCTTTCAAATGCTGATCATCAAGCAAGAAGCAGCATGTACTGTTTTTAAAAGTCTTGGTATGACTCGAACGTGGTTCAAACCACCGACCTCTCAGGACTCAGAGTGGCTGCTGTAAGCCTATAACCATTACACCAGTCTGACTCGGTGACATGTGATCGATTGCGTGAAGCAAACAATCATTTGTACACATGTTTTAATTTTTTCTCTCTCTCCCACAATAAGTGATACTTGAGCAGCATTGAAAGGAGCATTCGCAAAAAGTTTAATCTTCTTAACTGTCCATCATGTTGCTGCGGAAGATAAGGAGGGAGAAGAGTGGTCAGTGTAAAAGGGCTGTTGGTGCCAATCGCTTTGCATCTGTCAAGTACTAACAAACGTGCAGTTTCGTGTGAGGTTAGGGACGATGTTACTTTTTATTTCTCCTCGTTTGCTGCGTGCCTGTTCAGAAAGGAAGCATCGATGGAGTTTGTACAGATCGATGTTTGCAACTCGATGTGCTTTGGCCTCTGGCCTCAGGCCGAGCTGTGCTGGTTTAAACGGCTCTCCAAGCTGTCAAGAATGTGGGGAAAAACTGCGCTAACTCAAGCAAAAATGGCCCTTTTTCTTTTATCTTCTTGTATACTATCCCCTCCCTTTCCTTTTTTTACATTCCTGCTGGTGTAGTATTCTTCCATTTTACTGGCTGCAGCTGAAATCTTTATTCCAGGCTTGTCTTCTGCTTAATTTTGGTTGATATTGTCACATAATGGCAAAATATTTCAGAATGCAGATCTGTAAATTGAATATTAATACTCATTAAAGGTAGAGTAGGGAACAATAGTGTGTGTGTGTGTGTGTGTGTGTGTGTGTGTGTGTGGTGGGACATGGTACACTTTTGTCAAGACACACACAAAAACTTTCAATATGACAGATTCAAATGAATAACAGTGAATGACTGCTTTTGATTTCGTTGAATATTGTTCACCTTTATCCATTCAGCTGTTCTGAACACTTCCTGCTGTGCCGAATGCAGTCTTCTCTTACCCTTCCACTATATTGCTTCCTGTTTGGCCATACCATGTGCTTTGCCACCTGAATGTCTGGAGGTAAACAGTTTCCTGACAATTTGGCAATGAAGCAAATATTTTCATTCATTTTGGTTTTGTGTTCCTTCAAAACGTTAACACGCTGGCATGCTGCATACTAAAGTATGAGGTGTGTTCATGTTATATTAACGAGATACTCACAATAGTCCAAAACGTGACTATATATATATCATATAATTATATATTAGCGTGTCTTGGACTTGTCAGAAAACCAAACGTTTATTTAATCGTTGATGTTCAGATGCAGCTTAGTCCAAAACTTGCATTCATTTAAAAGACTAGAAAACTCCCTTCGGAGCATTCCTGGGTGCTTCGACGACGCGTATGCAAACTTTGGTGAATGGGCCAGCCCTGTTGTTTTGTTTTTTCCTATGATTTCAGACATACATACTCTACCGGTCTAAGGTATTAGAACACCCCCTTTTTCAAGTTTTTACTGAAATTGAAGCAGTTAATGTTTCATGTACTCTGAAATTAAAACATGAACAAATAAACAATTGCAGATAAAAAATAAAATCGTGGAATCGTTTTGTTGAACAAAATTTAATCTAAATTTTTGACTCAACAAAGTAGCCACCTTTGCAGATATAACAGCCGAACATACTCGTGGCATTCTTTCTACAATGGAAATCAAATATTGTTCAGAAGTTCTTCCCAACATGTTGCAGAAGTTCCCACAAATGTGTTTGCACTTGCAGGTTGCTTTGCTTTCACCATTCTGTCCAGTTCATCCCCCAACCAGCTCGATGGGTTTAAGCCTGGAGACTGTGCTGGCCATGTCCATGATTTGAAGCCTACCGTCTTTGTTCTTTTTCTAAAGGTAGTTCTGACATAGCCTGGAGGTACGTTTTGGGTCGTATATCTTGCTGTAGGATGAACCCCTGACCAACTAGGCGTAGACACAGAGGGTATTGCATGGTGCTGCAAAATGCTGTGGTAGCCCTTTTGGTTCAGGGTGCCAGTCACTCTGTGCAAGTCGCTGACTGGATCCAGCAAAAGAGCCCCAGATCATCACGCTTCCTCCTCCATGTTTGACAGTTGGTGCCATTCACTGAGGAACCATCCTTTCGCCCACTTGACTGCGTACAAAAACCCTGCGTGACGAACCAAAGATTTCAAATTTGATTCATCCGGTCAATAAGACCTTCTTCCAGTTTTCAGTAGTCACTTGCAGTGCTTCATGCCCGGCAAGCCTCTTTTTCTTATTTCTCATCTTAGCAATGGCTTTTCTTACTGCCACTTGACCTGTCAAACCTGCAGCTCGAAGTCTTCTCTTCACAGTTGAAACTGAAACTTCCTTACTTCGACCAGTGTTGAAGCTGTGCTTGAAGCTGCTGTCCTGTGAAGCCGCCTATCACGCAAGCTGTTGACTTCTCAAAAACTTGTCTTTGATTGTGTTGGTGGCTTTGGTCTGCCAAACCTCTTCCTGTCAGTTTCCTCAGTTTCCAAGTGCCTTTTGATGTGTAGGAAACTGTACCTCACTGACACCTTGGCTTCTTGCAATTTCTCTAAAGGAAAGACCTACACTTTTAAAGGGTTATAATGGTCTTTCTGTCTTCCTTTGTTAATTGTCGTTTTCTTGCCTTTATGGTAGCAATATACTACTTCCTGCAGTGCAATATTATCCAAATAATACTTCAGAGTCTGTAGCAATACAGTATCTGTTCCACCACTGCTTTCATACAGACAGAGGGTTTGTAACTAATCAACAAAAGTTGGGACACCTGTAGGAATTGTTTTCAACTTTCAAGGCTTCATTTACTTCCATTGCTGCAGAACAGCTGCAGTTGCTAACCCATTACTTGTTCCCTGAAAAGGGCCTTTTTAACGACTCTGAAATTTACATTATTTTTTCAGTTTTTGGTGACCTAAACTTTTTTTTTTTTAATCTCTGGAAGTTTACCGCTTAAGGCCCAGTCACACCTTGACGTTTTAGCCAGCAATGCAACGTATTAAAATGTATGTAAAACGCTGGCTTACGTTGAACTTTTGATGTTTTTTTTTAAGATTCGGACGTATTCATAACGACTTGGTCTTATGCATAACGTATTAGTAACGGACACAGAACGTTTCGTTGTGTTATAGATAACTTATACCAACGAATGCTGAACCTGTTGTCTGCCTTCACAACCTATGCCCAACGATAGTCTAACTTATGCATAGCGCGCTGCACGCATCGCCGACGATGACGTGGCGTAGGTTATGAAAAGCTGACGCACAACGATTTAAATCATAACCGCTGGAGAAATGGAAGTGTCAACATCGCAGTCACACCTTGGCGATCTTGCCAGGCGTATGCTGACCTCTGAAAAATGCGTCTAAAACGCTGGCGCACGTCGAATACGGTATGGGTAAGTTTGGTATGCGTGAATAAACGCTAAAGTACGCTATCATACGTCGTATTAATGTGGAGTACGTCTTGTAATTTTAAACATGTTGAAATTTTACGACGTACTTGCCATATGACACACGCTCCGCATGCGATGGGAATAAGTTGTACGCACGATATGCGATCGTTGACACACATCGACACACGCTACTTGAAAGGTACTCATAAGTCGAAACACGTCAAGGTAATGGTTAGCGTCAGTGTTCCAGACTCCTGGTTTTTTTTTTTTCTTCGGTATGACAGTGTTCAGTGTACAGTGCGGTTATGATTTAAATCGTTGAGCGGCAGCCTATTAATTATATTATATTACAACCGCACTAGAAATCGAAGTGTCAACATCACCATCATACCGAAGGAAGGAAGAAGAAAAAAAAAAAAAGGGAGTCTGGAACACTGATCTAACCATTACCTTGATGTGTTTCGACTTATGAGCACCGTACAAGTAACGTGTGTCGATGTGTGTCAACGATCGCGTAACGTGCCTACAACATGTTACTCATAGGTTAGAAATAAGTTCGGTACGCTAAACATTACCTCGACGTGTTTCGACTTATGAGTAACTTACAAGTAACGTTGTGTCGACGGTGTCACCGATCGCGTGACGTGCAAAACTTATGGCCACGTTATGCGGAACGTGTGAGTCATACGCTGGCATAAGTCTTAAAATTTCAAGCATGGAAATTTGAGGACAACCGAAAAGTACAACGTTTAAAGCCAGCGTACTACGACGTATGACAGTGTTTTTCAGCGTGCTCTCAATGTTATCAAACTTACCCATAACGTATTTCGACGTGTACCAGC
>CM068956.1:131779726-131793589 GCA_035128595.1 Eptatretus atami
CTACTCCCTTCACCCTCCTCTCTCTTCTCCCCCTCCCCCCTTCTCTCTCCCTATGACTTAAATATGACTTTTTTCACCTTTTATTTACACATTGTAACCCACAACCTTCAAGTGAAAAAGAAATTCGACAAATTTCATAAAATTAATTTATAATAAAAAACTGGAATATCTTAGTTGGATAAGTGTCCACCCCTGAAAATAGCAATTGTAAATTAGCTCAGGTGTAACCAATCACATTCAAACTCACACAAGTTAATTGGCCTCCACCTGTATTAAATCGCAGTGATTATGATTATTTCAGAATAAAATCAGCTGTTTCTGTTTGTTTCCTCTGCTGGGTAGTGCATTTCACAGCAAAGATTCAACCATGAGCACCAAGGAGCTTTCAAAAATCCTCGGATACAGTTGTGGAAAGGCACAGATCAGGGGATGGGTACAAAAAGATTTCAAACCAAGATCAGGCCATCACTCCAAACTGGATGACCAGGCAAGGCGGAGAATGATCAGAGAGGGCAACAAGAGGCAAATGGCAACTTTGAAAGAGTTACAGGCCGATATGGCAAAGACGAGTCACTGTGTGCATGTGAAAATAATATCCCAAGCACTCCACAAGGCTGGCCTGTATGGTAGGGTGGCAAGAAGGAAGCCATTACTCAAAAAAGCCTATCTTGAGTCCCATTTGAGGTATGCAAAAAACCTTTCTGGAGATTCTGAAGCCATGTTGCAAAAAGTTTTGTTGTCTAACGAAACCAAGATGGAACTTTTAAGTCTAAATGCAAAATGTTGTGTTTGGCACAAACCCAACACAGTACATCACCCAAAGAACACCATCCCTACTGTGAAGCATGGTGGTGACAGCATCATGTTATGGGGATGTTTCTAATTAGCAGGTGCTGAGGCACTTGTCAGAATAGAAGGGAAAATGAATGGAGCAAAATACAAAAAAATCCTCGAGGAAAACCTGCTGTCCTCTGCAAGAAAGCTGAAATTGGGACAGAAGCTCACCTTTAAGCATGACTATGACCTGAAGCACACAGCCAAAGCTACATTGGAGTGGTGAAGGAACAAAAAGATAAATGTCCTTGAGTGGACCAGTCAGAGCCCCGACCTAAATCTCATCAAAAATCTGTGGCATGACTTGAAGATTGCTGTCCATTAACACTCCCCACGCAATTTTCCTGAGCTTGAACAGTTTTGTGCAGAAGAATGGACAAATATTGCCCAATAAAGGTATGCAAAGTTGGTGGAGACCTATCCCAACAGCCTCACAGCTGTAATTGCTGTCAAAGGTGCTTCCACCAAGTATTAACTCAGAGGGGGTTGAGACTTATCCAACCAAGATATTCTAGTTTTGTATTTTAAATTAATTTTCTGAAATTTGAAGAATTTGTTTTTTACTTGGAAGTTGTGGGTTACGATGTAAATAAAGGTGGAAAATGTCATTCCTTTCTATAAGGCAACAAAAGGGCAAAATTTTGAAACCGGGTGTAGACTTTCTCTATAGGCACTGCATATGTATTGTCGTGTCCCGGTCAATTAACACTGATGTTGCATGGATGACCTGAACTGGCTTTTTACTCCCTCAGACGAAGTTCCAAATTAATGCTGGGTTTGCGTGCGAGAACTGAGGAGAGACACAAGAACTTTAGCTCTTGTAAAACTAACAGGTATATTTCCCGAAACACAAACAACCAGGGAAGGATTGACCCGATGAAAGGAATACGATGGTGGGTTGGGAGGGAAGGAAAGAAATGCAATTAATGAATAATTGTATGCAATGAGAATAAAATAAATCTAAATAAACTAAGGCGCCTCACGATGGACTCAATCACAGATGGGAAAAGGACAAAACTTGGGGCACTCAGCTGCTGGAGGATAAGCAGGCAATTATAAAGCAAGCAGACAATGGAGAGATGAACAGGCGGTGACTGCATATGACAGGATCCAGGGACGATGAATGGGGTGACGCACAACGACAACAGGCAGAGCCAGAGGCAGGCAGGCAGATGCTCTCCTCAGAGAAAGCTCTCCTCACAATTCGTTCTCCTCAGAACTCCACGAACCTCACACACGCACCACCCCCACGTGATCTTCAGCTCCACCCTTTTCTCTTGCAATGTCTCCCAGTGCCCCCGGTAAAGGTTTACATCGGGGTTATATTCACAATTTCCTGAACCATAATCCCAAATTAATTATTAACATGCACCACCCCCTGTATGGTACACATTCAAACAAGATGATCCTTAAGCTGACATGTCCCTACTTACTACATCGAGATTGGCTAACTACTCGTACATGGACTATGCTATTCTATACATATATATATGTGTGTGTGTGTGTGTGTATATTGCATGTTTTTTCCATCAGCAAGGAATCCTGTGATTCCTCCTTTAAAAGTACACTATCTAATAAAGCTTGTAAAACTAGTATACTCATGAATGTCAGCTTAAAGGCCAAAGCACATCTTCAAACATTCCCTACATCCCAGCGCACAAGGCCAGAACCCATCATTCCCATCCACTTATGAGTGAAGGCTTAATAGTCCACCTATTAAAAAATATAAATGGTAAAAACATTATACATGATAACAAAGCAGAGAAAGTGTACTTTGGCTTTGCCCGAAGGCCAAAGTACACAGTCTAACAAAGCTTATCAAACAAATGTACAAATGCACTTTGGCCCAAAGGCCGAAGCACCTGGTCAAACAAACACATACACCCTCGTCCATGGAGCCAAAATGCATGATCATACCAATGCATACATCTTAACCCCCTTGGTGGGCTGGCATTGCTGGCAAAAATGGTTGGCTAACTGACAGTGGGTCTTGTTGTAGCAGCTAACTCATTGCTTCCTTGCAGTGGGCAGTTCTGTGGCTTTCACAGACTGTAACGAAAAGGCAGTAGTCGCTATTTTAACTAAGTCTTATTTCTCGGTTGCAAAATCCCTGTAAACCGTGTAATGGATGCTTAAATAGGGTGGATGTGTGGCAGGCACCCTCTATCGGTCAGAACTCTTCCAGTAAATGCTGCTGTGATGGAAGCATTAACTGTCACCATTCCAGTGAAGAGGTACTATTTGGTACATATGTTATACAGACTCACCTCATAATACCTTTTTTTTGTTGTTGTTTTTTGCTTTTTGTTTTTTGTTTTTTGTTTTTTTGTGTGTATCTTGGACTGCAATAAGTATCTTGTTCATTGAATAGGCCTAATTTGAACACTCTCATGCTTCTTTCATGCAATGAATATACTGTACTTCACATTTGGTGTACCTTTGATTTAGAGTGCACTATATTGTTTCATTGTAATTGTAAAGTAGCAGATTTCCCATTTTTCTTGATGTTTGCAGTCTCTTGTCCTGCTTTCTCGAGCTGAATGGGTGCAATGCGCATATAGCATCCAGTTTCTCGTTCAATATTGTCGATTTTATGAAAATTTCCATTAATGTACTCAGCCTACGAAGACCTGTTCAGAATTCCAATACAAATTTAAAAGTTATTTTGAAAACATTACTTATAAACTCCACTTGAGATTAATATTCATTATGGCAAACATTCGACAAAACATCTGTTCCACTTAAGAGCAGGTGTTGAATAATATTCATCATGGTACAATGCAGAAACGGGAAGCTCATCCAAGTTCATTTCCAGCTGAGTCAAAGTTAAGACAGGTTAATCTATCTGCACACACGTTTGGCTGAATAGAAGTTCGTTTTTGGCCAAAAAGATTGGGGAAAAATTTGTGTAAACAGTTTGCATACATCTTGAAAGAATGATCCTGCACCTGCAAAAGTTGGCAGAGTTGTTGATCTTTTCAATATCGTTTTCAACCAGTGTTACCCATTTTTCCCAGCAAATGCTGAGTGCCACGTTTTACCTGCCCATTGTGGTTTAACCTCAAGTGATTTGTCATCTTTGGCTCTGATAAAAGACAGACATTAGCTGTAAAACTTCAATTATATGCATGCAATGAACTATCCAATGGTTAACACGTTTACGTTCAGGGAAGTGTGTGGCTGAACAAAGTTTGCCACAAACAAAAGTGCAATCCAAACAGTATTTGCTGAGTCCAGGCTCTAGGATGTGAGACAAACTATAATTTTTGATGGAAACATTTGGGAGCTGGCAAAAACTGAATTTGCAAACTTTGTATTCAGCTCATGCAGTCTATCTGTCTGTCTGTGTAATGCCATCAGATTCAAGAAAATTGCACACAAATGGGAGCAAGAGGAAGGATGTGCATATGTGTGTGCATATATATATATATATATATATATATATATATATATATATGTATATATATGCACATCAGGTTCTAATCAGGTTATTGCTGCTGGCGAGGCAGAGTAGCTGATGGTGGTGGCAATGGTTGCACCTGAGTGAGAGAAGAGATATGCTCTTTGAGGTTGGAAGGTAACAAACAGCATCAAAGTCTTGACTTTCATGGTTTTCAGCATCCACATGGTGCAGAAAGGTGAAGTGCTCAAAGGGGTTGAAAAAGGTTGGGTGGTGGCATTTCTCTCCCTTCCACCCCTGGAAAATGCATGCATATCTGACAAAAAACAACCTCAGATAATTACACAAAGCCGACGACAAGTGTCTCTCAGGAGACCCAGAAAACATCTGGCCAACCTCAACATTGAGCTTTCAAACTTGTCTGCTTCCTCAAAGACCTGGTGGTGCCTTGTTAAGTCTGTTTCTGGAATATGCTCCCCCCATCCCCAATCCCTTCCCTCACTTCAAATGACACCATAGCTGACTTTGTGTGAAGGCCAAATGTCTCTTCTATTTGCTTCCAAATCTCACACCCAAACCCTCACTCCCTGTACCGAGCCTACCTTGTCATGCCCAACTTCTCTTGAAGTCTGTGTCTTGCTCAACTGAGAAGGTAAAGTTTTTTTATTTATTTATTATTTTATTTTACTTTATTTTATTTTATTTTTTTAAAGCAACCCTTGACTCCGATTCTGCAACAGGCCCAGGCGACTTCAGCACACATGTCCTAAAAACAGCTCTGCTACTCTTGGACATCCTCTTTTTGCTCTGTCAACTCGTTTTCCTTCAGTCATTTTTTTGTATTCTTGGAAATCAGCCATCATCACTAATACACAAAAAATGGTGCAAAAAGAGATGCCCTTAAGTCCTGGCATATTAGCTTACTTCCAACCTCCTCGACCAAGCCAACGGTCTGGCAAAGTTTGACTTAAAAAAAACACTTTAATATTTCGAGCAATGTGAGGTGGTGCTCCATTCTGTTGAAAGTTCACTCTTTGTAACAAGTTGGGATTTTCTTAGAGTTGTGAAATAAAGAACTCTCGTAGCATGTTAAGGTAGGAAATGCTGGTGACAGTGCATTCATCAAAGAAATAGGGTCCATATATGTGAGAACGTGACATGGCACATCAGCCATTTACTTTAGGTGAATCCCTTTCGTGTTCATACAATTCATGCGGATTTTCTTTTCCTCATATCCTACAATTGACGATTAACTTTGCCTGATATGTGAAATGTAGCCTCATCACTAAAAATGAGGATTGATTAAATCATGTTCGTCCAATTCTATCCGTTCAATTAATTATTGACAAACATTTATTCTTGTTTCATAATCCTCTTCTGGAAGTTTACGAACTGTTTGCATTTTATAACATTTAAACCTCAATTCTTTATGAAGGATATCATGAACAGAGCGTTTTGGAATGTTTAACTCAAGTGATGCTTTCCCAATTGACTTTTAGGATCTATTGGTAAATGCCTCCATAACAGCATTTGCCCTTTCATTTGATTTTCTTGGCCTTCCATCATGTTTCCCCTTAAGGACAGATCCACTAGCCTCAAACTGATCCACCTATCTTCGTACGGAATGCGTTTCAGACACTGGTTTGTTCATTTCGCCTTAAACACCTTTGGACTTGAATGATTTAACCACATTCAACAACAAATCTCACAACTTGCTTTCTCTTGAGGACTTGTCATTTTATCAGAAAATAGGGTTTCTCTTGAAACAGAGAGAAACTAACAATGAATATACACAACAAATTATAACTGACAAGTCCAATCCATGTACACTTATCAAATTTATGACTATCTCAAATAACAATAAAACTATTAAAAGTTGTTTTGGTATAATCATTTTTAGACACCGTGTATGTGTACAGACCAGTCGCTTTAGATTGTTGGCCTTGACACAGTGCCAGATGAGTAACATGAATGATTTGACATATTCATCGTTTCTATGTTACCTCCATCAACAGATTAACAACATGGCAGAATAAAAGTCGTAAATGCTGAGTTGAACAAACGTCCTGAACTCATGGACTTGGTTAAGTAAAGCACGTCGTCTGGGACCCGGCCATCGGTTTTCCGCCGAACGTTGCTGATTGTGACGTCATCGATTCCCTCTGAATATTCTATCTATAATCGATTTTTTCAATCCGGTATCACTTGCGTAAATACATGAAACACATAATGTGAAAATTTCGGAAGTATGGACAGAATATGTTCGGAGAAAAGTGTGTTAGAAGTTCCACGCGTACGCCCATTATATTTTGATTATTTATATATATATATATATATAATATGGGCCATTTAATTTTTAATTAAACCCCTAAATATTTGTATATATGCATATATATTTAGATATATGTGTATATATATATATATATATATTTAGTATATGTGTACTGTATATATATATATATATATATATATATATGTGTATATTATATATATATATATATTTAGATATATATATATATATATATATATATATATATATATATATTATATGTGTATATATATAGATTATATTTTATATAATATAATATATATATATAATATATTTAGATATTTGTTGTGTATATATATATATATATTTCGATAATTTGTTATATATATGTATATATATATAATATATATATATATATATTTAGATATATGTGTATATACTATATATGTATGTATATATATATATATTAGATATTTGTGTGATATATCTTCTTCTTCTTCTTCTTTCGGCTAGCTCCCGTTAGGGGTCGCCACAGCGGATCAACCGTCTCCATTTCGCTCTATCCTCCACATCTTCCATTTACACTCCAACCACCCGCATGTCCGCCCTCACCGTATCCATGAACCTCTCTTTGGCCTTCCTCTTCTCCTCCTGCCTGCGGCTCCATCTTCAACATCCTTCTCCCGATATACTCCGCTTCCCTCCTGTGCACATATCCAAAACATCTCAATCTCGCCTCTCTCACTTTGTCTCCAAACCGTCCTACCTGCGCTGTCCCTCTAATATACTCATTCCTATCCGTCCATCCTCGTCACTCCCAACGAGAATCGCAGCGTCTTTAACTCTGCCACCTCCAGCTCCGCTTCCTGTCTTTTTGTTAGTGCCACCACCTCCAAACCATACAACATAGCTGGTCTCACTACAGTCTTATTACTTTCCCCTTCACTCTTGCAGCTACCCTTCTGTCACAGATCACTCCTGCAACTCTTCTCCAACCACTCCATCCTGCCTGCACTCTCTTTTTCACTTCTCTCCCACACTCTCCGTTACTTTGGACAGTTGCTCCCAAGTATTTAAACCCATCCACCTTCCCCCACTCAACTCCTTGCAACCGCACCATATATATATATATATATATATATTATATATATATTATATTATATATATATATATATTATTAGATATCCTAGTACGTACCCATACGTGCAAAAAAAATTAAAAACTTTCAAAACGTCAGCCAGAAACAACAACCACACAGGCCATTCCTTTGCTCTCGCATGCCTGTACATGCGTGGCCATACGTGCGTGCCGGTACGTGCGTGGTCGTACGTGCAAACCAAAAAAAAAAAAAAAAACTTTCAAACGCGAGCCAGAAACAACAACCACACAGGCCGTTCCTTCGCTCACGTATGCCCGTACGTGTGTGCCCGTACGTGCAACCCCCCCCCCCCCCAAAAAAAACTTTCAAACAACTACACTGGCCGTTCCTTCGCTCTCGTAAATAACGACTGGATTGGGGCATTGTGTTTATCTATAAATGCGCATAAGAAATCGAGAAATTATTAGAATACACTAAGTCATCACTATCCGGAAGTGGTGCGTGCCCGTACGGAATGTTCACATGCATTCCACGAATTATCGCTTACATTGAAGTAACAACTGCTATGATACTTACACACAGAGTTAATTAAAATCCAAATTAAAATCAAGTTTACCTCCCTGTCTTTGCTTGCCATGCATTCGCTGCGATTGACCATTGCCACTCCTACGCCACAGTAACTAAGGCACCGATCCCCATCGTAACCGGCATGGCACGTGACGTCATTGTCGGCCGGCCGCGCACCGGCCTACGCAGCCACGCCTACGCAGCAACGTCCCTTTCATTGGTTGGTAAATAAATGGCCATAACTTGGGAAGCACTTGTCCGATTAATATCAAACCTTGAAAGACACATACTCAGGTCCCCAGCAATATACCTGGCA
Source organism: Eptatretus atami (assembly GCA_035128595.1). Classification (NCBI taxonomy): domain Eukaryota; kingdom Metazoa; phylum Chordata; class Myxini; order Myxiniformes; family Myxinidae; genus Eptatretus; species Eptatretus atami. The sequence goes on from CM068956.1 coordinate 131,788,212, forward strand.
AGTTTCAATTAGATCGGACCAGTGGTTGTTGAGAAACAGCGGTCACACACACACGCACACACACACACATTGCTGGATTATAGTTAAATGTGTACATATATAATATATACATATATGTATATATATATTATATATATAATATATATATATATATATATATATATATACAGCTCTGGAAAAAATTAAGAGACCACTGCAAAATTATCAGTTTCTCTGGTTTTACTATTTCTAGGTATGTGTTTTGAGTAAAAATGAACATTTTTGTTTGATTCTATAAACTACTGACAACATTTCTCCCAAATTCCGAATAAAAATATTGTCATTTAGAGCATTTATTTGCAGAAAATGACAACTGGTCAAAATAACAACAAAGATTGAGTGTTTTCAGACCTCAAATAATACAAACAAAACAAGTTCTATTCATTTTTAAACAACACAATACTAATGTTTTAACTTAGGAAGAGTTAAGAAATCAATATTTTGTGGAATAACCCTGATTTTCAATCACAGCTTCCATGCGTCTTGGCATGCTCTCCACCAGTCTTTCACATTGCTGTTGGGTGACTTTATGCCTCCTGGTGCATAGATTCAAGCAGCTCGGCTTTGTTTCATGGTTTGTGACCATCCATCTTCTCTTGATCACATTCCAGAGGTTTACAATGGGGTTCAGGTCTGGAGATTGGGCTGGCCATGACAGGGTCTTGAGCTGATGGTTCTCCATCCACACCTGATTGACCTGGCTGTGTGGCATGGAGCATTGTCCTACTGGACAAACCAATCCTCAGAGTTGAGGAACATTGGCAGAGCAGAAGGAAGCAAGTGTTCTTCCAGGACAACCTTGTGCGTGGCTTGATTCATGCGTCCTTCACAAAGACAAATCTGCCCGATTCCAACCTGGCTGAAGCACCCCCAGATCATCACCGATCCTCCACCAAATTTCACAGTGGGTGCGAGACACTGTGCTTGTTGGCCTCTCCAGGTCTCCGTCTAATCATTAGATGACCAGGTGTTGGGCAAAGCTGAAAATTGGACTCATCAGAGAAGATGACCTTACTCCAGTCCTCTACGGTCCAATCCTTATGGTCTTTGCAAACCTCAGCCTGGCTCTTCTTTGCTTCTCATTGTAGTCGGGTCAAAATACCACCTGACCCACAACAAATTGCAACAAAAGGTTTTTCAGTGGTTTTCATTCCTATTGGATATACTGATCAATATAAAAAAGTCTACCCAAATCTGACATCCGGAAATGGGTTAAAACAGTCATTTTCAAGATGGCTGCCACCGGGCTTTGAATAACTTAAACAGCTATAACTTCTTCAATAATTGTGATAAAAACATAATTGTTGGGTCTGGTCCATAGTTTTAATGGATCAGCAATCCACTGGTGTCAATAAAATTTAGATCTGATCGGTATTTAACATGAAATCCAAGATGGCGGCAAAATTCAAGAGTACAAAAATCAATAAATTTTAGATCTGAACCAAAATCACTGAACTCCTGTGTAGTATATGCTGATGTGTTGTCATTTGGGGAATCGTCAAAATTTTGGGTTAATTTTTGCCAACCTAAGTTTTTAGTGACTATGGACCATAAATTTATCAAAAATTCAGGTTGGCATTTTTTTGGCCGCCATCTTGGATTACTGGCTGACATCTTGAAATTTGCTATATAAAAACACATTATTGCCCATATCTCGACCAATTAATTAATAGTTGGATTTTGATGATGTTGATTTCTAAATATGTATAATTACACACTGGCCACATTGAACTCCAACTACATTACCTTAAACATGATGTTGAGTCACCAATTTAAAAATTATATCACTTTTAGTCTGTTGTAAGGGTTGATTAGCGACTTTTTCCTTATATGAAGAAATTTAAAGTGCGAAAACAGTTATTCATCTGAATCAGTTTCTTGATCTGACATGCAGTCCTATTGGGTATTCATACAGCTCTCTGGATTGGCTTCACACTTGCACAATTCTGTGCACTCTAAATTGTTTTGCTTGCAAGAACAACGAGCATTACACAAACTTTGCTGCAACCACACCTCACCAATTCTGTAACTTATTCAGGGGCTGGAGGCATTTTGGACAGAATTGGTTTCAGTTCACTGGTAGATTCTCGATACCATCCAAGCTTTGTTGGGTCAAGACGACAGGGCTTTGGAACAAGTATTCCTGCCACACATGGCACTGTAGATGAGCTCGGCGAATGTGTTACCACATGGCACCTTGTGTGGGTGGTAACTTCTCCACACCTTGATTTACGTTCAGGGTACGGAATGCATTCCATTGCAATTCCTTATCTTCAGTATATGACACATCCTTGGCATTGAAGAGATTGCAGATGAAATCTTCACAACCTGTGAGTACTTGTGGTGTAGGTGTCCTGACCTTTGCCCAATTCTGTCAGAGCACAGATCACATTGTCTTCTGCTGTTGTGAATGCTTTCCACCAGCTAGTCTTGCTCTTCCCATAGATTCGTCAGTAGTGTCACATCCCTTATTGCATGTAATCCTCTTATGCTGAGACTTTGCTGGCACCAAGTACATTATAGATTGGTTGCAGTTTAACATGCCGTCGGTTGTGCTTGTACCATGATGACTGTTGCTTCACTACCCAACTGTGGTAACTCTGACAATGCCAAGACCAACACGTCAGTCAGATGCATATATTGTGAACATGGAATCCTGATTGTGTGTATTTTCGCAGCATACAGGATGAGAAGAGTGTCTGCTTCTTCTTGCTATTGTTAAGGTCCACTATATCTGCTGGAGACTGGTTGGTGGATACACCCAGATGGGTTACTGTTGTGACTTGTGACTTACAGTTCTCTGCTACCTTTTGAGCAAGATAGAGTGTCAACAGCTCCTTGGTTTTAGTACTGCGCAGAAGGTAGTGAAGTCATTAATCTTTGTCGAGTCATCTATCTTGTACTCAGGAGTACGAGATGATCTCCCTCCAGTGCGTCTTTGTCTGGTGTTGTATTTCATTGATGCTTGAATGCTATAGTTATCAAACACGACACATGAGATGCTGTAATCGGAGGACTTCCTATCGATGGCATTCACAAAGTAGTTAGCCAGATCACTGCATTTTTTGATCGATTCTTTAGCCACAATCAGTTCATTGACCACAGCCATACCATCAAAGACTATGCATGTTTGCTCTAGGATTGCTACTTCTTCTGGAGATGGTTCCCTGTCACTGGCTCATCTGCAACGAGAGCCTCCAGTTGATGAATTAACTGTGGTTTATCTTCACATGGATGAAGACTTCCATTAGCTTTCATTAGCATACTGTTTGTAGTAGAGACTCATAGTTTCCAATAACCTCTTTTGAGATCGATCTCACGTGTAGAGTGTGTGATAACAAGGAGACCGGCCATCATGAAATTGGATGCCTTCAAATTGACTTCAGTTGATCCAGATGCTACCTTTATGTTGTACACCCTGCATTCCAGCCAAAGCACTTTCACCTTTGCATTTTGTCCATAGATTCTTTGCCCTTGGATTCTCTCCTTTACAAAATTGCAGTAAGCAGTTCTACCTCTCTCTTCAGTGCCAAGTATACTATCTTGAACATTTTGTGGCATGATGACATCTGTTGTGATGTTGTACAACTTCATTTCTGTACCATCTTCACACTTGGACACTGTGAAGGATTCTACTTTGACAGACTTATTTCAGTTGTAGAACATTATTTTCTTGGCGCATCACTATGCTGTTGGAGAGGCATGTGAGTATCGCGTGTAACTTTTGACATTCCCAACATTTCTCCATTTCCTGTGATATAGCTGTTAAGTGTGGGGTGCTGAGGCAATACCGTAGAAGTGCTTGGGATTGTTGGTTATACCAGAGATGCCACCATTGAACTCCTTATTTGGGAATGTGTGCATCGTACTGGTGCAGAGAAGATTGTGTAGAGCTAACAAGATCTAGGGCGACCTCGCTTCGCTTTAGCTGGGTAGAGTCCTGTGTAGCGAGGGCTGTTTCATACCGCCTGCTAGATCTCCAATATCTGTGACGTTAGTAGTTTCTGCATAGCATGGAGCATGCCACTTCGCATGTTGGTCCTTTAGCTGTTCTGCAGTTATATCACCCAGACGGTTATGAATTCCAAGGAATTCCAGTTCACCTAAATCAGCCCTACGACAGATAGAATGCAGAAATTTTTATATGATGAATATTGTTGCGAATTCGCGCCCGCCGGCGTGCGAACAGCCACGTGACTCGAATCGCGGCCGCCTCTCCCACCGGACGGACAATTCTGTCGTGACCCTCCGGGAACTATCGCCCGGAGCCAGTCACGGGTGGCCTTTCGACCTCACCACGATCGTGCCAATCGGCCACCCGCGTGGGATGGGTTTTCGCCAACTCGACCTACCTAAGTACCCATGCGGGATGTAAACCGGGCGATCGCACCTCGCCGCGTCGACTACGGACACGGCCGCTTAAGCGGTCCGTTCCGTGCTATCGGATAACGAGCGGTGTTATCGTCGGCCTCGACGGTTCAATTAATTAATTATCGGGCGTATCAAGCCCACTACGAAACCCTTTTACGTGAAGCAAGATGAGATTCAAACGAAGGAAAGGACGCAGCGAAACGGGGAACAATTCAACATAATGCACATTTATTTCACAACACAGACACAGACACAAAGCACACATATACAGCCAAACAAGAATCAGAATGCACATATATCAAGTACAACAAAAGAAACAATGACGCAGAGATACTACCGAATACGCGAACACTCGGCAACACTTATACAGTTCTACTTTACAGAGGCGCCGACAACATTTACTCAAAAGCAAAAGAAAAGGCACCCTCAAGACAAGGGGCAGACGGGGCCCGTGGGCCAATATGTGCGCGTGACCTGAAGGAGCGGCCAGGCCCGCGAGACCGGGGGGGGCCTACCCGCGTCCTCGTGACGAGCCGCAAATGCGCTGCGCAGCGGTGCCCAACTTCGTGCTCCTTCGCGGGTTTCGTTTGCACGCTTGGATGGGGTGGGAACGGGGCCCCTTTGTGCACTCTCTCAGCGCGGGGAAAAAGGGGGATTGTGATGCCCTGGGAGGAGAATGGCTGCCGCTTGGGTCCCACGACGAGCGATCCCACCGCGACCTCGTCGCCGACCGCCGTCTTCCTGCCTCGACCCGAGCTCCTTGCCTCTTCCCCAATTCTCCTCAGCCGACCCCAGAAAGCAACTTGATGCCTTCGCCACCCGACTCGACTCCGTTCTTCAACCCGACTTGACTGTCCCCAAACTCTGTGCTCGGCGTTTTATAGGCCGGCAGGAGAACCCAGTATGCAAATTTCCGGATCAGGATGAGCTCGGGGGCGAGCCACGCTCGCCCATTGATCTCTCTCTTT
>CM068956.1:131801102-131815043 GCA_035128595.1 Eptatretus atami
CATCAGCGTCCCCTTCTGCCTGAATAACTGTGCAGCCCACTTTCTTCAGCTGATCACCTATTAAGGTGATTAAGGTGATCACCTATTAAGGTGATCAGCTGTTGCTTGCTACTGCCGACAGATAGGAATTCATCTCTCTTTCCGTCAAATTCAGTTTCTCCGGTGAAGTTCACAGTCGGGTCGGATAGCTGTTGGTTGTCTGTCTCTGTGAGTGTTATCTTTATCGAGGCTGCCCATAGATATAAACATTGCTGTCATAGTGTTTTGTTGTGAAGTCGCATATGTCTGGTATTTTGCCATATGTATTCCTTCTTACACTTGAGATTGTGCAGAAAGGATAACCATCAGAACATACGCTTTTCGTCTTAAGGTGTGCCTGAAGGTGTGTGATCAGGTACTCTCAATCAGTGGCTTGGTACAGTGGTCATTGAACGGCTTGAGTGAGTTGTAGGTTTAGTCGGCCTTTCTCAAGATCTTGTTGTCTCAAGAGGATGGAGGGTATGGACTGAGCTAAACTCATCACGTCTAAGTGACAAATCACACTATCTGGGATACACCGGAATCGCTGGAATAGAACTGGAGTCGATGGTTCTTGTGAGGAGCCAACTGGAGAGCATTAAGAATTTCCCACGGTCTTCTGCTTATCTCTGTCTCTTGATGGAGAAGGAAACACAGGATTGTTCAATCATTCTCTCTTGACTGATTTTGTTCCAACAGCTTATATTTCTGCTGTTTGATGTCTTCGCTTGGCCGATACATTTATGATATTTTCTCAATGGGATAGAGGGCAAGGTGAAATGCATTAGCTTTTGCTCATCTTCGAGAGGTGAATGCATGTTTTATTCTGCAACAGTTTGCTTCATTTATGCGTTCGCCTTGTTGCGTTGTGAAATATTGAGTCTGCATGGGCGTTGACTCAATGTATGGGGGCTGACATGTCCACAATGCTAGGTTGTTTTCCTCTGTCATTTACTGCATGAGTCAGCCACGGTGCTCTTATAAGTGAATATGAGTGTTTGTTCGTGTACCGTCTGATGTGGATCATGCAAGTGACGTTTTGTGACATCACTAAATAAGCTCTGAGGAACTAGAGGACAGTGATGAGGATGAACATTGTAACCTAAACTGCAAAATTATTATGTTCAAAATAATGTTCAGTGGCCCAGGTGTTCAGTGATTTTGGTTCAGATGGAGATTTATTGAATTTTGACTCTGAATTTTGCCGCCATCTGGATTTATGTTAAATATGATCAGATCTAAATTTTTTGACAACAGTGATTGCTTGATCCATTAAACCATGGACAGAACAACATTTGTTTTTTTACACTTATTGAGACGTTTAGCTGTTTTAGTTTATTCAAAGCTGGTGGCGGCATTGAAATGATGTTTTAAACCCATTTCGGATGTAGTTTTGGTAGACTTTTTTTTTTATTGATCAGTAAGTAAGTTCAGTAGATGAAACACTGAGAACTTTTGTTGAATTGTTGTGGGTTTGGTGGTTGTTTGTCAAATTGAACCGACTATTATGAAGGGCTTTTTTCTCAGTTTGCACAGACTTCAGCCCTGCCACTAGAGCCTGTTCGAACCGTCCTCGCGTGCACTTCACCCCCAGCTGCGTTTGCCATTCTTTTTGTGGTCATTGATATATCTTGGTTGTTGAGTGCTTCGAATGAGTTGAGTCATCGGTCGTGGAAGTCGTGTTCGCTCTCTGCAATCTGTAGCTTTGTTGTCCCAATGTCTGCTGTTGACCTTGTTCTTTTCTGAACCGCATCTTTGAAATTTTAAGGATGGAAGCAACGTGACGCTCACTGTATCCTCTGCGTAAACCAGAATGTGAACCTTCTTTTCCTCACTCAACTTTTCTTTTTCAACTCTTTTGGCATGGTAATAGTTTTTTTTTGATTCAATTACTTTTGGGTACTACTAGCACTGTTTTGCATCCAGCTGGTCTATTGCAGAGGATAAGTGATGACCAACAAGCGTGTTTTTATACTTTTCTTTTCAAATAGTTGGTTTCAGGTGATACTAATCATTTCCTAAGTTAGAATGAAGTGTGCTTGTTGGATCAACCAGACACTGGAATGGAATGGCTGCCATACAGTAGAGATGCTGATTTTAAAATTTTTTTGGAGGTGGTTCTCTTTTTTTTTTTTCCAGAGTGTATATATATACTTTTATTTTTTTTTTGCCTGGTGTTGCTTAATGTTGGGCGTGGTGGGCTTGGAGTCCTAGGGTCCTGTTCAAATCCCCCTTCGGCTGTTGATTAATACAGGTGGGGATATAGATAGATAATCTTCTGAGGTCGGAAAATGAGTGAGCAATGCTGGATATACCTAATGTGGAGTGGCGACCTGTCCAGGATTGTGCCATAGCCAAGGAGATGATATAAGACAAAATGCTTGCACAGAGTATGGTCCAATGGATGGATGGATGGAGATATATTATATATATTATATATTAATATAATAATATATATATATATATATATATATAATATATATATATATATATGTGTAGTGTATGTTTGTTTATCCCTCTTATAACTGCGAACTACGATACCCAGAGCAAAACTAAAGGATATTCGGAATCGGCAACGTCTCAGGTCTCAGCAACCTTCGATGTTAAAAAAAGTCTTTTTTTTTTTTGGGCCGTTTCCATTTTTATGCCGCAATTGATTGATTATTTTCCACATTGTGATTTTTTATTACACCTGATCAAAATAAGACAAAGACAGACCAGTGGATGGAACAGACAGTGAAGTGTTACACAGTTTCTGATCAAAATTTTGACTTTGATTTTAGATGCCGAAAAAGGAAGAGTCATTGGTCCAAGGCCAGCTGCGCCAGGCGAAACACACTAAGAGACAAAGGAGACTGAAAGGAGCAAGTGCAGGCTAATGAACAAGGACAGCGCAACAGCAAGCAGCGACAAAATGAGACTGAAGAGGAGCAATCAGCCAGGCTCATGAACACGTTCATCGCAACAACAGCGGCGAGCAATGAGACTGAGGAAGAGTGTGATGCAAGATTTGAGGCAATGCATATGTCTTAGAGCTGGGCACAAGAGGACAACAATGCAACAGGGGTGGCATTTACGTATGACGGGCTGACCCAACAACTCAGCGACTCGGCACGAATGGACAAGTCTGCACCACTGCTCTGCTTACATTCAAGGGAGAGACCAGGGTGGTGTGCTGCAGCGATGGCAAGGTCATCCTTGACTCTCCCTGCCTCACTTGAGAAGGAATTTCTCAGGCGAAGGTCCCCTCAGCAAGCACTTCCTTGACAAATTTGACGTATAATGGAGTTTGCGATGACTAGCTTTGGGAACAAGGAAGCTGAAAGTCGGGTGAAAACAACAGCTTCTGGATCCAAGGTACAGTGTTCCACGGATTTGGCGTGCTCCGCCTGAAGACGGCCAGCAAAGTTCCTCAGGTCTACTCCTGACACACACAAGGAGTTGGCTGCATGAACACAAGCAGCTCAATCACACCACCTTGAGATGCTCACAAGTGGTTTCAAAAAAATAAATCTGGTCGTGAGTCAAGACTGCAAGAGATGAACTTGCGAGGAGCAACTCTGAAGAGCACCAGATATATCAGAGAGACAAAGAACACAAGGGGACAACGCCGCTACATGCCAGGTTGCACAAGCCGCATCCTAATGGACAATGATGGAACACGGCCAGACGACAATGAAGCACAACCAGAGACATTGGTCAACTTCGATGGGGCACATTAAAGGAATCAGTGAGCTGGCATGCATCTTATGATGCACTCCATATCATTGTTGCATATGGAAAAGCTGGTACAGCATCATCTGGTGCAGGATGCTACTGGACGGATGGAACACAACTAAACAGCTGCAAGTACTACGTAAAACAATCATGGTGAGAGAGGGAACCATACTGCAGATGTGAGACTCTTTCAGCAGTTTCTGGTCGATGTTTACTGCAAGATTGAGAGAGAGATGATTGGGCTTTATCTGCTGAGGAAAAGAATTGCTTGCTGATAACTAACGACACCTCGTGACGGCTCATGCCAGCGATGGTGGGACATCGCAATGTTGGACAAGGGTGGTCTTCAGCAACATAACACCGGTGGCCGAGGTGGATGCATGAGAAAAAGAGTGATGCATGGCTATGTGATACACGATGGGAAGCTGACTTTTCATCACGATGACAAAATCCATGGACCGAGGTCAGGAAACTCCTGCAGGAAAGAGCCTACAGATGCCAGAGTCTTGCATGTTTTTCGGCCAAAAGAAACAAGAAGCTCATGGAGCTATAAGAAGAGAGCTTTGGGAGATAGAGCCTTCCTGCTTACACCATTGAGTCAGAAGTGTGGTCTTCTCATGCCACACTCCTGTTGGGTCGTCCAGAGGACAAGGCAAGCAGAAGAATGATGGTCTCAGTGCTGAAGATTCCTGACAGGAGCAAAGATCCATTGCTACACGAGAATCGTGTGGCACACATGATACACGTACATGGCGGAAACTCAACAGACAGCCCTTGCTGAGGACGCAGTGCTCAAGGATTTCTTCCAGCATTTCTGAGAGCATGAGCAAGGAAATGACAGCTACCCCAAGTATCGCAGTCTCAAGCGAAGATGGTGGTCAACCAGTGAGATAAGATGCGCAGAGAGAAAACGGGGTGGCCAAGGATAGTCACAACCAGTGGGTGGTACCACTAAACCGTTCGTCTCCAAAATTAAATTGCACTCAAGGTTGAGATCTTGCTGCAGCATTAACGCATCAAGTATTAACAAGTTTTGTCACAGGGGACGGATCAGGCAGTGTTTGAAAGAACATGTAACTCAGCGTAGACAGCATTAGCCAAGGTCTCAAGGATGCTGCTGGCATCATGTGGATGAGGCCCGTGATCAACAAGTCAGCCTACAAACTGTAGACCAACTGCATGAATACAGGAATCCAGCACCATGGGAAAGGCTCACACTGCTCTGCGGAGACTTCGAAGACCTTCAGTGGTCAAAGAGAGGCAACAGATCAACATTGGTCCAACATCCAGCCTGAAGACGTCCCACTGTGGCCATGGTGCTGTCAGACCTGACCACAAACATGCGAGTCATTGTCTGGCGATGAAGGGGCCACAAATTCTCCAGCTGCCCTGGAAATGGCAATGATTATGCTTTGGGCGACCAGAACGATCACAATTTCTTGACTGGACAAGGTCGTCTCACTGAGAGGGCTCAAGACTAAGATATACCTGCTTGACCAAAATGTAGTCAGGTCTGAGTGGCTGGCTGAGCAGCATTCTCTCTCCGCTGAACACATTAACCAGCTCAACAACTGGCCATGGAGAGTTCCGGGATGAGAGGATCTACAGTTGTGGAAGTGCCATCTGCGACAAGGAGGCAGTCATTACCCTGTTGAGCTGCTCATTCTTTGAGTGTCAGGAATTCACAACCTCTTCAAGCTGAATCGGTTGCGATCATGATCGGAAACATGGAAGCACGAACCATCAATGGCACTCGTGCATCATAGCCCTTGCATGCCAATGCATTGAGGCTTACATCTCTGTGGACCAAACAAGGAGAAGTCGTTCCTTTGCTGAGGATCCCGCTCATTCTTCCGACTCCGAGCTGCTTTCCGTTTCGCCGCTCCAGTTTTCTGCAGCCATGCTTTGCGATGAGATACAAGCTCAGTTTCAGACGTAAAGGCAATCGGATGTCGACCTCTCTGCCCGTGCTCTCCATGCAGCTGTATGTGGTGCTGTTTGGAAGCCAGCGCGCAGTGAAGCTCAGCATCTGGCAACCAAACAGTCACGAACACAATGTGTCTACTGAGGCAACTGGAGCACTGATGAACAGAACACATGACAACCGCAAAGAATGTGAATGTGTCAAATTAAATTGATATATAAAATGTGATATATATTACACCAAGTTTACCCTTTTTATTCCTATTTTTTTTTCTCGGGCACGCGGGTTCAGCTGTTAATATAATATATATGTACGTATAGCATGTATATATATTATATGTATATATTATGTATATATACTATATATATATATATATATTATAAACACCTAATTTTTATATATATGTTTAAATTTATATATATATATATATTATTTATATTAATATATATATTTATATTATATTTAACACACCACATTTTATGTTTATATGCAGAGATTTGCAGCTTAGGTTCTTATTAGTAAAGGCAGCACACTGAACAGTACAATTTTTATAACGTTTACTGCTCAGTGTGCTTACGCAGAATATATACTATATTATATATAGTATATATATATATTTATATATTATATATATTATATTAATATATATACAACATAATATCATATACATATAATATACATATATAGTAGACTGGGCGTAAGATCGGCAGCGTGTACTCGTCCTCTCGACTAAGTAGGAAGCGTTAAAAGTCCCGAATTTATCTAATGTTAAATGACTTACAGACTTTGAATAAAGTCTGTAAGTCGTCATCTCTAAGTCGTCATTCGTCTAAGTGTAGATTGTTGTCCGTTCTGCGTAATGCAAACTAAGTAATTTAACGCCTAACTCGTACATAAGCAGAATGGTGCCTCGTGAGAAGCACGATTTCTGGAATCGTGATGCGCGGGCTATTATAATTAGGCGGCGTTCAGACTCAGTCAGCGCGCCGTCTCCACATGAATTAAGAGGTATACAGGCTGAGCATGCGTATCTGGAAGGAGTACAAGGATCGTAGAGCTAGTGTTGAAGTCCGATCATGGTTTTATATTGGTTGTTTTGTAATCACAACTCACTTTCAGCATAGGTATTCGAGTGGTAGTCATCACGATGACTGTGTTGTCATGTAATTTGTGATGGTTATGAGTTTTTCATTCCATAATTGAGCTCATTCTACATTCATTCCAATGAATGAATTCTAACAGGCATTCTTCCATTTGTCGATGGTCATATACATCACGGATGGTATATGAGTTTGTTACAGTTGTTCATTATCTATTCTTTTGCTAAAGTGATTCATGAATTCCATCTTTGCTTGATACTTTCCAACTAACCAATGAACCCCACTATGCCCCGAGGATTGTTTTCCCTTTTGTACAATGCCGGCTTAGAGATTGTTGGCCTCATCAACGTAGTGTCCAGCCTACGCGCAACTTCTCCTTCCCAAGCATTGAATGTTTGATACGCGTAAGTCATCATGTGAAGTCGTCACTTTTTTTCTTCGTCCGATGGTGACGACTTACGCTGTCTACTGTATATATAAACCAATCATGTCTCACCTGTATTGGCAGAATAAAAAATGTGTTTCTTGTATTTTATCGAAGGAAGGAGAATATATATATATATATATATTATATATATATATATTATATTATATAATATATATGTACGTAGATGGTGGGAGAGATGTGTTGCAAGTTTGGTAGGTTTTGTCATGTTGAATGGATGGGTTGGGTTAAGGTATAAAGAAGGATTAGAGTGTTTGGGTATAATTATGAGAAGAAGGAGTGTTATTATCCTGATTAACTTGAAAACCATTATTTTAGCTGCTGTTACCACTGCCTTTAAGTCACGGTTGATCTTTTTTGCCTTTTTAAGTGTTTCTTAAAATCCTATATCAGCTGGTGTTAACCTTATAACACTTTTCATAAATTTTTTTTTTTGGTCTTTCCACAAGTTGAGTGAAATATAACAGCATAATGAAGCCTTTATCTGAAGCATGACATTGACTGTGTAAAACATGACACTATTTCAAAATGGTTACATTTGGGAAGGTTGGTATTGTTTTAAAGGAAAAGAAAGGGATAATGAGGTGATGTTGTGAATCATTAGCTGTCCTTCATCAGGAGTTTACCCAAACATTGTCATCAGATTATAATTGGAAACTGGTACTTGACCCAATATGTTGAAGAAAGATAATTGACTCGATAATCTGCATTCGTTTTCACATTATTCAAGCAAGTCACCTGATAAATATACATCAAATGTGACTTTAATGAACAATGGATTTCGTTATTTAATTTCCATTCTTGACTTTCATACTTGGCCCATTTTCAACTTGGATGAGTTATTTTTTTATTTATGTATACTATCCCTCGCCCCCCTCCTGCCTCTTCACAAATGAATCATGAGAAGCAGGTCACCAGCAAGACAAGAAAGAAAGGAAGGAAGAACAACGAAGATATAAAGATATAAAAGAGAGGAAGTAGAGGAAGCAATTAATAAGCATTTGGCAGTTGATTTTCAGATGGGTTATAGGGAGTAATAAAGTTGTGGGTCGGATGGGTGATGAACATGTTGAATAGTGGTCTCTGCCTGTTGGCCCCAGCGGGGAGGGATGGTAATGAAAGGGTTCCTGTAAGGTAGGTTCTTTGATGAGAGAGGCGAGGATAAGGAGTTGGGATGTGTAGTCCTGCTTTTGTAAGTTTAACCAGGATGATGGTTGGTGGAAAACATCAATGCACCTTGGAGTTGCTGTGGATGGTTTGAGGACATAAGAGCGAGGTAGCAAGATGGAGAAGAGGCCATAATAAAATGGAGAAGACCAGTGATCTGTCTGCGGTGTTGAGCAACAGACCTTTTGCTTAGACTCATGGGAGATTCCATATGATGATTAAAGCTTTAGATTGCACAGAATAGGGAGTTTACAGATGATGATTTCTGGGCACCCAGCCCGTTGGGAGAGTAGACTCTTTCGGATTGATGGAAATGCCCAGTTTGGAGGCCAGCTTTGTCTATGTGGTTGGCCCAGGAAAGGTCTTGCTGATGGTGCGGCTATAAGATTAAAGACTGACCTCTAGTAGCTGACATGGAACATAGACAGGTGGTTAGTTTGACGATCTTCCAGAGGACAGTGAACAGTGTGATTTCCCAGGAGGACATTTCCATTTACCACGACAGGATCTAATTAGTTTTACATCAGAAAAGTGCATGGAGCTGCTGTCTGCTCGCAGCGAGGATGGAGTACTGTATGAAACAAATGTGGAGTAATTTGCTAAAAGGAAGAGGATTTTGAAGAGCACCAGAGAAGCTGTTATTTAGAGATGAGGAAAGATTGGGTTAAAACCTTCCTTGGAGATCGAGCCTTCATTGGAGAGGAGTTGAAAGTTTCTATTGAAGAACTTGTTGACATGCTAGTTGAGGAAGTTCATCAGTAATGAAGGTGGCCTTGAATGCACAGGTAGGGAGCTTGGCAACAAAGCAGGATGCAGACTGTGTGAATGCAGAAGATATGTCCAAGGAAACTGTCTTGACATCTTGGCTGGGTTTAGACCCAATCATTGCTGAAAGATAACAGGAGCATTTCCAGTGTTGATTGACTGTGACAGAATCCAAACTGATGGGTAAAAGATAGGCTGTTTTGAAAAGGAACTACTTGCAGCAACATGATGGATTCATGATTTTGCTTTTCATTAAATAAGCTACTGGTCTGTAGTTTATAGGATTGGTTTTTTGACTTTTTGTAAATGGAAGTGTTTTATGTTGCTGGCTTGCAGGCAATGGGCAGGTTGCAAAGGAAGACAGATTGAATTGGGCAGAAAAGCTTTTAGCTCTCATATGAAGCCTCGACGTTGTATAACAATAAAGGATAGCAAGAACGCAGAGCAGGATTGGAGAAATCCGCCAGATGGTAATCTGGGACCATCACAAAGCAAGGGCAAGGCCGGAGAAACGCTTCTCTACTTCTTGGGTGAGAAAGACAGAGTCCAAGAGAGTGGTACGTAAGGGGGATGGCGAGAGAAGAGGATTGGTTGGGTAACGAGCTATGAAGGCAAACAGATTTTAACATTTGAATTTATCTCGAGCAGGTTAACAGCAACACAGTTTGAGTGAGGATGGGATGGAGGGTGAGATCAAGAGATGGACTTGTAAGATTCCATATGACTTGGAGGAAAGAAGATGATTGGAAAGAAAAGGTTCAGCCCCTTTTTTTAGGTTATGCAAAATAGTTTTTCCTGGCATGCTCAGGATGGTATGCTTTTCTTTCAGTGTATTGTTAAGATGGAACATCACACCGATCATGGTTAATTTGTTTTTCCAGTGTTGCTTCTTTTTATGAAGAAAATACCCTGGAAACGCACATCACATCTGAAGCTGATATGAAGGATACGAGTGATTTTTTAGTGCAGAATTATTAATATAGATTTTAACAACACATTCTTTCAAGTTACTATTAGGTATTTGCTCATCATGCCCTGAAGTATATTCATATGGGATTTCATGACATTCAGAGCAAATTATTCCATGATGCCAATATCTGCATGCACAGTAAAGGGAATGCAGTGCATAGTCAGATGTGATCATTCATAAGTTCTGAGTAATAACAGATGTGAGCCTAAACCGCTTTCATCCTAAGTATGCTAATATGTCCATAATCCAATGTTTAGACTCAACTTTTTATGTTATAATTCATATGAAGCCATTTTATTTGCCAAAGATGCTAATCACATTTTGTGTGGTCATGTGTACATGCAGGTTTTTTTTCACCTTTTTTTTTTTCTTTTTGGCAACGCACGGACCATTGACCAACATTTCAATCTTAGGTGTGGTGAATGGAACAAAGGGCTTCAAGCTGTCTGCAAATGAGTTATTGGTTATCTGGATCTGGTGCCACAACCTTGCTCCGCAATAGATGATCCCCACTGGATGCATGATGAGCGACCCATTTTGCATCTCAAAAGGATCGGCAGCTTCTTTGTGCTGCGGTATTTTAAATTGCATTAATTGGAGGGCCCGGTTGTATTCCTGTCGAAATATTAACAGCTGGGGAGATAATTACGATGGCTTTAATGTGATTTGATTCTTAAATTTCATATCGAGATTGGCATAAATTACTGCTGTTCTTCCTGCCACCCACCTCTCCTACCTCTTTGTCTCTTCATCTATATCTCACAGAGGTGGTTTTTTTACAATAGGGACATGCACAATTCAGAGGAATATAATGGGTAATGGCAAAGGCTGCGCACTAATTTAATTTGACATGTGAAGATGGCCTTAGTTTCTTAATGTTGTTGTGCGGATCATGTAGGGATGCAAAAAGCGCATGCAGGATTTGTCAATGTACCTTAGAAATTGCTTCCTGGTGAGCCACTCTAACTTTCTTCTCTATAATGCTTGGGCTTTGAAGAAGTAGTTCAGCTTTTAATGAATTGGTGTTGGTCAGCAACAACTCAAAACGACATAGCGTTTTTTGTATCCTGAAATGGGTTCCGGAAGAACTTTTGAATTTGGTCTTCCTAGCTTGCTGAGGTAAGGGTTCGTTTTCTTTTTTGTTTTTTTTCTTTTTGTTTGGGCGATATTTGTGCCTAATCACACAACCAAATTACTTGGGCCTGAAAAAACAAATGAGAAAGTAACAGAATAACTAATGCTATGTGTGCAGTCAACTAGGCGGTTGAGAATGAAAGAATGTGGTGTGAATCTTGAGTTTGAGCCACTGTCATCCGTTAAACAAGACAGGTGGGTTGATTTTCAGACTTGTTCATCCTTCTGAGGTGGCAAATGAGAACCTGTTCTGCTTTTTGCTTATGCAGATTGCGCTGGGTACTGATGCATTTCTTGAGCAAGCTGTGCCCTTGAATGTGCCTCTAGCAGTACACTGGTACTCATTATTTGCAACCTCGGAAGGATAAGGTGAGTCAACCATGGTGTTAATTCGAGCAGGGGTTGAACTCAGGACGCTAAGATCAAGCCAGCACATCTAACCTTAAGCCACACAGGCTTGAAAAAATGAGTACCATTACTGGAAACAGGAGCACTGCATCAGCAGACACAGTGCACTCAGCAATGATGCAACAGACCACAGGCTGCTAGAAATATAATTTAAAAAATAGGAGGGTAATAACCTGGGACTACCTGTTTTGGGCTGTTAAGAGAACAGGGACCATGGTGGGCATGGATGACCCACAAAATATGTAAGGATAGAAAGTAATACATATGGATTAAAATTTTTTTTTTAATGCTGAACAAACTTTTAAACATCAGGGTGAATCAAGGTTGTGGTCAGTTTCATCGGATTTGTTGTGTGGAAGAAAGGCATACTATTTGGGGAGCAACAGCCTACCCCCCAACCAACAATCTTATGACGTCCATTTTTCTCGTGTCATGAAAATCTTTGGTAGCATCACGGGTGATGAAGATTGTGGTCAGTTTCTCAGAATGCATTTGTGTTTCTGAGAAAAAAGCAAATACCTATTTTTGGGGTTACACACTAGACCCACATAGACCGCTGATTTTTTGTATTTTTCTTTTGGGCCTGATTTTTATTTATTAATCTTTTTTACTTTGATTGAACAAACGTTTTGTACACTGCATACACAGTGAAGGGCATTTGGTAAAGTTTCATCGAAATCGTATGTGTAGTTTTGAGAAGAAAGTTGCAGTATTTGTGGACTGACGGACTGATGACGCCATCCATAACCTCCCTGAGAACTAATCCAGGTGAGGCTATAACAAAGTTATATGTTTCTTTTAGTTGTTGTTTTTTTTTTTATTTTTTTGCTCCTCCTAATCAATCAAACAGCGAACGAGTTGATATGCAAATAAATGGCTTCAAATGATATGTTAAATTGGAGGATGTTGTCATCTAAAATGATCACAACTTTTTCATTTCAGAAATTGCTTTAATAAATGTGCGTAATTGACCCAGATACAATCTTCGTCATGGACCAAATATGACGATCCAGTTACTCTGCAAGGATGTTGTGGTATTCTTTGACCAGCACTTCTTGGTGATCAAGAGCTGTGGGTGGACTTTGGCAACTACAAACGTACCTCAAGGAATGTCGAAGCATGCTTATTGGTTTTAAGTTGTAAGTGGGGCATACCATTCCATTTGAGTTTTTGGATGGCTCTGAAGTGAGCATTGACAACATGTGCATGGGGTCGACTGGTGTATCTATATATTACTAAAAACTCTCATATTGTATGTGGTGTATGTGATGTATGTATGTATTGTTGTATGTATGTATGTTCCGAAATAAGCCAAAACGGTTCACAATAGCGCAAAATTTTTAGGAGCCACTTAAAACATTCTTCTGTGGTGTGCAGTTAACAATTTCGTTAAATCGTGGGCAAGGAAAATATATATAATATATATAAATTACCGATTCCAGTCAGTACTCATTCGGGAAGAATTTTGATCAATGCAAACGCCTGGCGGTATATGTTCGCGGGAGCTATCCTTTTTTTTTTCTTGAAATGATTTATTTTAAAATCTCAAACATTTAGTATATGACAAAAAGATTTCTTTTTAAGGCATAAAATAAACATCGTTTTGATCTGATACTTCGTGTTCTTAATAAAATAAAATTGTGTTATAATTACACGCAATAATTATTTGACTTTCTTTTTCCATTTTTTTTTTTTTCACATTCGAGGTGCATATCAAGTGTTTTGTTCAAATTGGCAACGAATAAAATTATTAAAAAATAATTCCGATCAGTCAAGTCTCGGGATTTTTTTTGATCAATGCAAACAACCTGGACTTATCTTTTTCGCTGGGAACTTCTTTTTTATATATTTTTTTGTTTTTTGAAATGATTTTTTTATCAATAACTATCATAATGGGAACCAACGGGTTTAGGGTCGTCTGGTCATTTATATAGATGGGGTTGTACCTCGCTGTTCGTTTCAGAGGGGATGACGTACAGGATCTAATATCTCCTTCTTTTAATTGATACAGTATGGCCCACTTAAAAAGATGAAAAGATAAGTTAATTTAGGGCAACTTGAATGCAGCTTTTATTATCAGCTGCCTATCACAGGGGCCGATTCTGCTGTCTCATGGTTGCTCAATATTTTTCCTGGAGAAAGGTTTATGAACAATCAACCAAGAAATGCCTTTTAATAGGCAGTATTAATTCGTTGCTTTTCTGTGAAGATATTTCTTGGGGACTGTTTTTAACAATAGGTCCTAACTCTTGGCTACTTTGGATTTTAAGTTTGTACAAGGAAAGTTCTTTAG
>CM068956.1:131815373-131827681 GCA_035128595.1 Eptatretus atami
GTTGTTGAGTGACATTCGAATGAGTTGGCAGTCATCCCGGTCAGTGGAAAGTCGTTTTCGCTCTCTGCCAATCTGTAGCTTTGTTGTCCCCAATGTCTGCTGATTGACCTTGTTCTTCTGAACCGCCATCTTTGAAATTTTAAGGATGGAAGCAACGTGACGCTCACTGTATCCCTCTGCCAGTAAAAGTAAACCAGAATGTGAACCTTCTTTTCCTCACTCAACTTTTCTTTTTCAACTCTTTTGGCATGGTAATAGTTTTTTTTTGATTCAATTACTTTTGGGTACTACTAGCACTGTTTTGCATCCAGCTGGTCTATTGCAGAGGATAAGTGATGACCAACAAGCGTGTTTTTATACTTTTCTTTTCAAATAGTTGGTTTCAGGTGATACTAATCATTTCCTAAGTTAGAATGAAGTGTGCTTGTTGGATCAACCAGACACTGGAATGGAATGGCTGCCATACAGTAGAGATGCTGATTTTAAAATTTTTTTGGAGGTGGTTCTCTTTTTTTTTTTTCCAGAGTGTATATATATACTTTTATTTTTTTTTTGCCTGGTGTTGCTTAATGTTGGGCGTGGTGGGCTTGGAGTCCTAGGGTCCTGTTCAAATCCCCCTTCGGCTGTTGATTAATACAGGTGGGGATATAGATAGATAATCTTCTGAGGTCGGAAAATGAGTGAGCAATGCTGGATATACCTAATGTGGAGTGGCGACCTGTCCAGGATTGTGCCATAGCCAAGGAGATGATATAAGACAAAATGCTTGCACAGAGTATGGTCCAATGGATGGATGGATGGAGATATATTATATATATTATATATTAATATAATAATATATATATATATATATATATATAATATATATATATATATATGTGTAGTGTATGTTTGTTTATCCCTCTTATAACTGCGAACTACGATACCCAGAGCAAAACTAAAGGATATTCGGAATCGGCAACGTCTCAGGTCTCAGCAACCTTCGATGTTAAAAAAAGTCTTTTTTTTTTTTGGGCCGTTTCCATTTTTATGCCGCAATTGATTGATTATTTTCCACATTGTGATTTTTTATTACACCTGATCAAAATAAGACAAAGACAGACCAGTGGATGGAACAGACAGTGAAGTGTTACACAGTTTCTGATCAAAATTTTGACTTTGATTTTAGATGCCGAAAAAGGAAGAGTCATTGGTCCAAGGCCAGCTGCGCCAGGCGAAACACACTAAGAGACAAAGGAGACTGAAAGGAGCAAGTGCAGGCTAATGAACAAGGACAGCGCAACAGCAAGCAGCGACAAAATGAGACTGAAGAGGAGCAATCAGCCAGGCTCATGAACACGTTCATCGCAACAACAGCGGCGAGCAATGAGACTGAGGAAGAGTGTGATGCAAGATTTGAGGCAATGCATATGTCTTAGAGCTGGGCACAAGAGGACAACAATGCAACAGGGGTGGCATTTACGTATGACGGGCTGACCCAACAACTCAGCGACTCGGCACGAATGGACAAGTCTGCACCACTGCTCTGCTTACATTCAAGGGAGAGACCAGGGTGGTGTGCTGCAGCGATGGCAAGGTCATCCTTGACTCTCCCTGCCTCACTTGAGAAGGAATTTCTCAGGCGAAGGTCCCCTCAGCAAGCACTTCCTTGACAAATTTGACGTATAATGGAGTTTGCGATGACTAGCTTTGGGAACAAGGAAGCTGAAAGTCGGGTGAAAACAACAGCTTCTGGATCCAAGGTACAGTGTTCCACGGATTTGGCGTGCTCCGCCTGAAGACGGCCAGCAAAGTTCCTCAGGTCTACTCCTGACACACACAAGGAGTTGGCTGCATGAACACAAGCAGCTCAATCACACCACCTTGAGATGCTCACAAGTGGTTTCAAAAAAATAAATCTGGTCGTGAGTCAAGACTGCAAGAGATGAACTTGCGAGGAGCAACTCTGAAGAGCACCAGATATATCAGAGAGACAAAGAACACAAGGGGACAACGCCGCTACATGCCAGGTTGCACAAGCCGCATCCTAATGGACAATGATGGAACACGGCCAGACGACAATGAAGCACAACCAGAGACATTGGTCAACTTCGATGGGGCACATTAAAGGAATCAGTGAGCTGGCATGCATCTTATGATGCACTCCATATCATTGTTGCATATGGAAAAGCTGGTACAGCATCATCTGGTGCAGGATGCTACTGGACGGATGGAACACAACTAAACAGCTGCAAGTACTACGTAAAACAATCATGGTGAGAGAGGGAACCATACTGCAGATGTGAGACTCTTTCAGCAGTTTCTGGTCGATGTTTACTGCAAGATTGAGAGAGAGATGATTGGGCTTTATCTGCTGAGGAAAAGAATTGCTTGCTGATAACTAACGACACCTCGTGACGGCTCATGCCAGCGATGGTGGGACATCGCAATGTTGGACAAGGGTGGTCTTCAGCAACATAACACCGGTGGCCGAGGTGGATGCATGAGAAAAAGAGTGATGCATGGCTATGTGATACACGATGGGAAGCTGACTTTTCATCACGATGACAAAATCCATGGACCGAGGTCAGGAAACTCCTGCAGGAAAGAGCCTACAGATGCCAGAGTCTTGCATGTTTTTCGGCCAAAAGAAACAAGAAGCTCATGGAGCTATAAGAAGAGAGCTTTGGGAGATAGAGCCTTCCTGCTTACACCATTGAGTCAGAAGTGTGGTCTTCTCATGCCACACTCCTGTTGGGTCGTCCAGAGGACAAGGCAAGCAGAAGAATGATGGTCTCAGTGCTGAAGATTCCTGACAGGAGCAAAGATCCATTGCTACACGAGAATCGTGTGGCACACATGATACACGTACATGGCGGAAACTCAACAGACAGCCCTTGCTGAGGACGCAGTGCTCAAGGATTTCTTCCAGCATTTCTGAGAGCATGAGCAAGGAAATGACAGCTACCCCAAGTATCGCAGTCTCAAGCGAAGATGGTGGTCAACCAGTGAGATAAGATGCGCAGAGAGAAAACGGGGTGGCCAAGGATAGTCACAACCAGTGGGTGGTACCACTAAACCGTTCGTCTCCAAAATTAAATTGCACTCAAGGTTGAGATCTTGCTGCAGCATTAACGCATCAAGTATTAACAAGTTTTGTCACAGGGGACGGATCAGGCAGTGTTTGAAAGAACATGTAACTCAGCGTAGACAGCATTAGCCAAGGTCTCAAGGATGCTGCTGGCATCATGTGGATGAGGCCCGTGATCAACAAGTCAGCCTACAAACTGTAGACCAACTGCATGAATACAGGAATCCAGCACCATGGGAAAGGCTCACACTGCTCTGCGGAGACTTCGAAGACCTTCAGTGGTCAAAGAGAGGCAACAGATCAACATTGGTCCAACATCCAGCCTGAAGACGTCCCACTGTGGCCATGGTGCTGTCAGACCTGACCACAAACATGCGAGTCATTGTCTGGCGATGAAGGGGCCACAAATTCTCCAGCTGCCCTGGAAATGGCAATGATTATGCTTTGGGCGACCAGAACGATCACAATTTCTTGACTGGACAAGGTCGTCTCACTGAGAGGGCTCAAGACTAAGATATACCTGCTTGACCAAAATGTAGTCAGGTCTGAGTGGCTGGCTGAGCAGCATTCTCTCTCCGCTGAACACATTAACCAGCTCAACAACTGGCCATGGAGAGTTCCGGGATGAGAGGATCTACAGTTGTGGAAGTGCCATCTGCGACAAGGAGGCAGTCATTACCCTGTTGAGCTGCTCATTCTTTGAGTGTCAGGAATTCACAACCTCTTCAAGCTGAATCGGTTGCGATCATGATCGGAAACATGGAAGCACGAACCATCAATGGCACTCGTGCATCATAGCCCTTGCATGCCAATGCATTGAGGCTTACATCTCTGTGGACCAAACAAGGAGAAGTCGTTCCTTTGCTGAGGATCCCGCTCATTCTTCCGACTCCGAGCTGCTTTCCGTTTCGCCGCTCCAGTTTTCTGCAGCCATGCTTTGCGATGAGATACAAGCTCAGTTTCAGACGTAAAGGCAATCGGATGTCGACCTCTCTGCCCGTGCTCTCCATGCAGCTGTATGTGGTGCTGTTTGGAAGCCAGCGCGCAGTGAAGCTCAGCATCTGGCAACCAAACAGTCACGAACACAATGTGTCTACTGAGGCAACTGGAGCACTGATGAACAGAACACATGACAACCGCAAAGAATGTGAATGTGTCAAATTAAATTGATATATAAAATGTGATATATATTACACCAAGTTTACCCTTTTTATTCCTATTTTTTTTTCTCGGGCACGCGGGTTCAGCTGTTAATATAATATATATGTACGTATAGCATGTATATATATTATATGTATATATTATGTATATATACTATATATATATATATATATTATAAACACCTAATTTTTATATATATGTTTAAATTTATATATATATATATATTATTTATATTAATATATATATTTATATTATATTTAACACACCACATTTTATGTTTATATGCAGAGATTTGCAGCTTAGGTTCTTATTAGTAAAGGCAGCACACTGAACAGTACAATTTTTATAACGTTTACTGCTCAGTGTGCTTACGCAGAATATATACTATATTATATATAGTATATATATATATTTATATATTATATATATTATATTAATATATATACAACATAATATCATATACATATAATATACATATATAGTAGACTGGGCGTAAGATCGGCAGCGTGTACTCGTCCTCTCGACTAAGTAGGAAGCGTTAAAAGTCCCGAATTTATCTAATGTTAAATGACTTACAGACTTTGAATAAAGTCTGTAAGTCGTCATCTCTAAGTCGTCATTCGTCTAAGTGTAGATTGTTGTCCGTTCTGCGTAATGCAAACTAAGTAATTTAACGCCTAACTCGTACATAAGCAGAATGGTGCCTCGTGAGAAGCACGATTTCTGGAATCGTGATGCGCGGGCTATTATAATTAGGCGGCGTTCAGACTCAGTCAGCGCGCCGTCTCCACATGAATTAAGAGGTATACAGGCTGAGCATGCGTATCTGGAAGGAGTACAAGGATCGTAGAGCTAGTGTTGAAGTCCGATCATGGTTTTATATTGGTTGTTTTGTAATCACAACTCACTTTCAGCATAGGTATTCGAGTGGTAGTCATCACGATGACTGTGTTGTCATGTAATTTGTGATGGTTATGAGTTTTTCATTCCATAATTGAGCTCATTCTACATTCATTCCAATGAATGAATTCTAACAGGCATTCTTCCATTTGTCGATGGTCATATACATCACGGATGGTATATGAGTTTGTTACAGTTGTTCATTATCTATTCTTTTGCTAAAGTGATTCATGAATTCCATCTTTGCTTGATACTTTCCAACTAACCAATGAACCCCACTATGCCCCGAGGATTGTTTTCCCTTTTGTACAATGCCGGCTTAGAGATTGTTGGCCTCATCAACGTAGTGTCCAGCCTACGCGCAACTTCTCCTTCCCAAGCATTGAATGTTTGATACGCGTAAGTCATCATGTGAAGTCGTCACTTTTTTTCTTCGTCCGATGGTGACGACTTACGCTGTCTACTGTATATATAAACCAATCATGTCTCACCTGTATTGGCAGAATAAAAAATGTGTTTCTTGTATTTTATCGAAGGAAGGAGAATATATATATATATATATATTATATATATATATATTATATTATATAATATATATGTACGTAGATGGTGGGAGAGATGTGTTGCAAGTTTGGTAGGTTTTGTCATGTTGAATGGATGGGTTGGGTTAAGGTATAAAGAAGGATTAGAGTGTTTGGGTATAATTATGAGAAGAAGGAGTGTTATTATCCTGATTAACTTGAAAACCATTATTTTAGCTGCTGTTACCACTGCCTTTAAGTCACGGTTGATCTTTTTTGCCTTTTTAAGTGTTTCTTAAAATCCTATATCAGCTGGTGTTAACCTTATAACACTTTTCATAAATTTTTTTTTTTGGTCTTTCCACAAGTTGAGTGAAATATAACAGCATAATGAAGCCTTTATCTGAAGCATGACATTGACTGTGTAAAACATGACACTATTTCAAAATGGTTACATTTGGGAAGGTTGGTATTGTTTTAAAGGAAAAGAAAGGGATAATGAGGTGATGTTGTGAATCATTAGCTGTCCTTCATCAGGAGTTTACCCAAACATTGTCATCAGATTATAATTGGAAACTGGTACTTGACCCAATATGTTGAAGAAAGATAATTGACTCGATAATCTGCATTCGTTTTCACATTATTCAAGCAAGTCACCTGATAAATATACATCAAATGTGACTTTAATGAACAATGGATTTCGTTATTTAATTTCCATTCTTGACTTTCATACTTGGCCCATTTTCAACTTGGATGAGTTATTTTTTTATTTATGTATACTATCCCTCGCCCCCCTCCTGCCTCTTCACAAATGAATCATGAGAAGCAGGTCACCAGCAAGACAAGAAAGAAAGGAAGGAAGAACAACGAAGATATAAAGATATAAAAGAGAGGAAGTAGAGGAAGCAATTAATAAGCATTTGGCAGTTGATTTTCAGATGGGTTATAGGGAGTAATAAAGTTGTGGGTCGGATGGGTGATGAACATGTTGAATAGTGGTCTCTGCCTGTTGGCCCCAGCGGGGAGGGATGGTAATGAAAGGGTTCCTGTAAGGTAGGTTCTTTGATGAGAGAGGCGAGGATAAGGAGTTGGGATGTGTAGTCCTGCTTTTGTAAGTTTAACCAGGATGATGGTTGGTGGAAAACATCAATGCACCTTGGAGTTGCTGTGGATGGTTTGAGGACATAAGAGCGAGGTAGCAAGATGGAGAAGAGGCCATAATAAAATGGAGAAGACCAGTGATCTGTCTGCGGTGTTGAGCAACAGACCTTTTGCTTAGACTCATGGGAGATTCCATATGATGATTAAAGCTTTAGATTGCACAGAATAGGGAGTTTACAGATGATGATTTCTGGGCACCCAGCCCGTTGGGAGAGTAGACTCTTTCGGATTGATGGAAATGCCCAGTTTGGAGGCCAGCTTTGTCTATGTGGTTGGCCCAGGAAAGGTCTTGCTGATGGTGCGGCTATAAGATTAAAGACTGACCTCTAGTAGCTGACATGGAACATAGACAGGTGGTTAGTTTGACGATCTTCCAGAGGACAGTGAACAGTGTGATTTCCCAGGAGGACATTTCCATTTACCACGACAGGATCTAATTAGTTTTACATCAGAAAAGTGCATGGAGCTGCTGTCTGCTCGCAGCGAGGATGGAGTACTGTATGAAACAAATGTGGAGTAATTTGCTAAAAGGAAGAGGATTTTGAAGAGCACCAGAGAAGCTGTTATTTAGAGATGAGGAAAGATTGGGTTAAAACCTTCCTTGGAGATCGAGCCTTCATTGGAGAGGAGTTGAAAGTTTCTATTGAAGAACTTGTTGACATGCTAGTTGAGGAAGTTCATCAGTAATGAAGGTGGCCTTGAATGCACAGGTAGGGAGCTTGGCAACAAAGCAGGATGCAGACTGTGTGAATGCAGAAGATATGTCCAAGGAAACTGTCTTGACATCTTGGCTGGGTTTAGACCCAATCATTGCTGAAAGATAACAGGAGCATTTCCAGTGTTGATTGACTGTGACAGAATCCAAACTGATGGGTAAAAGATAGGCTGTTTTGAAAAGGAACTACTTGCAGCAACATGATGGATTCATGATTTTGCTTTTCATTAAATAAGCTACTGGTCTGTAGTTTATAGGATTGGTTTTTTGACTTTTTGTAAATGGAAGTGTTTTATGTTGCTGGCTTGCAGGCAATGGGCAGGTTGCAAAGGAAGACAGATTGAATTGGGCAGAAAAGCTTTTAGCTCTCATATGAAGCCTCGACGTTGTATAACAATAAAGGATAGCAAGAACGCAGAGCAGGATTGGAGAAATCCGCCAGATGGTAATCTGGGACCATCACAAAGCAAGGGCAAGGCCGGAGAAACGCTTCTCTACTTCTTGGGTGAGAAAGACAGAGTCCAAGAGAGTGGTACGTAAGGGGGATGGCGAGAGAAGAGGATTGGTTGGGTAACGAGCTATGAAGGCAAACAGATTTTAACATTTGAATTTATCTCGAGCAGGTTAACAGCAACACAGTTTGAGTGAGGATGGGATGGAGGGTGAGATCAAGAGATGGACTTGTAAGATTCCATATGACTTGGAGGAAAGAAGATGATTGGAAAGAAAAGGTTCAGCCCCTTTTTTTAGGTTATGCAAAATAGTTTTTCCTGGCATGCTCAGGATGGTATGCTTTTCTTTCAGTGTATTGTTAAGATGGAACATCACACCGATCATGGTTAATTTGTTTTTCCAGTGTTGCTTCTTTTTATGAAGAAAATACCCTGGAAACGCACATCACATCTGAAGCTGATATGAAGGATACGAGTGATTTTTTAGTGCAGAATTATTAATATAGATTTTAACAACACATTCTTTCAAGTTACTATTAGGTATTTGCTCATCATGCCCTGAAGTATATTCATATGGGATTTCATGACATTCAGAGCAAATTATTCCATGATGCCAATATCTGCATGCACAGTAAAGGGAATGCAGTGCATAGTCAGATGTGATCATTCATAAGTTCTGAGTAATAACAGATGTGAGCCTAAACCGCTTTCATCCTAAGTATGCTAATATGTCCATAATCCAATGTTTAGACTCAACTTTTTATGTTATAATTCATATGAAGCCATTTTATTTGCCAAAGATGCTAATCACATTTTGTGTGGTCATGTGTACATGCAGGTTTTTTTTCACCTTTTTTTTTTTCTTTTTGGCAACGCACGGACCATTGACCAACATTTCAATCTTAGGTGTGGTGAATGGAACAAAGGGCTTCAAGCTGTCTGCAAATGAGTTATTGGTTATCTGGATCTGGTGCCACAACCTTGCTCCGCAATAGATGATCCCCACTGGATGCATGATGAGCGACCCATTTTGCATCTCAAAAGGATCGGCAGCTTCTTTGTGCTGCGGTATTTTAAATTGCATTAATTGGAGGGCCCGGTTGTATTCCTGTCGAAATATTAACAGCTGGGGAGATAATTACGATGGCTTTAATGTGATTTGATTCTTAAATTTCATATCGAGATTGGCATAAATTACTGCTGTTCTTCCTGCCACCCACCTCTCCTACCTCTTTGTCTCTTCATCTATATCTCACAGAGGTGGTTTTTTTACAATAGGGACATGCACAATTCAGAGGAATATAATGGGTAATGGCAAAGGCTGCGCACTAATTTAATTTGACATGTGAAGATGGCCTTAGTTTCTTAATGTTGTTGTGCGGATCATGTAGGGATGCAAAAAGCGCATGCAGGATTTGTCAATGTACCTTAGAAATTGCTTCCTGGTGAGCCACTCTAACTTTCTTCTCTATAATGCTTGGGCTTTGAAGAAGTAGTTCAGCTTTTAATGAATTGGTGTTGGTCAGCAACAACTCAAAACGACATAGCGTTTTTTGTATCCTGAAATGGGTTCCGGAAGAACTTTTGAATTTGGTCTTCCTAGCTTGCTGAGGTAAGGGTTCGTTTTCTTTTTTGTTTTTTTTCTTTTTGTTTGGGCGATATTTGTGCCTAATCACACAACCAAATTACTTGGGCCTGAAAAAACAAATGAGAAAGTAACAGAATAACTAATGCTATGTGTGCAGTCAACTAGGCGGTTGAGAATGAAAGAATGTGGTGTGAATCTTGAGTTTGAGCCACTGTCATCCGTTAAACAAGACAGGTGGGTTGATTTTCAGACTTGTTCATCCTTCTGAGGTGGCAAATGAGAACCTGTTCTGCTTTTTGCTTATGCAGATTGCGCTGGGTACTGATGCATTTCTTGAGCAAGCTGTGCCCTTGAATGTGCCTCTAGCAGTACACTGGTACTCATTATTTGCAACCTCGGAAGGATAAGGTGAGTCAACCATGGTGTTAATTCGAGCAGGGGTTGAACTCAGGACGCTAAGATCAAGCCAGCACATCTAACCTTAAGCCACACAGGCTTGAAAAAATGAGTACCATTACTGGAAACAGGAGCACTGCATCAGCAGACACAGTGCACTCAGCAATGATGCAACAGACCACAGGCTGCTAGAAATATAATTTAAAAAATAGGAGGGTAATAACCTGGGACTACCTGTTTTGGGCTGTTAAGAGAACAGGGACCATGGTGGGCATGGATGACCCACAAAATATGTAAGGATAGAAAGTAATACATATGGATTAAAATTTTTTTTTTAATGCTGAACAAACTTTTAAACATCAGGGTGAATCAAGGTTGTGGTCAGTTTCATCGGATTTGTTGTGTGGAAGAAAGGCATACTATTTGGGGAGCAACAGCCTACCCCCCAACCAACAATCTTATGACGTCCATTTTTCTCGTGTCATGAAAATCTTTGGTAGCATCACGGGTGATGAAGATTGTGGTCAGTTTCTCAGAATGCATTTGTGTTTCTGAGAAAAAAGCAAATACCTATTTTTGGGGTTACACACTAGACCCACATAGACCGCTGATTTTTTGTATTTTTCTTTTGGGCCTGATTTTTATTTATTAATCTTTTTTACTTTGATTGAACAAACGTTTTGTACACTGCATACACAGTGAAGGGCATTTGGTAAAGTTTCATCGAAATCGTATGTGTAGTTTTGAGAAGAAAGTTGCAGTATTTGTGGACTGACGGACTGATGACGCCATCCATAACCTCCCTGAGAACTAATCCAGGTGAGGCTATAACAAAGTTATATGTTTCTTTTAGTTGTTGTTTTTTTTTTTATTTTTTTGCTCCTCCTAATCAATCAAACAGCGAACGAGTTGATATGCAAATAAATGGCTTCAAATGATATGTTAAATTGGAGGATGTTGTCATCTAAAATGATCACAACTTTTTCATTTCAGAAATTGCTTTAATAAATGTGCGTAATTGACCCAGATACAATCTTCGTCATGGACCAAATATGACGATCCAGTTACTCTGCAAGGATGTTGTGGTATTCTTTGACCAGCACTTCTTGGTGATCAAGAGCTGTGGGTGGACTTTGGCAACTACAAACGTACCTCAAGGAATGTCGAAGCATGCTTATTGGTTTTAAGTTGTAAGTGGGGCATACCATTCCATTTGAGTTTTTGGAT
Organism: Eptatretus atami; assembly: GCA_035128595.1. Lineage (NCBI taxonomy): Eukaryota > Metazoa > Chordata > Myxini > Myxiniformes > Myxinidae > Eptatretus > Eptatretus atami. The sequence goes on from CM068956.1 coordinate 131,826,565, forward strand.
GGCTCTGAAGTGAGCATTGACAACATGTGCATGGGGTCGACTGGTGTATCTATATATTACTAAAAACTCTCATATTGTATGTGGTGTATGTGATGTATGTATGTATTGTTGTATGTATGTATGTTCCGAAATAAGCCAAAACGGTTCACAATAGCGCAAAATTTTTAGGAGCCACTTAAAACATTCTTCTGTGGTGTGCAGTTAACAATTTCGTTAAATCGTGGGCAAGGAAAATATATATAATATATATAAATTACCGATTCCAGTCAGTACTCATTCGGGAAGAATTTTGATCAATGCAAACGCCTGGCGGTATATGTTCGCGGGAGCTATCCTTTTTTTTTTCTTGAAATGATTTATTTTAAAATCTCAAACATTTAGTATATGACAAAAAGATTTCTTTTTAAGGCATAAAATAAACATCGTTTTGATCTGATACTTCGTGTTCTTAATAAAATAAAATTGTGTTATAATTACACGCAATAATTATTTGACTTTCTTTTTCCATTTTTTTTTTTTTCACATTCGAGGTGCATATCAAGTGTTTTGTTCAAATTGGCAACGAATAAAATTATTAAAAAATAATTCCGATCAGTCAAGTCTCGGGATTTTTTTTGATCAATGCAAACAACCTGGACTTATCTTTTTCGCTGGGAACTTCTTTTTTATATATTTTTTTGTTTTTTGAAATGATTTTTTTATCAATAACTATCATAATGGGAACCAACGGGTTTAGGGTCGTCTGGTCATTTATATAGATGGGGTTGTACCTCGCTGTTCGTTTCAGAGGGGATGACGTACAGGATCTAATATCTCCTTCTTTTAATTGATACAGTATGGCCCACTTAAAAAGATGAAAAGATAAGTTAATTTAGGGCAACTTGAATGCAGCTTTTATTATCAGCTGCCTATCACAGGGGCCGATTCTGCTGTCTCATGGTTGCTCAATATTTTTCCTGGAGAAAGGTTTATGAACAATCAACCAAGAAATGCCTTTTAATAGGCAGTATTAATTCGTTGCTTTTCTGTGAAGATATTTCTTGGGGACTGTTTTTAACAATAGGTCCTAACTCTTGGCTACTTTGGATTTTAAGTTTGTACAAGGAAAGTTCTTTAG
>CM068956.1:131850217-131860579 GCA_035128595.1 Eptatretus atami
AATTTTTTCTACAACACTACCATGACCTAATCTGATGAAAACTCTCTCAAACAATAATAATAATAATAAAATGATCTCTTATAATGCTTCATCTTCCTCTTTCACACATGTGGTAGTCTTTACTGTATCATAATGCACTACTCTCAGGCCCGTCGAAAAAGAGAAAGAGATCTCCAGGTCAGGTCAGTATGGGAGCCATGCGCATAGAGCAGCGCGACACTGTGTTCACTTTCCCGCCGGGACTCCAGGGGCCTCCGTCTGTCCATTCCCAGGCCAGACCCAGAACGTCTATTAACCTCTGGCTCACAGCCATCAGAGACGTGAATATCATTGCCAAAGATAAGTGAATCTCCGTGACCTCAACATCTCACCACAACAGGTGCAGACAAGACAGCAGCGTCCAAGATGTCATTGAAAGCATGGATATAGTTTTGACCCAGGAAAGCCATAATCCAGACGGCTCCGACTCCTCATTCAGCACCTCGAGGGCCCCGAAAAGGATATCCAGAGTCTCCACAAAGATGACAGGATCGTCTGCGAAATCAAGGTCAGAGATCTTGACATTCCCAAATTATGCAACACAGCTTGATCTGTCTGACATCCTCCACAGAATACAGTCCATACAAGTGCTGAAAAGTGTGGAGGCCAGTACACACCCCTGAAAAACTCCAGTAACAACTGGAAAATAAGTCCGAGATGGTACCACCACATCTCACAGCACTCTCAGTACCAGAGTACAGTTCAGACACTCAAATTGATCAGTTTGTTGGCACCCCACGAAGACCAGGAATCCTCCAGAGGGCATCCCGATTCACTGAATCCCGATTCGGCTTTGTAGAGATCACATAGGCCGCAAGCAGCCCGTGCGAAGCTCTCGTCTGCTTTCGGTGAGGACCCGAAGGGCAAGAGATACGGTCAACCATTGACCTCTTTGGTGTAAAGCCTGACTGCTCTGGACGCTGGTGCTCAAGCAGATGGTGGTGAAACCTTTCAAGAATTATCCAAGCAACATGACCTTGCCCGGCACTGAGAGAAGCATCACTCCTCGGTAGTTGTTACATCCTGACGACCACCCTTCCCCTTTCAGAAGAGTGACAACAAGGCTCCTCTTCCCAGGCAGTTGGGATGATGCCTGAGTTCCGGGAGAGCACAGAACTGCATGTAATGGCATGATGTACAGCATTTCCACCAGCTTTGAGAAGTTGAGGTGGATGCCCAGATCCTAGAGCTTTACCCCCATTTCATCCAGTTCACCACAGCCTGTTTCCACAAACAAAGCTGGATCACAGTTGATTGGAGGGATAGTAACACCCCTGACATCCAACTCAACAGCTGGTGGATCAGACTGGTACAGCCGCTCAAAGTAACCGGCCCAGCGGGCCTTCACTTCGCACTCCTCTGTCAAAAGCCCACCACCCTCCGCTCTAACTGCAGTACAACTGAAGTATGGGCTTGGAGGAACGCAATGTGCAAATTACCCTGTCAGCAGGACGAAATCACTTGACACAGGTGATGCTCAACCCCCTCACAGATTCCTCACACATAGGCCTCCTTGTCACCATCAGCACACGTACAGTTTTCTGCCTCAACTTCCTGAACAGCTCAAGCTCTGCCATTAAGCCTGGTCCTGCGACTGTCAATGATTTCCAGTGTCTCTTGCGAGACAAATTCTTCTTCTCACCCTCCGGTGAGTTCCAAGACATCAACTTGGCAACATCAAGGATGGTGGTCTTGAAAGCACTCTATAACTCTTCAGGATTCTCCAAAGCACCTGAGACCCCCAAATCCCCACTCAGCCTGTTCACAACTCCTCAGCTGCCCTCTCATCCTTGAGTTTGCCAACATCCAGCCAAGGCTGGGATGGTACCATTCTCCTGAATTTAAGCTGCAACTTCAGAGCTGCTGCCAACACAAGCTGTGGTTGGTTTGAGGACCTGAGCATTCCAGTGGACCTGCAGTTCTGGATCATCCTTCAGTGACCATTAACATGCACATGGTCAATCTCCTTTGACACACCATCATATTCTGGTTTACCAGTTTCAGACCCATGGAGACCAAACATGTCTCATAACCATCCTTTCAGTTCATCAATGCATTGAAATCCCCCAAAACCAGAAATGTAATCTCACTTGGGGCACTGATCAACCACAGACTCGAGCATGGCATAGAATACATTCTTCAAGTGAGATTACTCACCTCAGTCAGAGCGTATAAGAGATCACGGAAACAACACCAAAGGAGTGACGAATCCTTCATCTCATAATATGCTCGTTGACCGGTGTTACCTCAATCATCATTGGAGTCAGCTAATGGACACGGCTACAGCAACTCCTTGGGCATGGTAACCATCAGAATGACCAGACCAATAGTAGAATGTAACCACCCGCCATTATCTCACCACTATAACTGTCTCCAAATCTCAGAGAGTGCTGCAATACCGACATTCAAACACTTGAGCTCAGATAACAGACAGGTGATCATCCTCCCTTAGGGATTCGACATTCCAGGCACCACACCCGAAGAGACCGCCTCAGGTTAACCCAAGGAGACGCCGTCTGGTAGACGAACACCTCAGCACCACCCGACATACACTATTGCAATCTGACCCGGGAAGGTTACCCTTTGGTTTTTCCTCCTGTCATCAAAGAGTGGCGTTCCCAAAGCCTTTGCCCCAATCCCATCATCCAGTGAGCTTCCCTGCGAAGGGCAGCTGCACAGGAGAAGGAGGTACTCCCATGGAGTGGGTTGTAATTTCCCTCCACTCCCAATTATCCCGAAACCAGAACTTCAAGTATGTCTTGCATCCTCAACATAAGGCTGCTATAGTTATTATTTTCTTCCTTACAAAATAAATTTATGTCAACTCCAACCATCATGAGAATTACGTTATTTCAGGTGTGGACTGACAGTATTCTGGGACCCTTGGGCAAAAGGGGGTCTTTCGGCCCCTCATATCAAATTTTTGAATGAGACTTAGTGTGAAATAAATGTTTGCTAAAGATTTATGCATAATATGCAGAATAATAATGAGCCGTGAATTAAAAATAAATGCACTGTAATTTACGAACCAGAAACTGGTGCACCACGTGTTTGCTGAATATAGTACATGCATTGCAGTCCAAAGCATCGTGAAATGTTCCAGGAAACGGCCTGAAAAATATGTAATAAAATGCACACACGGACAAAATTATTATTTCTCCGTGTTATTTACCTGAACATTTTGCCCAGAAAAAGAAGTGGTCTAAAATAAAGATAACGGGAGTTCGGACCGACCGAGTCATTTTGTACCCTCGCTATGAAACAGCGGTATTTCTCTATAATGTTAACAAAAAATGTTTGTGAAGATTGTTAATAATTTTTTTTGGAAAAAGATACAAACCCAGATTTTTTTTTTAATGCACTTTTATGGTTAATAACCATTTTCTGTAAAGCTTGAATCTGTAGCTTTAACAGTGGTAAATGTTGGTTGTTTAAAGCAGGTAAAATATGTTTAACAGCAATAAATGGCTGCTGCATTTTTTTTCGAGAAGTGATCAAAATCGGCTTTCAACAATTAATACACGATGTTTAAATATACATTCTAAATTTCGCCTTTCTCTCAAATTTCTGGAAACATAAATCTTTTTATTATTATTTTTATATATATATTTTTGGAGCATGGGCCCCTTGATGATCTGAGCCCTTGGTAAATGCCCGAATGCCGACTGCTCAGTCCGCCTGTGTTATCTTAATTCATTCCATTCATTGCTGGATTATTGGTGTTGTACTTTGACCCTCTGCCTGTCAAATGCCATCATTGGCCTTGGCAGGTATTCAGCTACTTCATAACAAAATGACAATTTTAGCTTATAATAAAGCCTGGTGTTGGCTTAGTGTTAGGGTGGTGGCTTGGGATCCTAGGTCCTGAGTTCAAGCCCCGTTGGCCGCTTGAAATACCAGGAGGTTGACTCAGCCTGTCATCCTTCGAGGTCGGCAAAATGAGCAACCAGTGTACTGGTAAGGGGGACACTGCATCAGGGGCATAGCCATGTCCCAACCAATGATTCAACCAGCAGCCACAGGCCTGTACCCGAGGTAGAGAGAGAGAAAGAGAGAAGAGAGAGAGAGAGAGAGAGAGAGAGAGAGGAGAGAGCTTATAATAATAATAATAAAAATTGTTAGATATTGGAATATATATTTTTTTTTAACAACAAAATATCCACACCCAAGTTATTGTGCCCTTGACAGTCTAATTAGCATAATTGGTATAAGCTTTTCCAATTACTTAGAATCTTTCATCAAGGTACCATAACAAGTGGTGCAAAATATTTATAGAGATATCTGCATTATAAATGTCTGTTGGTAATGTGTACATGAAAAATATGGAGCAAAAGCATCATCTTATCCTTAATTAGTCATATTAATAGTGGGCGAAGGTGGACCCACAGTGCCAAAGCCATGTGCTTCACAAATGGCCAAAATCAAGGGAATCATGCTGAATGGTAAGCATGGTTCCCCCAATAGCATCTAAATCCCCATTGAGAGTCACTCAGCTTGCAGGAGACAAGAGGGGGCAAAGCGAAGAGAGAGAGTAGGCCAGTGGGCTACTGGCTCACTCCGCCATTCTAACGGCCTTCTTCCAACTGACCTGCCCATTCCCATTCCAATTGATCCCTCAACCCCATGTTTGGCCCCTTTTTTTCACTTCCCCTGTGGCCATGACCACAGTGCCCGAGCATTTCTCACTCACAGGCATGGCTCCGCCAATCAAGGAGCATGCAGTTTGCCAACGCCGGTGCCATCACACGGGCCGGCTGACGTCACAGCACCTCTTGGACCATCGTAGGCTGTGTGGAGGTTTAAAAGCCACACGGGATTCAAACACGTCCAACCCATTCTGTTACCACACTGTCCTCACCTTGCCTGGTTGCATTTGCCTGACTTAGAGTGGACACGTACGAATTACACCTTCCTATCTCTTACAATGTCAACTGCGCCACCCTTCATGGCATACATATGAACAGGGCACTTCACACTTACAGGTCCCTGGTTACAAAAAAATGTTTATAACCTAACAAAACATGCTAACTTAACATCTGAGCTAATCTATACCCTCTCCAACATTACAAGACTCAATTTCAAGAATGATGTTTCTGACAATTCCCAAACATTTGTGCATACAACTCCATAATTGCAGTGGGTTATCATATATATATATATATATTATATATATATATATATATATATATATTAATTTGTCTCATTTTCAAGTTTATTTCCTGCAGATTTTGTAAATGGTAATATTTTGTGATATAAATTTTGTAATTCTCCTTAGTTTAAGATATTCTCGCGGTTATCAACATGTGTGGAAATTGAATAAATCCACGAACGCTGGTGTCTCCGGGGCGTTTGTAAGCATTGCAATATATCGAGTGATTTGTAGTTGGTGATGAACAGGCATTCGATACACATGAGTGAGGAAAGTGAAAAATATAAACTTTATTGTTAAGAAATCGTCGCAGCCTTTTCCAAGTCAGGGCATGATTGCAGCAGGCCAAAAAAACATGATGGCTTCAGACCCCAGCGAGGTTACTCAAGATATGCTTTAAGACCCCAATGGAGAGCAGTGGCGGAGGATGGTGCATGATAAAGGATATAATTAAATAAGGCATTAATTATCTCAAAAGGGGTGTTTATATTAAACCAAACACCCCAATTTTCACTCATGCACTTCCTTGGAGTTTTCTTTGTATGCATGCAAAGTTTCAGACTGCTAGGTTTCATGGTTTTGGAGTTAATGAGGAGACACAGATACACACACATGCACAGTTGACATTTATTAGTATAGACCATCAGAGGTATCTGGCATTGCCCATTTCTGGTTCTAATCCTATTGGCATTTGAAGAAATCAAATTTTGTTCTTCTTTATATTTTTTTTGGGGGCCTAAAGCACTTCCCTCCCCATGAAGGAATGGTGTTGGCAATAATTTAATACATAGCTACCTTTCACATAGCTACAAAGGCTTAGATGCTATAGAGTGATTTTAAAAAAAATCTTTAAAATAATATTTTTTTGCATAAAACTCTCCCTGCCCTCATGACAGACTTCTGAGAGTTTGATGAAGATCGTTTGCCACCATCTGAGAAAATGTTGACACAGACAGACAGACACAATCTCTGTTATTGTTATGATGTTGCTAGTGAAGATAAAGCATTTTAAAGTAACAAATTCAGTTCGAATTTGCATGGAACTTTTCTTTAATGGCCACAATTATGCCCACATTCTTGTGGGGTTGGCCCAGAGAGATTTTTGGCCGAAGTCTTCCACGAACCTCCTGGACAGGCCCTGGCACTCGTCTTCGTAGTTAGGGCAGGAATTTGGATTTGCCATGGTAGCTTCTTAGATCGCCTACTCTTCCTGAAGGACACTATGGGATATTTTAACGTCCATCAACTAATGCCGGCACATTCGGACACCCAGTTTAACCTCCATCCGAGGGACAGCACATGCATTGATTGAATCACCCTGCCTGTGAAAACCAAAATGACAGTTTAATGCTGGGCCGAGATTCGAACTTACTTGCTTTATGCTCAGAATTTAAAAGGAGAGAACATGGACAACCTCCATTGAATTGGCATTCATTGGGAGGACGAAATAAATAGTTCAATGTCATAATGTGGCGGCTCTGAGTGAAGTTCAGAGTTGTGTTTATCTGAAGTTATGTCCAGTGTTTCATCTCATGTATGTTTGTAGATTTGTGTTGCAGTCCTAAATGATCCTCAGATCCTGTGAAAAAATAAAAACTTGAGTTAATGAACACCTTACCACGCCCAGATTTGAGAAAAAGGATGTGGGGAGGTATTTTCAATTATTGCATTGCGTTTCCAAGAACGATCTATATTTCCCACGAGCCACAATTTTATCTGAGTCTTGATATTCCCCATGTTGAGAGTGTGAGCTGCAAATTTCATTGGTCAAAGCGGCATATCATGAATAATATTTTTTCCAAGTACTGCAAGCTGGAGGTTTTTTGAAGTGCTAACAAAAGCGATTTGTGTTCTACAATGTTCATGTAATCATTCAATTGAAAAAAAATAAATGCTTTTAAGACTTTCAAATATATTTTTAAGTTTTCCACCATTGATGTCTGAATCAAAATTAATTGAAACACCCAGGCACAGCCAAGTGAGCCTATTTAAAAATAAAAAAATCCGTCATTTACTATCTATTTTACACATCAAATTCGTTTTTTCTGCTGTTGTTGTTCTTTCATGATGTCCTTAAAACAGTAAGTTTCCTGTTTTGGAATGATTTTCAATTTTGTTGATCTGCTATACAGGCAGACAGAGTAAACAAAATATTACACAACTTCTCTCTTTGTGCCATGCTCCACTCAGGATGAGATTCCTTACAATTTACCAAATTCAGTCAAAGTACTGCTGAAATGCAGGTTCGTTTTTTTGAGTCATGTTTCGATTTGTAATCTACAGTGTTCAAAATGTAACATTCAATTGAAATTGAGGGTTCTCAGTCATAGACTGGCGTCCGAAGACAGACAAATGGACGGGGTTTGCTTCACTCCACTTTGCACCGCACATAGGGTAATAAAAATGCCACTTTCCACTCAAAATTTTGATTATGAAGATGTTCAATGAAGGCAAAAAGAAAATCCACAGCTGACTTCATAATCCCCAGTGGCTTATATAAATGGATTGAAAAACATTTTTGTAAACTTTATAACTTTAAAGTTTTTTTTTCAGATTTCATTCATTATTTTGCATGTGCATGTGTGGAATTATTTTCTAATTTCCTGCTCTCTCTCTTCCTTTAAATTACAAGATGATACATGAAATAATACAAGGTATAGTTGCCACAAAGCTTATCTTTTTCTTTGTGAATGTAAATGGAGTAAATAAATGTGGACACATCCTGTACCACTATGTGTTCCTTCTCTTGCAAATATCTGTAGCAAAGGGTAGTGTGAACTCATGCTTGAAAAACCATACCTTAAAAGTTTGTGAAGTAAGGTAGACGTGTAAAAACGTTCGGTGTTTGACCCACATTGAAAAAAAGCTCAAACAAAGTTCAAACTGCATCTCCTTCATTCTGGAAAATCTGTTAGTGGACCAAATTGTCAAACAAGAAAAAGAGCAATCAGAGATTGCAGGCCCTTGCCAGGACTTTTGCGTGGTTTGTTGTGTTTGTGACTGTGTGTTTTACGTAATTAATAGAGACATAATTAGAACTGCCACTTTATAACTGCTGGCAGTGATGACCAGGTACCAAGAACGTCCCGCTTTGATGCAACCCGCTTTGATCGGACACCTCACCCTGACCCATGACATATTTTTTTCAATTGAATTTAGAATGGGATGAAAATAAATTCAATTCAAATCAAATGGAAGACAAAATAGGTACAGTCCTGCATTGGAGTCATCAGAATGAACCCAAACAAGCAAACAGCAATGATGGAGTCATCAGGAGGAACCTGGATAGTATTCATATTTCAGCTGCTACTCCTCACCCTCAAACCATCCAGGCACAGCCAAAGTGAGCCTCATTCAAAAGAAAAGAAAAAAAAAGAACCCAGATCAAAAAAATAAATAATTCTGGCTGCCAGACCATGTGTCCGATTAAGGTTGAAATTTTAAAAATATAATATTCCCCATTCATTACTAGATTATAATTGTGAAGTTTCATTGATTAAGCGGTTCAAGGAAAATAATTTTTAAAATATATGCTCAATCCAATATGGCTGCAGACCACATGACATCAATTATTTGTGAATACGCTGCTATACCAAGGATTGGAAACATTTGTGTAAAGTTTTGCCTGATTTGTTCAACCATTTCAGAGAAGATTTTTGGAGGTTTAATATTTTTTTTCAACTAATTTTTGGGACTTCTGGTTCTGGGTTTGGAAGCGTTGGCAGGTCTCCTTCAGGGCTCTCTGCTGATGATCTGAAAGTTAAGTTTCCAGTCGTTATCTCTCCCGTTGTAACTGTTTATTTCTTACCTGCATGTTACTGTGTGTTCTAGTTCGGTTTTGTTTCAAAAATCGTGCCTATTTTGTGAGTTTTTCGTTGACCTTTTCTTACCAAGTGCTTGAGGCCTACCCATTCATTCCCCTCGGTGTAAGATCATGTTTATTTGTATTTTCTTCCCCATTACCTTCATTTCTATCTTCCCCCACTTTCCCAACGTCCCCCATCCCTCCCAAATAAACACTCTATTTCTTGGTCTTAATCCCCCCAAAAATTAAAAAAAACTACCTTTCCCTTGCACACTCACAAGTCTCGATTCTTCTTCCTCTTCCTCTCTTCTTCTTCTTCCTCCTGCTGGCACATCATCTTTATTCTACTGAGCTGACCCTCTCTCGACCATTACCTTAATGATTTCTTCGATCTACAACCTTCCATTCGCGAATCTTACCTGTTCTTCAAAAATACATCAAAAATAATAATCTTCCTTGTATCCTTTCGATCTCCACAACTCCTGAAACCACGTGCTCTCTCTACTCTTCCTGGTACTTTTCATCGACCAGCAGCTTCACACTGTGTTTACCGTCCAAATTCACCACACACATCCATGATTTTACTTCAACCTTCCCTTATCCAAATGTTATGCAATCCTTATTTAAAATAAATAATTTCACTTTTGACGATACACCTCCCAGAGCCAAGTGCTTCTCCCATAACCACATGATCTGTTTAGACCCCCTGCGTTTATGATCCAATTACACCATTCACCTATCAATTTTTTCTACAACCTACCATGACCTAATCTGATGAAAACTCTCTCAAACAATAAAAATAATAATAAAATGATCTCTTATAATGCTTCATCTTCCTCTTTCACACATGTGGTAGTCTTTACTGTATCATAATGCACTACTCTCAGGCCCGTCGCTAGGGGGGGCATTTTGGTGCAATGCCCCCCCCATGGCGCATCTGGTGCCCCCCCCCACTTGTAACGCCACCCATTTATGCCGTGTTGGCACCCTATGAATAACTTAGTGTTTAAGGACAAGCGCCCACTGTGAACTCCTTGCGACGTTGCTGTTTAAGAGTTCACCTGTGTGAACTAAACCCCTTATTCCAAGATGTTCAACATGGTGAATAATAAGCTTCTTGGATAAACTGTTCTTTAATAATATCCTTCTTTGAATAACAGTCAAGAGATAAGTGTGCGCTTGCCAGCGCATCTCCAAAAGCAATGCAAGACAATACAGTCCAAGGCCACAAAATAAAAGATAATAACGCAAGCACCAACGCCAGCAGCCAAGACGACAGACAGCCGCAAGACCTCGTGTCGAATGTCGTTGCTGTGGGTGGTTATATATGTAATCGTGGATCATTTAGTTTTAAGGAATAGCCAATCAG
>CM068956.1:131866861-131882172 GCA_035128595.1 Eptatretus atami
ACTCTGGACATTGAGAGACATTAACGTCATATAGGCTATATAGCATTTGCACCCTCGTTATCCATACTTGATGAAATCAGCGTAAAAAAAAACTTGAAGGGGCCGCAGCGGCAAGGTGTTCGAGATAGAGCAAATGTTTCAAGACTTTAGTGGGGAATGACTCTCAGATTATGCATAAAATATATGTCATCCTAGCTCTAAAGTTTGGCGTCTTTTGATTTTGTCAAAATTCGCAATTTTCTAAGTTTTTGACCTTGTGACCTTGACCTTGGGACAAAAATGAAAAATCGACAACGACAAGTTTTAGATAATTCATTTTGCTATTCAAATAGACGAAGACCCCATTCCATTCAGTAAATTCCTAGGCAGAAGATAGATTTTTAATCCGACTACCCCTAAAAATGGCTATTTTTGGCGTGGCTCCGCCCACAATGGGCGTAACACCTTCTTCAAGGAAAACACACTAGATCATTGATATGAAACACATAACCAAGTTCATCAAGTCGATCAAAGTCCAGGAGTTATGCTCTGGCAGACAGACACACAGACATAAGAATAATAGTAGTCATCTGGCTGGCGTCGTGACCAACAACACAAGAAGCGAATACTTCGATATCGCGCGGCTGGGGCAGTAAAAGTAGTTAAGAATGATGAACAAACTTTGCAGTTATAAAATTTAAATGTAGAAACGGTGAATTAGCATGCATGATGGGAAGAGTGTGACGTTGACAAATTTCTATTTATAGCCTCAGATCAAAGGGACGTACACGGCCATAATGTGACAGAAACACAGGACAGAATAGCCAATTATACAAGTCGTTCAAAAACACTTATTGGTGAAAAACAATGAAGAAACGAGAGTTACAACGCTGCGCGTCAACAACTAACGAACAGGAAGATTATCACTTCCTGCTCAGAAAATCAACTTCCGGCGTCACAGAAACGATTCAGCACAAAAAACGTCGCTCTTCGCATTAACGCCGCCACATTCCCGCAATCTCCGCCCACAATCACCGCAATCTCGCCACAATCACACCGGCAATCTCCGCCCACAATCCCACCGGCAATCTCGCCTGCACTAATCCACCCGCAATCTGCCCACAATCCACCCGCAATCTATGCCACAATCACCCGGCAATCTCCGGCCCACAATCCACCCGGCAATCTCCACTCCCCCACTCCACCAAATCACCCGGCAATCTCGCCCCAATCACCAGGCACATCTCACCACATCCCGGCACAATCCACCGCGACAATCACCTGCTCCCACATATCCACCCATCTACAATCCCCCGGCAATCTCACCAACACACCGGCAATCTCCGCCACAATCACCCGGCAAGTCTCCCCACTCAAACCCAAAAGAAGTTTTGCACCAAAGGTCATAATCCTTGACCTTTGACCTTTAAAGTTCACAAAGGTCAAATTTTCAACTTTGTGAGAATCAAACCGGGTTTTCGACCTTCTTCGACGAACTAACTCCAATAAGATATAGCACGTATCCTGTTTCCTTATTTTAATGTCCACAACATTGTTTTGTGACCTTTAAAGGTTATGCAAAGGTCAAATTTTGAAAGTTGTTGAACGAAACTGGGTTTTCGACATTTTGCAGCTAATAACCTGTCACCCAGACCATATAATGTTGATCATTTTTATAACTTGGTCAAAAATTATCACATTGTCTCATCCTTGACTTCTGAAACTTTCTACATCGTCAAATACCGCTCATGAACCATTGTCGTCTTCAGACTTGTTATTATTATTTCTCCCGCCGGCAATTTGCAGGCTTTTTCGCTTTAAAAATCATCTTCTCAGGAACGGTAAGTCCGATCGGCACGAAATTTTCATCATAGTATGTATCTTTTTTGATAGCAAACTTAATTGATAATTACGACGTCATAGGTCACGTGGTATGAGCGCCATCTTGAAAAAACCGATAAACTTTGGACCTCTGTATATCTGAAACCGTGCAATGGAAATTTTTTTCGCTTCATGCATTTTAATGAACTCCGCATGGGGAACACGGGTGATTTTTCATGACGTCGTCGGTGAAGCGGTATCCCGGTGAAAATTCAAGTAGAACGCTGCATGGGAAAAATCTGAAATTTCTTGAGTGTCATCTACACGATTCACTGTGGAAAAAAATTATAGTGACGTCATTGGTGACTTGGTTCGGCAGCCATCTTGTTTTGAATTTTTTATTTTAATCTTCTTCTCCAGAACGGCTGGACAGATTGAGGTGAAACTGTATACACACATTCCCCATGACATCCTTTTACAAGATTGTTTATTTCTTATTGATAGGTCACATGGTTTGGCGGCCATATTGAATTGACCTTAAAACCTTCAAACATCTTCTCCAGAATGGCTTGACAGATCAAGGGGAAACTTCACAAATGTATTCTGCACACATAGGGGATACAAGTTTGTGAATGAATAATTAATTGATAGGTCACATGGTTTGGCAGCCATGTTGGATTTAAGAAAAATATTAAATAATGTTTTCTCTGGAACTGCTTAATATATCGAAGCGAAAATTTGCAACTATCATCTACCGTTATGTCTGCATATATGGTAAAGATTATAACATCACAAGTCACATGGTTTGGCGGCCATCTTGGATAGATAAACGCACCTTATCCGATTAACACGAAACTTCACACACGTGTTCCACTACATGAGTGGAAGCAGAATGTAAAGTTATGATGTCATATGTCACATGGTTCGTCAGCCATCTTGGATTGAAAATTAATAAATTTTAAAAAGCTTCTTCTCCAGAACAGCTGGACAGATTGAAGCAAAAATTCACACACACTTTCCCCAAGACATCCTTTCACAAGAGTTTTTGTTATTCTAATTGATAGGTCACATGGTTGGTGGCCATATTAAATTTACCCTAAAACCTTCAAACATCTTCTTCTCCAGAACGGCTGGCCAGGTCAAAGGGAAACTCAACATTAGTATTGCACACGAGTATGAATATAAGTTTTTGTTAATTTCTAATTGATAGGTCACATGGTTTGACAGCCATGTTGGATCAAGAATTATATTAAATAATGTTTCTCTCTGGAACCACATAACATCGAAGCGAAACTTGGCAACTATAATATATATATATATATATATAATATATAATATATATATATATATATATATATATATATATATATATACACAGTGGTACCTCTACTTACGAATGTCTCTACATACGAATGTTCAGGTTACGAAGCGCCTGAACGGGAAAATTGCCTCTAGTTACGAAGGCGTTCAGGATACGAAGTCAAAAATACAGTACAGTACGTGCTGCTATTCGGCTCCCAGAGTTTCCCAAACGTAAACAAACTTGTAGCTGCTCTGCCATGGCTATCGCCTAAAATCTGCCTGGCAACCCTTTGCGTATGCGTGTATCCAGCATGCTCTTCGAGTCCCGTCCCGCTCTGTAAATATAGTTATACTGTATACAGTCTATGGTCCCGCACGAAGTGCTCGACAGTGTTACAGTACAGTACGCAGTGGATACAGTAACTTTTATTCACAATGGACCCCAAGAAAGCAATGAAGAAAAGTGGACAAGGGAAAGAAAAAGAGAAGTTTTTCTGGCCATACAAACAAGCAAGAGATTAGAAAGGTATGAAAAGGGATGCGTGCTCCGTTTTTATGTTTATTGTGCGGTAATCTAATTTAACTGTATTGTTTCATGTTCGATGCATTTTTATGATTATTAAAAAAAAAGTCCGAATTTTGCGGGCTTGGAACGGATTAGCGCATTTACATTCAAAAGGCGTCTCTACTTACGAAGGTTTCAGGTTACTAAACTACTCCAGAACGAATTAAATTCGAAGTAGAGGTACTCGTATATATATAGTATATAATATATATATATATAGATTATAGATATTATATATATATCATATACAGTAGACTACTCATAAGTCGTCACCATCGGGACCGAGAAAAAAGTGGACTTAGACGTGTGACGACTTACGCGTATGCGAACATTCATGATGACTGTGGGTGAAGGATGAAGTCGCGCGTGGCCTGGACACGTACGTGTGAGAGGGCGCAACAATCTCTAAGCCGGAATTGTACCAAAAGGGAAACACAATCCTCGGGGCATAGTGTGGGGGTTCATTGGTGAGTTGGAAAGTGATCAAGCAAAGATGGAATTCATGAATCAGTTTATCAAAAGTAAAGATAATGAACAACTGTAAGACAACTCATATACCATCGTGATGGTATATCACCATCGACAAATGTGGAATGAATTTGTGGAATTCATTCATTGGAATGAATGCAGAATGAGTTTTCATATGGAATGAAAACTCATATACCATCGACAAATTGGCAGGAATTGCTGTTGGAATCATTCATTGGAATGAATGTGAATGAGTTTCATATGGAATGAAAACTCTTATACCATCGACAAATTACATGACACACAGTCATCGTGGTGATGACTACCACTCAATGCCATGTGTGAGTGCGGTGATGTCAAAACAAGCCAATATAAAACCATGATCGGACTTCACCACGAAGCTTGATCGATCCTTTACTCCTTGCGCAAGACTGCATTGCGCAGCCTGTCTACCTCTTCAGATGCATGTGAGACAGCACGCTGACTGAGCTGAACGCAGCGCAGTTATAAATAGCCTATCACTGGTGGTGTAAACCAATGAGCGAGCATCACGATTCCATGAAATTGGCTTCTCACGAGGCAGCAGTTCCATGTGACGAGTTAGGCGTGGTAATTCTTGAGTTTCCATTACGCGGGAACGGACACAATCTGACGACTTAGACAAGTGACGACTTAGAGATGACGACTTACAGACTTTATTCAAAGGATTTAACATTAGTAAAATTCGGGACTTTTGACGCTGCCGATCGCGAAGTGACGAGTAACACGCTGCCGACTTACGCGTAGTCTACTGTATATTATACTATATATATATGTATATATATGTATATACTTTTCCAACAAGCTCAAATGAGCTAAGATCCTCGTCCTCTTAATGATGACGTCATAAAAACGAATATGACGTCATTGTGATGTATCAGGTTTACGATAAATTAATTATCTGTGCTAATGCCCGGCTTGATTCCCGCAAACAAAATTCAAACAGCTTGCCTAGTTTCGGTGATAATGAATAGGTGATTTCCATTAGCGGCGATATTATGACGTCAACTTTTTCTAGAAGAATTTCCAAAATCGAAGATGGTTACTGCCTGCGCGTGGGCTTTCTGCATATACATGGCAAGTTTCACGAAGATCCGATGAAAACTCTGAGTTGTGAAACAAAAAATGTCAAAAAATAGGAATGACGTCAAAAAAATGATATGACGTCATAGTGATGTCAATGTGCGGTAATAATTCTGCTAATGCCCTGTTCGATTCCCGCAAACAGAATTCAAAAAGCTTGCCTAGTTCGGAGATAATTTTTTAGGCGATTTCCATTAGCGAGAATATTTTGACGTCATACTTTTTTCTAGGAGGAATTTTAAAATCGGAGATGGTTACTGTCTGCGCAGGGTATTTTACATATATAGGCCAAGTTTCAGGAAGTCTCGATGAAAACTGTAGCTGTGAAACAAAAAGTCCACAAGAAGAAGATGAAGATCAACAACGTGAGTAAACTTAGAGATCCTCCACGAGGATCTAAAAAAAACATTGACAATGATGAATTGATTAGATTTAATGAGAATCTGGATCAGGATACATAAAAAATTTTTTACTGATTTTTACAATTGAGAAATAAGGCCAAAAACTATGTATAGCACTATATTTCAAAATGTTGTGGACTAGTTTGACAAAGCTTGGGGATGAGTTGGGTAGATGACAAGAACAAGCTGATAACATTTTGGTTAAGGTCTGGATGCAGATCTGGCCATCAGTGGGTGATAAAACATAAAGTATCAGCCTGGCGGAGTATGTGCTCTACTGAGTGCCATGCTAGTTTATGATATTAAAATTAGAGTGCAAGTAAAGATGACAATAAATGAAGAAAAGCCAGAACTCCAAATGATGATGAATTTTGCATTATGAGAATAACAGAGTGAATTAACGCTGTAGATGACAGCTCACCAATATGTATCATCTGCCTATAGAGATAGAGATGTCTTGGAGCCAATATTATAAACAAAGGAGTTTTTGGTGATTCTGTACGTTCCGAATACTGCACAAGCAGAATCAAGTTGAGGTTTTATCAAAGGAACAAACCCTCAGAATGTTCAACTTTCAGCCCAGGACCAGTTCCCTTCATCAAGACTAAAGGTCACTTGTGGCTTAAATGTTGACTTTGTGTATTGAAAAACCTTCAGTTGCTTGTTCTTGGCCATTTTCCATCCTGCTGTTAGTTTTTTCTTTTAAATATATCTATTTATGAGTATTTGGATGGTGGGCTTTATCATAGACGGTATTTCAGTGTCCATTCAAGGCCCCGAGGGCATGGGAATCAATGCTCATGTGTCAAATGGATAACATGGGGACAAGACCAGGTGAGGCAGGCATATTACTTCGTGCCTGAAGTGATTAATGAGTTAGCCAGGCTTTTATTGACAATCCACCAATTAAATGCTAATTCCTACGAGATCGTTTCCAAAAGCTTGTAATGCAAATGGAAAATCAGCAGGATTGAACCCACAACCTCTTGGAGATGAAACCCATCCAGTTTCTTCACCAAGCCTCTGCTAACTCTTCTTGCATTTTATTTTGTGAACGTGATTCTCCCAATGATGAAGTCATCTTTGTTTCCAAATCTTGTCTTAATCAATGTTTGAACCATTTTGTTTGCTTTAAAGACCTTTTTGCAAAAGAAACTATGTTGATGAATTTCATTTTATGTTCTCTTTGCAGTTTTTTTTTTGACCAATGTTTGTATATTCATTTGCTGATTCCATCAATACAAGTGTTATGTGCTTTTAAATCGGCTCACTGTGTAAATCTTGACGGTGCATAATGCTGGTGAAATCATCTTCCCTTTACACAAAGGCTGTGTTATGCTGTCAGAAGAAGCCAATACAAGGTAGAATACCTCGTTAAAAATAAGAAAAAATGTTGACACCAATCATTGCTGGGAGTTGGGAGGATAGATCACAGGTTGTATACTCACCTTTGAATCTCTAGCCAGATGTTCAATTCACATCCTGACTAGTCATTGTGACAAGAGCTACAAGGAACTCCAGCACATAAGGAGGCCATTTAGAGCAAGCCCAGCCTGCCTTGTTGCCTTTCTGCAGGGGTGTTTCATCAATGAGTGCGCCATCCTCAGAGGGGCATTATTCCAGGCATCCCATCTGCTAGCATTTCGTAGCGGACTCTAAACATCCACAGTGTCATTCACAAGAGTGATAAGCCACTGTATTCCAAGCACCCTGGTGTAATTCCAAATTTCTGCATGAACCTGTCACCTGCAACTTTGACAGGGCTACTGAGTTACGTGCAGGCCATTACTACGGAGACCCAGATTAGGAAGATGCACAACACGAGCAACGATGGACATTGGGAACAAGTGGAATGCTCAGTTCTCAAGGGAGAATGACCAATGCCAAGTTAAATCCACTACTTCACTAGAAGTTTACAACTACATTCATAGAAGGTAACTTGCCAAGGTGAACATCTTGTGAAGGGAGGATATTGTGTGGGAATGCTGAGAGGATCGAACATCCACAGAATTTTTTCATTTTTCTTTATGTACGAAGAAATGTGTATATGGAGCTGAGATGTGTACATAAAATGGAAGATGTAAATTGAGAAAATGAGATGAACGAGATTTCTTGCATGAAAACTTCATAAAATTACGAACAACAGGATAAAGCAAATAACAATAGCTAAATAATGATAATAAATTGAGATTTTGGTTTTGGGTTTCTTTTCAGCCAAACGGCAGATGCCATGCATCTCCTCACTCCAAGAGAACGTCTTCAGAATTGTCTTGTTTAACAGCTTTTATATACGCCCGATATATATAATATATATATATATATATATCGGGGCGTATTAGTGATACCGGTCATCCGTCCGTCCGTCCGTTCCTGTCACACCAAACTCCAAAGTTTCAACTTTCACGTTTCATATTTGGTACAAGGTACATAGGTACAGACTGTGGAGATGGTGTGTCGCGACAAACGTTCGTCATCTAAAGTGGTGCCATGGCAACCAGGATGCGTTTTCCATGAAGTAGCACAATTCGTTATACCTTCTGTATTGTGCACTTGAGCTCTTGTTAATTGTTGTGTTAATTGTTGATATAAATATTTGTGGGCTCATGTGCTTAGTATTTTGCACTGGATTGTGTGTCCTTCTCTAGGTGTTGTGTTCTCATGAGCCTTATCCATGTCTCTGCTGCCTTTTCTCTCCCCTTCTTCTTTTCCTGCTTGTTCACTTCCTTTCCCGTTACCCCCATTACCCCAATATAGGTGCATGCATTTTCCATGTCACCTCACTATCCATGAGCCTCGATTTTGTAGAAACTAGGAATGTACTAAACGGACGGCACTCGGTAGAGCACATACCTCCGCCAGGTGAATATGTTGACGTTTTGTACCCACTGAAGGCAGATCGGCATCTGGACCTAAATCAAAATCTAATCGGCCTGTTCGTGTCACCTTCCCAATTCTTTCATCAACTTTCATCTGACTATGTCCATAACCTTTGAATGTCATGCTATGTATCGTCTTTGGCCCACTCTTTAATGGAGAAGAATCCCTAAAACAATTTTTAATTACCTTATCCGGATCCCATTTCCCCAAAAACAAATTTTAAATTACCTTATCCGGATCCCATCTTCCCAAAATCGACTCGATTCGTCCTTGCATACACCCAAACTGCTCACCAAGTTTCATCTGAATCCGTCCATTACATTTTGAATATCCTGCTCACAGAACAAACAGGGAGTAAACATAACCCCAACCACCTTCGTCGGAAAAGTAATAAGAAATTACTTTCTTCCGGAATGATTTAGAAATATCAGAAATGGCGAGGTAATTGTACCATCTTATCTTTCAAAACCGTAAGGAATATGCTGGACCTGTAACAACTTAAAGATCTTGCATCTTCTTTATTGAAAAATCTTGGCATAATCTACATACTCCTGATTAGATATAGGACATCCAGCTTAATGTCCTCTTTCAAGGATGGCTTACTCTAACACTACTTATCAGCAGCAGGATACCAATTTTGAGTTACATCTCCTTCCTTTACAAGTGGAACCAAACAAATAGCCACAAGAAAATAAGCCAACTGTATCCATTGGGTTATGGTGATGTAACATGAGCATGACGATGTAAATATTCTACAGTCGTGGGTTGGTTCATAGTGTGTCACAGGACTGATGTGCTACTGTGCTGAGAAAATTATGTTGCAAAGGTTACATCAAATTACCTTTGCTGTTCATGTCAAGCAAGTGCCTCGAAATTGCAAACAACACTCAATGATTGTCTATTTCGAAACCTGACAACCAGTTTGCATTATTGCAGATGATTCACTTCCTGAGGCTCAAACAAAAAAGCCCTTGTGATGTGTGAGGATATGCACCCCTGTTGGTTGCACATTGATACCATATAAAAATGTTCTTTCTGTGGATCTGGTCTGTTGGAAATAATCAAAGTAAAGAACATCTTTCTAAAGATACCTTCTTCTCCATTCTAAAATGGGCCATCTATAAGCTATATGCAAATGTGGTATAATTTGGTCCATACATTCCACTCTACTTCCCCCACGCCCCCCCCCTCTTTTCTCATGACTGATTTTTTTGTATAGATAGTCTAGGCCTGTGGAAGAGCTAATACACTGAATGGATCAAGACATAACACAAAAACAGCCGCAAAACACACATGCCCATGCATGGAATGCTCAGTTATGGGGTGGACAAGAGGATGCAGAAGGAAAACCCCAAGGAGGGAAACTGGAAAATTGGGAGGATGGATTTGGTGTGATTAACAAGGATGGAAAAGATCGTTGTTTTTGATTGGGACGATCTTAGATGGTGTCTGAAAGACCTGGAGGAAGAGTGAGATTAAAGACGATGTGAAGTTGATTCCACAGGCATTCATCCTCTCTCCCCTTCTCCACATTTTACCCCCTTAATCCTCATGCTATCCACTTATTTTTGTCACATAAGACGAATGCACACTTTACCCATCACTCTCATTAAAACAAACTGGATATGAATAGTATAAAAAATGTATCCTCTTATACTGATGGAAAATGTTTCATGTTTATATCGTACAGGACGAGGAACTCCCCACAGAACCATAAAGACCCAGCCTGAGTAATGCTTAACAGTTACAGAGGAAGAAAGTGCTTCAATAAAATGTATTGCCTTAAAAAACAATGTTTCTGATTTTAACCAACATCAATGATTTTCTCGTCTCGTAGTCCCGAAGAAAAGATTACATGGTTATTGAATGGTGAAAGCGGTGTCGAGTAGTGCAGTCGTTTTTGTGTCATGCATGCTGAAGTGGGATTACCAAGCTCTTTACTGTAATTACTATAGACATGGTTATAAAGGATCCAAGGTGGATTTCCAAGCCCCATGCCATGCTGCATTGTACCACATCAAAGCTACACCCTTGTGCACCATACATGCATCGAGTTGCACATTATGCCATCAGCAGAACATTAAAAGGCAGTGGAAGTAACGTTGTAAAAGCATTTAAGAGAACGAACAGAATGAATAAATGTGTCTCACGACAGTGAACACCATCACTGCTGAAAGCCTGTTGTTGTGGAAAAGGCTAAATGTTTCCGTCTCCATAATTCTTACAAATTACTTTCTCGCTGAGGCATTGTAATAAGGTTTGTGTTTGTGCAAACTACTTTCTATTGGAAAAGAAAAATCCTTTGCAATCCCATTTAAGATCTATATTCGTAAGATCTATAGACGATCACAGAATGTAAACATTCTCTTAATGAGAGTTTGTTGTGCCAGGTGACCCTATTGATGTATTTGGAGGAATTATCATGGGATCCTGTGTAAGTTGAAAGATGTACATTACATAAAAGGCTAGATATGCTCATGTTGAATCCCGTTCCCATATTCCCTGTTCCCTACTTCAGGGAAAGATTTATTATTTATTTTATACATGATCTAAGGCTCTTAGTGGACCTGCCACAAACACACATGGACATACAGACGAACCTCCACAAGACACCACAAGACTGTTAGACGAGAACAACAACAGCCACTGGGCTTGGAGGAAGTCAAGATTGTTTGCAATGGAGAATTAGTTCAGTGTTTGGCAGCTCAGATATATTTTGGTAGTTCAGGCTTTTGTTATGAGGTAAGCTTAGGAATGAAAAGTCTGCTTCCGTGGAAGAAGAAAGATATTGGATGGCAAACAGGCAATATGACACAACTCGGTAGCACATGATTTGGGTTAAGAATAGGCAAGCAAAAAGAGATTAAACAGTTTAGAAGTTGCCGGATGCAATCGGACAGTTATTCAGTTTGATTGAGAATATATACCTTAGAAATAAATAATATAATGAGAGAGGGAGTTGGAATATGTAGACAGGTCATATCATGTTTGTCTTTTGTGTGATTATTGAGCATCTACTAATGTTATTCTATCTATTGGCCTTTTCTTTGTCTCCCTGGTAATTAATGTGTGCTCAGGTCATGACGGTATTGCTTTTATTTCCAGTGCATGGTGCAGTTGCTATGTCAAGTATGAGTTTTCTGAAACCAAAATTTACAATTTAGACTTTAAACAAAGTTAAATGTGATGATGAAAACATTGTTCCAACTGAAACAATACCAGATCAAGAATTCCGCTACCTGACACGAGGGTTCAAATGGTGGTATCATTTGTGATGTGCATCATTTCAACAATTTCCTTGTTCCTTCTGCCTCACCAGCCTGACATGATGCAGTGACGCCAGAGCACACACATCAGCACTTAACCCTTGCAACCCGCATCAGCTATGCTCCACCAGTACAGCGCCTGACTACCACCTAGTCTTCACTTCCTCCCCAAAGGCTTCCTGGCTTGTCCTGGACCAGATGTCTACACAGCTCATCTGCAGCGAGGTCAAACGTACTTGTGGGCTAATGAGACATTTCTGAACTCACGGCCTCAATCTTCTCAAGAAGTATGCAGAAAATATTCTGGATCGACTGATGCAGCAGTGGCCGCTGCTGCAGCTGCAGCTGCTGCTGCAACTGCTGCTGCAACTGGGGGCTATCATGAAAGCACAGTGGAGTACAAGGCCTTGCTAACAATGGACCAAAAAGTGACAGTGACCCAAGTTGGGCCACGGCTATCTATACACTCAATGCTGTCCCTGACTTGATCCGCAGTGGATCGAGTACCCACTTCTCCGTAAGGCGGCTGTAGGGCTCACCCTCTGGGTGCAGCAATTCAGGACTCTGGCTATGCTCCCTCCTCGAGGCTCAGTCCTGCACCTCCCACACCCACTGCACCACCTTCGGCTGCCCCAACAGCCACCAATGCCCACACTCAGCCGCAGCCACCCACAACAGGAACTCACGCCTCTAACAACCCGGCGCGTGATTATCCTCAGCATATAGCAGCAATGGAGCAACAGTAGGAGCAGCAACTGGGAGTAGTGGTGGTGTAATAGTAGTTATATCCGGCAGTGAGCTTCTGTGGACAACCTCACCCGGAACCTGCGGTTATGCCCAGTCCCGAGTGCAGTGTATGGCTAATCCTACGAGTCATTACTTGGCACCACAGGAACTGTGGCTATGTGGGACACCAACCAGCACTCATCAGCATTCATGGCACCACCAGGAACTTCCCTCACCTGCAGCAGCAGCGGGTTCAGCAAGTTATGGACATTTCCAGGCCCCCATCTTCGGCGGAGAGCGCAGGAGTGCCAGCGTTGTCACGCAAGGCATTTATGGAGGCGTGATGGAGAACTTGAATGTGAGGGCAATGGTTAACGATCATTTATTATACCAGCAACGATTTGTTATGCATACCAACAGCAAAACACACAAGAAACACAATCAAGTGATATAATTTTACCTGTGCTCCGCGAAGTGAAAAGCAGGGTTCGCGCATTCAGTTACGTGCGCGCGTACGTGCGTGTTTGGGTTCTGCATTTTTAAAATTCATTTTATCAGCCACGTGTGTCCGATTGATATGAAAAAAAATTACAAAGGATTGCTCTGACTGTAGAATTTTTTTTACTCATAATTATGACATAGGTCACGTGGTACAGATGCCATTTTGGAAAAAAGTTACACCTCTATATCTCCCAAACCACTCAGTGGAAAAATTGAAACATGGCTCATCGTCATCGGTCCTTCATTATGACGTCATTTGACAAGTACAATGCTTGATCTGATCAGTAAAAAAAAAACAATTCCTTTGCAACTGTTAGTCTGATGGACACAAATTTTCAGGACATGAGCAGCTACTCCTGTAGAATTTTTTTAATTTAATTATGACATCATAGATCACATGTACAGCGCCATCTTGGAAAAATTAATAAAAAAAAATTGCACCTCCAAATCTCCGAAACCGCTCCATGGAAAAATATGAAACATGCTTATTGTCAAGTACTCCCCTTGGGGAATAAGATGTGTTAATGATGATGTCATCGGTACCTTAATTATGTCATAATTTGACAATACAAACACTTGATTCCATCAGTATGAATTTTATTTCTTGCAATTCTTGCGATTGACACAAATTTCACCAAAGGAGTGCCTCCTCCTGAGAATATGTTTATGATAATTATGACATCATAGGTCTTATGGGACATGTGCCATCTTGGAAAACTTCACACCTCTATATCTCAAAACCACTCCATGGAAAAAATTGAGACCTGGCTCATTGTCAACTACTCCCATGGGGAATGAGTTGTTAATGAAATGATGTCATTTGTTATGCATTTGTTATGACGTCATAATTCAAAAAGTACAACACTTATCTATCATGAAATTTTTTTCTCAGCAACTGTTTTTGATGACACGAATTTTCACCATAGGAGCGCTCCTCCTGTAAGAATATTTAATGATAATCATGATGTCATAGATCATATGGTACAGGCGCCATCTTGGAAAAACCGAAAAACGTTGCACCTCTATCTCTAAAACCGTTGACTGCACAGGGAAAGTACTATGAACACCATGTAGTTGTTGAATGATTGAGCACATAGGAATGTTGTGCAATTGAAGACCCACCACCAAATATTGATTTCTGAAGAAATAAGGAAGGTAAGGTGTGGAGTGGAGTAGTTTATGTATTGACTCAATAATATATATATATATATATATATGTAAATAATTTTAAAATGTCTGTGTGTGTCTCCTCCATAACTCCAAAATTATGAAACCTAGCAGCCTGAAACTTTGCATGCATACTGAGGAACTCACAGGAGTGCATGAATGAAAATTGGGGGTTTGGGTTAATTTAAACACCCTTTTGAAAGAAATAATGGCCTTATTTAATTACCCTTAATCAAGGGTCATCCTTCGCACCTTGCTGTCACTTGCTGTGGTCTTAATTCACCATTTTTTTTTTTGGCCTGCTCAACAATGCCTTCATTTTGAACAGCCAGAAATGGTTCTTAACTACAAAGCACTCAAATTGTTTTTCACTTTCCTCTCCCATATCATCAAATGCCTCATCTTCATAACTTAGAACCCTATAAACGCCCAGAGAAACCAGTGCCGGGCTTTATTCATTCCACACATATGATACCTCTAGAATCTCTTAATCTTAACCTTTATGTGATCTCTTTCATTATCCACCCATCTCTGTGACATAGATACTAAAAAAAATAACGTACACATCTCACATCGACGACGTGTTGGCTTGTGTCCTCGCCTGCTGAAAATGTTGTGCAATTAAATTTTAGATGGCATCACTTTTTTAACCTTTTTGTGATCTGATTTCATTATCCACCCATCACTTCGACTTTGATACGTATAAAAATAACATACACATCTCACATCAACCGACTGTTTTGAGCCGACTGCCTCGGGCCGACATAGATACATGTAAAAAAATAACGTCCTTGGTGCGGAGTTGTGTCCATCGACCTCGTGTTCATGTTGTGTCCCTCATGTTGTGATTTATGACCTCATGTTGTGTCCATAAACAACGTCCTTGTTCCATCGACCTCGTGTTCAGATTTCCCCATGTTGGTCGAGCTGTGAAAAGTAAGAGACTGACATTTTGTGTTCTCTGTGGCTTGATATATTTTAATTAATTTTGCTAATTTTTTCACTTGAATTCCACATTGAAGAACTATATGCATAGGTAAGCCTTTGTGGTTCCCCTTTTCATGTACTTTATCCATGCGGAACCTCATACGGAACTTGGAACAGGCCGCATTGCCC
>CM068956.1:131894162-131905106 GCA_035128595.1 Eptatretus atami
GCTGTACTGCTTGAGCATTAGCTTGCCTTTCAGCAAGCCCAGATGTGTTTGGGGACATTGTAGAGATTTTATGTTCGTAATTATTATTGCCATATGATACTACTGTTCTTATTATTGTTGTAAATGTTATTAGTATTAATTAATATATGCTTTGTTGCAATGTTATTGTTTTTGGTATTTATTTTGTCATTAGAATGCCATGCCGTGGTAAAACGACGTACTAAGCTGCTTTATATACCTTAGCATGGCGTGCGTTTAAAACATGGGAATTCTAACAGATTTTTTTTTCATAGTTAATTAGCCGATTCAACTCAGGAGGTCATGATGATAATTTTTGTAAATCACATTACACACCAGAATGCTCCAGTAGATCTCCACAAAAAACATGCACACACACACACACACACACACACACAACACACACACAACCACACACACACACCACACACACCTCATCCATTCAAGTAGAGTCTTAAAGGGTATACAGGGTCTTTAGGTCCTTGTGGTTTTAGGGATCTTAAGAGTGTTGGTGGTCTTAAAGTGTCTCAACAGTCTAAAGGGTCAAAAGGTACATTCCAATAGTGCGTAATTAATAATAAATGGACGTAATTAATAGACACTAAAAGTACTCCTCACACACACACACACACACACACACACAACCACACACACACAACACACACACAACACACACACACAACACACTTCATCCATTTATATTTTTATTTCTAAAGAATAATGTTTATGCATATCTTGAAACGTCTATAATGCAATGTTGTTTTTTTAATTTGTTTTTTCAAATTCGCCCAAAACAATGGTGAAAGTTACTTTAGGTTTTTCGGTTGTATACAGTACATAAAGGGATCATTTTTCTTCTTCATCCATCACAATCCCACAACAAAAGTAAAATGTCAAAAGATATTGTGATGGTAATTCATAAGAAGATTGTGGTGTCATATTGTGCCATTGTAATGTGGTGTCATTCATACCTTGTTTGGTTGTTTTTTTGAGATTTCATCCATGTTTTTACATTTTTTTGAATGTTTTTTTTTTTTTTCCTCCTGTTGTCACAATTTTTTTTCAGGAACAAAATGCGTAATGTTTTATTTATTTTGGTGTGAATTAAATCCATCGATGTTATTTTCCCCCATTGGACTAAGTCCGAAACGGGGGCTTATGGATTTGGTCTCAATTTTCGTGTCCATGTGTGTGTGTTTGCGTGCATCCGAACCATATCTCAGACATGTATGGACCGATTTTATTTGTACTTGGCACAGAGCCAACACATGATGGTATACAAATGCACATCATTTTGTTTTGCAACTGATCAACGATGGCCAACTTAATGTTTTATTATTTTTTGTTTTAGCCATTTTGTTCAACCATTTTCGTTGTTAAAAAACCCGATGTTGAACACATCCTCACCAATTCTCAAACATGCATTTACAGATGTTATTCAAACTTGGCACACAGATAATGAATAATGGCTTAAGGCGCTGTCACACCTTGACGATTTAGCCAGCAATGGCAACGTATAAAAATGTATGTAAAACGTTGGCGTACGCTGAAATTTTGATGTTTTTTTAAAGTTTTGGTCGTATTCATAACGTGTTGGTCGTATGCATAACATATTAGTAACGGGCACAGAACGTTTCGTTGTCTTATAGATAACTTATACCAACGAATGCTTAGCCTGTTGTCGGCGTTCACAACCTATGCCCAACGATATTTAACTTAGGCATAGCGCGCTGCACGTATCGCCGACGAACTCGTGGCGTAGCCTGTTAAAACCTGCCGCACGCCGATTTAAATCATAACCGCCTGAGAATTGGAAGTGTCAACATCGCAGTCACACCTTGACGATTTAGCCAGCGTATGCCGACCTATGAAAAATGTCTAAAACGCTGGCACACGTCGAATACGGTATGGGTAAGTTGTGTATACGTTAAGAGCACGCTGAAAAACGATGAAGTACGCTGTCATATTTCGTGGTACGTTTAGTACGTCGTGAAATTTCAAGCATGCTGAAAATTTTACAACGTACTCGCCGTATGGCTCACACGTTCCGCTACGCTGGGAATAAGTTGTAGGCACGATTTGCGATCGTTGACACACGTCGACACAAGTTCCTTGTAAGTTACTCATAAGTCGAAACACGTAGATAATGTTTAGCATACCCGAAACTTATTTTCTCCGTCAAGGCACATTTTCTTTTTTTCTCCTTGGCTCCTGAAGGCACGTGACGAAATATCTGAAGTTGTTGTTGTTGTTTTTTATTATTATTATATTTTTAGTCTATCACGAATTTTAAAATATATTCGGACATTTGCTTTAAGTTTCGACGTCGACGTGACAATATCCTCAAACAGAAAATATTCACAGAGGAGAACTAAGAATAAGACATGAGCAAACTGAAGAGGCAATCGGACGTGACGTAATGGCACGTGACGAAATATTGGAAGTTATTGTTGTTTTTTTTTTTTTTAAACGCTGCCAAACGCCATTATACGGTAGCTGTAAATTAGAAACACATTCAGTAAGTTCGTGGTCGTCCGGAAGACGTCAATCAAATAGTCTACATACGTCAATATGCGTTGGAGGTACGTTACACAAAGGTTCAAAGCACGTTACTCATAGGTTAGAAATAAGTTTTGGGTAGGCTAAGCATTACCTCGACGTGTTTCAACTTATGAGTAACTTACAAGTAACGTGCCTCGACGTGTGTCAACGATCGCATAACGTGCCTCGACGTGTGTGAACGATGTGTAACTGCCTACAACACGTTACTCATAGGTTATAAAAAGTTTCGGGTACGCTAATCATTACCTCGACGTGTTTCGACTTATGAGTAACTTACAAGTAACGGTGTCGACGTGTGTCAACGATCGCATAACGTGCCTACAACTTATGTCCAGCGTAGGGAACGTGTGAGTCATACGCTGGCATACGTCGTAAAATTTCAAGCATGCTAAAATTTGAGGACAACCGCAAAGTACAACGATGAAAGCCAGCGTACTACGACTATGGCAGTGTTTTTCAGCGTGCTCTTAACGTATACAAACTTACCCATAACGTATTCGACGTGTGCCGGCGTTTTAGCCCAATTTTGCATACGTCAGGCATACGTTGGCTAAATCATCAAGTTGTGACAGGGCCTTACATATGCGCAGTCATTTTTTTAGAGATCAGATCCAAGATGGCCGACTGGTGGCCATTTTGTTACTTCAATGTGTCCCCAACCATTTCTGCCATGCATGGTCCGATTTTGTTCAAACTTGGCACAAGCACAGTACATGAGGCATACACATGCACCTAACTTCATTTTGTGATCTAATCAAAGATGACCGACTGGTAGACTGGCTGCCATTTTAGTTGTAAAAAATACCCGGTATCGAACACGTCCCAAACCATTTCTCAGACATGCATTCATTTACTGATCTTGTTCAAACTTGGCACACAGATAATAAATGATGGCTTACATATGCACATGATTTTTTCTTCAAGATAAGATCAAAGATGGCCGACTGCCGGCCATTTTAGTTGTAAAAAAAACCCAATGTTGAACACGTCCTCCACCATTTCTTGGGCATGCATTTACTGATGTTAAAACTTGGCACCCAGATAATGAATGATGGCTTACATAGGCATGTTATTTTTTTATTTTTTTTTGAGATCACATCCAAGATGGCTGATTGGTGGCCATTTTGTTACTTCAATGTGTCCCCAACCATTTTTCAGACCTGCATGGTCGGATTTTGGTCAAACTTGGCACAAGCACAGTACATGATGGCATACACGTGCACCTCACTTTATTTTGCGATCTGATCAAAGATGGCTGACTGGTAGACTGGTGGCCATTTTAGTTGAAAATAAATATGGGCGAGCCCTTTAACTCCACACAGCAAAATTACAAAAACAACAGGGGCTATGATATTTTATGTCTCTTTTTTTCCTTGTTAAATTTCGCTTATGGTACACTCTACTTCTGCCACTGTCCCCCTCAATCTTGGCTTTTGGTTCAGTCCACCATGTGGATAAGCACATACATGAAACGATGCAGTTTTCCTTTTTTTAAAATAATAAAATGTTTAATGTTTTATATATTTTGTTATTTTGGTATGGATTAAATCCATCTGTTATTAAATTGTTTTAATACTTATTTTATTTGATTTGGGGGATGGTTTGGATATGTATTGATTCTGGAATGGTTCTGTCCACTGTCCATTTTGCCCTCTCCCACAATCCTGGCCTGGTTTGTTTGAGTCCACATTCACGTTCGATTTCTTTTCCTAATAAAACGATTAATGTTTTATATATTTTTAAATTTTGGGTTGCACGCACTAGCCCAGAGACAAAGTAACTTCCTCACATTGTAATCACCATCATGGCTTCAGCAATTATTGAGGTAGGTTGGACTACAGTTTTACATTGTTTTTAGAAGGGAAGAAGCAGAAGTACAAATTGGCGTTTTAGCCATCTGTCGTACTTTAGCGATGTATTCTGGCATCTTTTTAAGTCTTGGTAGTTCAGAAAACACTCGAGAAAAAAGGTATGTCTTATAAATGCTTATGACTTCACTCTATAGTGCTTTATAATCCTATCATTGTGTATAAATTTGAATGGGTGGCCATTTTTCCAATATCATCCCTATATATGGTGTACATCCCTCTGTACTCCATGATAAATGTGTGTCATATAGTGCCGTCCATGTATGGTGGAAGCCGGTATGACAAGTCATCATGGAATATGCCACAAATATCATAGAAGTGGGCCAATTAACCCATCCATAAGGAAGTGTTCTTTGCTAGTTGTTGTAATTTGGGAACCAGCAAAGCCAAGTGGCATATAATATATAAATGTGTGAAAACCATAATCCATTTCCATTCAAATGTTGTATCATGAACTTATTCCTGGAAACTTGTAGCATGTTATCCTAGTTTTTGAGTGCTTTTCACTGAGCTGCCTGCTCTTTGGTATGGTTTTTGGGGATATTGAATCTCGCTAAAACATCCATTCCCATTTGATTCCAGTGGTGGGTGCCACATTGAAGAGCACATCTCCCTTTCAAGGGATATTCCATGAATTATATTGTTATAAAAGATCCTGTGGCATATTTTACAAATCACTGGGCACCAAGTATGCCACTATATAGACCTTGCCAAAATTAATTGGACATAAATGTTTTAGATGATGGAATATGGATTTCACAAAGTCATGATTGGCGTAGGGACCTCTTGTGTCTTGGTTTACTTGTATATTTACGATTGCAAATATAACCTTAGCAAGCTAAGCAATTGTGTGTTTAGCTGTTGGAAAAGGCAAATGTGCAATTTTTTGCTGTAAATACACAAATGCAGAAAGCAGTACCCTTATTCATCAGTCACAATCAACAGATTCACAGTGACATCTCTAAATGGTGATCCTTTTCATCTTTAAACTTGTTTAAGTACATATCTTCGTTTCAATCCTTCTCGGTTCAAACGAAAATTCGTTCTTCATTTCCATTTTTACCCTGTCAGGATGGCCGAGAGGTACGCACACTCGCCTCTAAGCTGTCTAACCTGGGTTTGGATCCCGCCCCAGATATAAACTGTCATCCGAGTGTTTCACAGGCAGGGTGATTCATCAATGTGTGTATCATCCCTTGGGTGGATGGTAAATGAGTGTCCTATTTGCTGGCATTAGTTGGTGGACGTTAAAGATCCCACGGTGTCCTTTGTGAAGAGTAGGCAAACTATCCCTGGCACCATGAACAAATCCCAAATTGCTGTCAATACTTAATGTGTCAGAGTGGTGACCTGTCCAGGATTGTAGCTATAGCCATAGAAACTGCTTCAGCAGCACTGATGCTCTGTTTTTATATTCCCTTTTTGTGTTCAGTCTTCTTTTTGTACATTGTCTAAGGCTCGTGGAATAGCTGTTACACAAAGCACGCCGACAGAGACCAGCCAACACAAGATTGACCAGACAAACAGCTAGTGACCTTGGGGGAAGTGACATAAGTTCCTGGGGCATTCTGGATACAGTACACCAGTAGCAGGTGAAAGATGCTAAAGATCTCACTGTGCCTTTGGCAGCACTGAGTACCATCAGGTAGTCCCAGAATTGTATTCAGAATGTAGAATGGAGAACTCTTCTTAATCGTGAAGGCTAGTGTGGTCTGTATCTGAGGATAGGAAGAACAATTGATGGAATCAACAGAACATTGATCGAAGTGTGCTAACTGTGAGAAGATAGATCAAACAAGAGGTTGATTGAAGTACCATCATCAACACTGTTTTGCACCAATTAAGGGTTAATGCCCAAAACGTGGCAGCTCCAAGCTTACCATGGCAGTTAGCATACGTCAATCAATCTCCTGTTTATTCCATCCATTGTCCTAGCTAATGTAACCTTTCCCTAGCACACGTGGGCACAGTAAATTTAAAGACCATCTGCATAACCTTCTTTACACATTTAAGTAAAATGCTCAAACCACATTTGATAATGAATATGTTGTTTGAATAAACAATTTGCATATTACTTTCACGACTACCCATACACCTTCACTATTCCTCATTTATTACGTCTATCAATTACACGAGTTAATTTTATCAATGCTCAGCGCTGTGCATAAAATTAAAATTGCTATGTTCTATATGTTTTTTAAATTAAACTTACGACTAACAAATTGATTAAAGGATCATTACACCCTGAGCCTCCCAACAATCTTCTGAAAACTCAATCATTTTGGTACAAGTCTTTCACGAACTGACTGGTCTACTGCAGGAGGCCAGGATGCTCGCTTACTCTTCTCAAAAGTCACCGTGAAAACTTGAACGTCCATCAACTCACCCAGTGCTGGTATACGGGTCCACCAGTTAAACGTCCGTGCAAGGGATGGCGCGCACACATGGATCTATCATCCTGCATGTGAAATACAGGGTGATAGTTTGGAGCTGGGTCGAGATTCAAACCCAGACTCGACACCTCGAAGCTATCTTGCCAGACCAATGCACATAATATATAAAATCCAATTAAAAATCTAGCTCTTTCGTTTTGTCAGCTTTGTCATCATAAAACATTAAATTAAATGTTTTATCTTTATAGCAATTTACTGTGTGCTCTCTGTAATTCTCATTTTCTTGGTATCCACAGACTCACGGTATGGGGTATAACCATGACGATGCTGCTCCAAAGGACCAGCGGTGGAGCTGACCCCGTAAGGAAAAATATACAAGGCTGATGGCACGTCGTAGCCCAGGCATTGCCTATACATGAACCAAAATGTTTTCTGTCCCTGGTGAATGGGACTGTGACCGCACTCTGTGTTGCACGATCAGGGCGCAGTGGCTTTGCTCCATCCGAGTCCGACAGGCAGGGACCATCGAAACATTCTTGGCTGGGCACCCTCTCTCTGCTGCAGTTCAGTTGTTTGTTTATCTTCCCATTGCAGTTTACCTGAAGGTTCTTTGAAAGTCCATCGGTCTTTCTCGCAGTGCGGCCCTTGTGATTTTCTTGTTCTTATTTACATTTTTTGTTTGTTTGTGAGGAGAAATAGACTGACACAAAGATTTCATTCCTCCAAGGTGTTCACTACTGACCGTTCACTTTTGACTACCTCATGGCCATGATTTTAGCTGTTATAATTTTCCTCCTTACTTACTTTAAATTATTATCAAGTACATGGCAAGTAAGAGGATTTCCGTTTGATCACCTGACCCTAAGGATGTTGTTATACAAGCGTAACTCTGATGCTCCATTTCGCCAATCGGAGGTATTCCAACAAAATGTTCAAATTGAGATTTGTTTAGTTTTTTTTTTAATAACCCACAGCTTCCTTATCCCTGTGTGCCGTCTTCTTTGTCAGAATATACTTTGGGGTATAAAAAGTAAGTCATTGCAGGTATCCGTTGTGAAGCCAGATATGGTTTCATGCAGGGCCGGCATGCTCAAATTCGATTTTGGTGGAAAGGGGTTGTGCCGATAACCATGCAGTTTTAGGAATCGTGGATGCATGAAGGAAACACCAGCTGGTGTTGATCGTATTTTTGTGCTCGAGAGCTAGAGCATTTATTTTCAATTTGCATTTGCAGCATTCATCCAAGGGCCCATCTTCAAAGCAGAGTTGTCCGTTCTGAGCTTTAACCCTCGCAACCTCGCCACTGGCTAACCCCATTACCTCAATCCCAATGCTCAACGGTGCATTTAGGGCTACATCTTGCCTGATGATACTGCATGGACACCTTTTTTATTTCATCCTTATTTTATTTTATTTTCCCCGTTTTCACAACCACCCTTTGCACATAAAAATAGTATGTGGCAACACCTAGTCACAATTATTGCGTTTATCTCTGTTATAAGCCTGGTGTTGGCTTAGTGGTTAGGGTGGAGGGCTTGGGATCTTATGGTCCTGAGTTCAAGCACCGTAAGCCACTGAATTAACACCAGGTGGGGTTGACTCAGCCTGCTGTCCTTCTGAGGTCAGAGAAATGAGTACCAGTGAACTAGTAATAGGGGCATCGCATCAGTAGTGCCCCCATACTCGGTAGCAGTGGCGATGCACCGTTGATCATAGCCAGTTGAAAGCATGAAATCATGCCACCACAATATGTAGAAGTATTAAAGAAAAAAAATCTCTAATGAAAGGCACTTACACATCTTGGCCTGTAGGGCTGTTTTGCATTTATCAATTATCAATCCTGGTGATGTTCATGTCTATATAAGCAGTATATTGATTGTCATGACACAAGGATCATTGTTTTCTCATCTGCTTATCCCTGGTCAAATCTGATTCACAAGTTATACCTTCACCCTTCCTTGGTAATCTCTTTACTGCACCACATTCTATACAGCTTCATGCTCCCTGCCCCGTGCACCAATCACGGGTGCTTAATCTCTCATAATGGCGACCAGGACTTTCGGCCTTGCTTTAAACGTGCGTAACGGATGTGTCGCTAGACCAAAGGAAGCTGTTCAGCACAGTCCTTGGTCCATCTGCAAAACTCATTGCTGTCGTCACAGTAAATCTTACCTTCTGGAGATAGTTTTGGGGGCAGGGGGAGATGCAGAAAGGTGTTTCATTGGCCCTCGCATGTCACGTGACTCCCAATTCAACATTTCATGTCGTACTGACTTTAACCCGAGAAATGCTTTTTGATGCACCTGCTTTTTGAAGCAGAGCTGTTTGGCACTCAAACTGGAGATTGTCAATCGTATAAATTTGACCTAACACCGCTAAAGAGCATGGAGGATGTTTATTGATCACGTGAACAAGGTTTCTGGGTGGGTGGAATGTAATGCCTTCAGAGTGGCTTGCATCACCGATCTTTCTTCTTGTTATTGTTTACCTTGTCATTGTTCTCTTTACAATCGATGCGATTTTCCCAGCACGTTCCAAGCAGCATGAGATGATCAGTTCTTCTCAAGTGATTCCCCCGAAGCGCTTGCGTAAAGATTTTATTTCTCTCTGAATGTCTAGTGAGATGTAGACTCATTCTTGGCTGGGATTATGATTTAATTTTATAGTGAATGCATTTTCATCGCTCAGGAAAGCTAATGTGTTTTATTTCACTTTATTTTTTGACCTCTAAATCACAAAAAAAATGTTCATTTCAGAGGCATTGTCATTTTTGGAGTCGGGGTGCAAGTTGCTTGTGGCAGTCAGGTTGGGGTGAGTGGGTCATGGGTATAGGTCGCTGGAAATTAGAGAGGGTCGCACCATGAAATCTGAGTGAGAAAGATGTTAGAGAAGTAAAGGAAGTGCAAGGTTAGCCCCGCAGGTACAGCATTGTGTAAAGCAAGTCCACACTACCTTTGAAAGGGGAGGGGATGCTCTAGTGGTGAGTTCAGGGATGTAACTGGAAATATCATTCATATTTTGGGGCCAAATCGTTATTTATTTTTCTTTACATCAAAAGGATCTTTGAGTATGCAAGCGAGATCGCTCCAGATTCATTAATTTGTTTAGTTTAACGCAACTAGAGCGGGATCCAGTGTATAAATGATTCCATCCACGCTCCCATTAAGTCCAGAATCTTTCACCAACAACAATGACGTGAAGAGCTGTCAAGAGTTCTCTTGTATAACGTCATCCCTATATGTTGAGGTTGGAGTGTGCATGTTGTGTACATGGTAGGAGCTTCGTCTCTCGTTTTGATCCTGGAAGTTTCCTGAAAAAAGTCCCTTGGAATTTTGTGATGCTTCTTCATGGAGGGATGTCAAAATGTCTACTCTTCACCTTCTCTCGTTCTCTGCCGTATATACCATGGCCCCTTTGAGAATACTTCTCCTCCCCCTCTCCATCCCCCCACAACCAGGCGTACCGAGCTTCCCCATTCTCGCTTGTGACACCTATTAGGGCAATTATTGCTCGTCGTTTGGAAAAGCGACTTGAAGTGATTAGAGACTGGCTCTTCGCTTTCATTCTAAACACCCTTCACCTCTGCCCTCTGCCCTCCGCAGTCCCTGCTGCCTGGGGGAGCAGGGTGCCTGTGTACGGGGGGATGGGTGGGCAGGGTGTCTCTGCGATGCACACGTTCCCAGATCTCACATTTCGCCCACGGTCAGAACGGCATCCTCTCGGAATCCTCTCGACTTAGCGAGGAATTCCACAAATTGCGTGCAAATCCCACTCCCCTTTTAAAGCTGTGTCATAATAACGAGCGCTTTGCTTTAAAGACGACTCGTCTCATTTAGCTCGCTGTTGTGTTTACCACTTTGTTTAGCATACGTATTCAGTTTTAGGAAGAATGCGCAGTAGTGGGTCGAGCTGAGATCAGGAAATTCAGAGCTTGTGTGCTGAGGGTGACCCGGTGCCTAGCCACCGAGGGATGAACATTAGGAAATAAAAAACGACTCATTGACATGACGTGGATCCAGCATGAAGTCCAGAGGTGCTAAGGCGCAGTCAGATCAATGTGTGGAACTTGTTTTGCGAGGAGGGGGTTTTCACATTCCGATTTC
>CM068956.1:131914463-131924588 GCA_035128595.1 Eptatretus atami
GATATTTTTATCATCCTTATTTTCCATATTCAATGGTTCATTGAAATAATCTGAGACAATTCTTGGCTAAAAGGCTGTAGCAAGGTATTATGTACACATTTAGGACACGGGGAACCAAAAAATGAAAGTCATTGTATGATTAAGTTTTGCATATCATTTGTTAGCCAACATTTGGGGATTCAGGATCTATTTGGGCAGAGCTTAATTCTTCCTCTTTCTATTGCTCTGACAGGGTCAAAGTTGGTTATCAATTATCTGTATCAAGGAACCACTCGTATCATTCTAAAATTGGTCTGATGGCTTAGATATGTATTATACACTAATGTGAAACCACATATATGGAGAATATTTGGTTTACCTGATATTTGACCTTGAGCAACGAGGTCAAGGTCATATGAAATTAACAAATTGATCAGTGTTCATTCAGGTCCTAAATATATATGCACATAAACTTAACCATAGAAATACATGCTGTGATGAACCAAACTAACATCTTAGGATTAAAAGTACAGATTTCTTAAAACGTTACGTACTTCCTAACGACCTTTGATGTTCTGTATACTGAACACAAACTGGCCTTTGGTATTGATTTTATATCATAGGGCCATCTTGGTAAACTTATTCTATGGTTATAAAATCAAGCTTGTAGCTACCAGTAATTTTGTAGCAGCTTGGTAAATGCAATTTGTTACGTACTTCCTAACATTTTTGACCCAATCATGGAAGTGAACCTAAAAACTGGTATGTAGTAATGATCCATGTTGAAACTTGCCATTTTAAATCATCACTTTATGCAGAAGTAAAATGCTATTTATGATGTTCTATCAGATGCATTTCAAATTTCTGGAATAAGATTTGTAAGCTTCACTATGACTGGGGGAAATTTTGCAAAATCTGAGATTTTACACATTTGAAGGTGCCAATATATGCAGAAGGTCATAAGAAATGTACTGTTTCGAGGAATTGTTCTATCTTATGTATAATGATATATATATCAAACAAAAAATGCATTTTCAACCATTTTGGACAACATATACAATCATACATGTAACCCATTTCTAAAAAATGAGCTATAAAAATGGAAAAAATAGCCTGTGTTTGGATAAAAAACATGCTTTGTAAGCAACTATATCCATAGGACCCATAGCAAAGTATACATTTTCTGAAAGCACAGACACTTGGGCATTATATAACATTAAGATTGTTTATCTTATTAAAACTGGGTTCAATTTCTAAGCTTTCTCCTCATTTAGGACCACAGTGTACACAATACCATGCTACAAGCCAAAATATAATATCCATCTTTGGTTAGAAGAAACATTAATCTGGGGTTTAATTTAACACATGGATGGGTAGAACTCAAAAACCTCAATTCATCATTAAATATCAATGCATTTTCTTTCACAAGATAGAACATTGCTGTTTCTTCTGTTGGAATGGGACCTGCTATGGTTTTTGAATCCGATGAATATTCATTGTTTTGAAGAGCCTTGACAATATATATCAGGAGGTTGATTTGTCTCTTCCGGTTGTTGTAAATAATCCTTCATCATCATATTGTAATTCTCCTATATCTTCTAGTTCTTGCTGTCATTTGACTGAAATCTTTTATAATTTGAAGTTTTTTAGGAGTGGATTATATCATGGGAATTACAGATTTTATTGAGTTTCCTGTTGTTTTCCAACTTTTGAAACCAACACTGATGTTCCTTAAATCTTGCTCATTCTTTCGCATCCATTTATTTATGAAAAATATCATTTAGTTTCAAATCTTGTTTCAACACAATATATTTATATCTTCCAGTTCTGTGTTTCATTTACCCTTTAAATTCCGTTTTACTAAAACAGAAACATTAATTATCTTTCCAAAAGTTATTTATATCTGTTGAATTTAACTTGAATAAAATAAAAGTATTAGCATTGTTTCTTATGGAACGACGAGGGAGTTGAAATATGATTGACTAAGATAAATACAATTACAAGAAGAATGTCTCCTCTTGTGTAGTAGCTGTTCATTACCATTTGGTTCTCTCATTAACACAATCATCAAAGATAACGAGGTTCTTTTTTGATTTATCCAAATTTTGGGGTGAACGTATATCATCCGTATCATCACTAAGAATACAAGTTAGAGGTTTTGATTTCTTTTTATATTTCTGTGTATCACAAAATAATTGTATTATATTTTCAATGTTGCAATCATTTAGTTTGTTTTGAAGTTTAAATAAGCCAATGATGTCTTCTTTTTGAAGACCTGCATTAAAACCTTGTGAGAGTCATTGATGTGCGGGTTGAAAACTCGACTTTGTGAAAATTATTAAATTATCATAATCTAAAAAGTTGGGAGTAAGGAGCATCTTTAGAAGCAAGCAGGTTTTCACATCCATTTGAACCGACTATTAGACATCTATATGAATTTGGAAGATTTTTATGGTGTTATTCATCTTATTTTCCAAATGGGTAAAAAAGTCATTAATTTATATAGTTAGAAGTTTTTATTTATTTAATTTTTATAGGCTTTTAGGTCTCTCTATCGAGATGACCTAATAAAGCGGACCAAGTGTCCGTCCGTACGTCCGTCCGTCCGTACGTCCGTCAACGTCATAGTGTTCCTCTTTGACAGCCACAATTATTCCCACGTTCTTGTGGGGTTGGCTGGGGGAAGCTTGGCCAAGTCTTTCATGAACCGGCTGGGCAAGGCTCTCGTTTGACTCCAGGTGGGTCGGGCAGGAATTTGTTAATTTGCTCAAATAATCCGCCTACTTCTCCAAAAGGACACCATGGGATCTTTGACGTCCATCAACGACCATGTGCTGCAGATGGGATACTTTGGCTTAAGTTGCTTGATTCGATGGATGGCACACACTGATAGGTGGAGGCATCTATCTTCCTGCTTGCAAACACCAAGGTGACCCTTTATCACTGGGTCGTGATATAAACCCAGGCTAGGCAGTTCAAGGGGAGAGCACATACCTTTAGGCTATCCTGTTCGGCCATAATTTAACAATCGATAATAATCGACAGCAAATGATAGAACAATTATGTAACAATCGTCAATACCGTCAGAAGCACGGTATAATGAGACTGAAGGTAATAAAGATAGATATCGATCGATAGATAGATAGATAAATGAGCAAGCAAGCTATCAAAGCTGAAGTCGTCATTTTACAATTTGTAGGTAATGCAAACGAAGCAAGAGGGTGTGTGTGTATCGGTATGTGGTGCGTGACCAACGTGGATGGAAGAAGGAAGGAAGAGAGTGTTTCACAGTATGCACAATTGTATTGGGAGTATTAATAAGCCCAATCTACTAACCGACAGAAGTTGTCTGTATGGTAACTGACTAACTCGTAATGGGAGGAGAGAATGCCCTAGGGTTCAGTCTTGCAGGGTAACCCAGCGGAACTCGGACGGAGTGGGGATCGAAGATAAGGGGAGGGGCAGGAGAAGGATTCTTGCGCATCGAGGTGCGTTTTGCAAAGCAATGGGTGGCCATGCCGCTCCAGAACGTGATGCCCCTTTGCCCTCTGCAGGCATCCCAACCGCCCACTCGTCTCCAAACTGCCCTCTCCCACATGCTCAAACTCTCCTCCGCGCGTCTCGTCACTCGCGGCATGCTTAATTAGCAGAGTGTCTCTGCCGACAGGTCTTCCCAGACTCCCGGAGCGCGCTCTGCACGTGCTTCATTAGCGCCCCGATCTTGACGGCATCGCGAGCGTCGGGATTCGCAGCCTCATTAACATTGGCCGGTTATCTCGCGTGCGCGCGCGCTTCAGCCTCGCGAATGCAAATGCGTTTCCGTTCCGTTCCGTTCCGTTCCACGTCCGTCGAAATATTTTGACTCGAGCTCACGGGGGAATGTCAAAGCGATAGATATCCGCACTCTCTTGTGGGGGTGGAACTCAGGTCTGGAACCCCGGGCCTCGGCACTGGACCCACGCTCGCCCCGGATTGGGCTGTTACGATATATTGCGCAAACTACAGGCAAATTCGCGCTCAGTATCAATTGTTGAGTATTCCCAAAGTTCGTGTCGCTGCGATCACTGAGCATGACGGTGGATCTCCTCCACCCTATCCTGCCCGATAGCATCCTCGGTTCACGATTTCCCGCTTATCCAGCGCGCAGAAGAGCGAAGAGCAAGCCTGGCATGGAGCTCATTAAAAGTACGCCAATGGACTGCGATTTCAAGGCATTACACTCACGTCGAGCGAATTAAAAACACAGCGAAGTGCTGATTTAAATCACGGAGAAGGGCCCACGCGTCCGTCCCTCGCCGCAAACACCAATCAGGCGACTCAATTTGCTCGCAGATACGTCAATGGAATCAATTAGCACTAGTCGCTCGAGCAGAGACTCAAGGCCCGGTCGCTCGGTGTACTTTCCGCAATGGAATCACCAATGGCGTCGCACGCGGGCCTACTTGGAGGAACCAGCTCTCGAGGATCGGGACTCGGACCGTCGGACGGCACTCTAATATCGTCCCCATGATGCAGATTCATTCGTCCATATTTACACTGTTTATCTTTAATGGATTTATTTCAAGGCCTTGACTAATTACGATACGTGTGCTC
Organism: Eptatretus atami; assembly: GCA_035128595.1. Lineage (NCBI taxonomy): Eukaryota > Metazoa > Chordata > Myxini > Myxiniformes > Myxinidae > Eptatretus > Eptatretus atami. The sequence continues at coordinate 131,919,036 of CM068956.1, forward strand.
CATGAGTGCGATTTGGACGCCGTGGTCCGTGGGTCGACGTCCTTTTCCGACTTGAGAACGTGAAAAAGAGAACACGGATGGAGAGAAAGCGATGAATGGTGATGGAAGTGGGGAGGGATGGAGTGTGAGCACCTTGCTCGAGTTCTCGCTCGATGTGCTTGTCCCACTAAGTGCCGTCATGTTGAGCGCAGCGGCGCCTCAATGGCTGTCGTGACAAGAGCTGTCAGCGCGACCCGAGAGATAAGCGCTCCCGCCCCACGGCCTCCGGGAAAGCCTTGTCGGTCCAGAGTGGCCGCGGCTGCCTGTGGGTGGCCGAGGCCAAACCAGAGCTATAACACGTGGGCGCATCGTGTCACAATGTGACGTCATGAAGACGGCGAGTTCAATGGTTTTAAAAATGTCCAAATGACGTCATAATGGACGTACCACATATGTGTCTTGACATTGCTGCTGCAAAGCACTGCCCACTGTAACAGCACAATGATTCCCACTTCGGGAAGCTTGACCCGAGTTGTTCACGAAACGGCTGGCCAGGCCTGACGTTCGACTAATGTTTGGGCAGGAATTTCGAATTTGTTCAGGGTGTCGGCGATAGCTCGCCGACTCTTCGAGAAGGACACTGTGGGATCTTTAACGTCCACCAAGTAATGCCAGCCAATTTGACGTCCATTCAAGGGATCACACACACACACACACACACACACACACACACACACACAACACACAACACCCACATGAATCACCATATATCAATTTACTAATCTCACTTGATTATTGCACTGATGTTGCTGTGAGAGAAAAGAATAATGAAAAGGAGAAACATATTACACAAGCTTTAAGTAGGCTTGGGTCAGGTGTTAGTTTTCTTCCAAATGACCCATCACAATTCGTGAAAAGACTGTTATTGCTGTTAGGTCGTAAAAAGGCTGGAAACAACAATTGTTTCAATGAAGCCTCAGCCATTTTCATAATTAATATGAAAATAATTAATAAATATCAATACAAAGATATTTTATCCCATATTAAATGAGTTTAATTCTCTCTCATGATGAAAATGAAAAAATATCAATTGTAGATGCTAATGAGAATTATTTTTATTGTTGAAAGATGATAATGAAGTATTTACATTTATCGATAAGATAATGGTAGAATTACTACCACTGAATGTTGGAAGAAAAATGATTTGTATTGTCTTCTTTTCAAAATTATTTAACAAGTATGGTGTTTCAGAGGATAAAAAAAAGAGATTTATAACAATTATAATTATATCCAGACTTTTGTAAACTTCTAAATGAAAAGCATAATCCTTAGTTTTAATTTCACAATGAGTGATCACTCATCGTGGTTTCCATACCAACTACAACTTGATGCAACAAAACAATATGAGGCATCTTTATTGTCTATGGAAACTTATAATGCCTTGTTTAATATCACAGAGAAAAACAATAAGTTTCGTTATAATTCGGGAAGTGGATACAAAACTAGAACAGTTTCATCTGGAGCATACGAGATTTCTCAAATATCTTCCAAAATTGCTCGACATATGAAAGATCAAGGTGATGAACCAAAAATATTGTTATAGACATTCAAAAACATCCTTCAAAATCAACCATTAACCTTAAAAATTGATAATTCATTTACAGAGTTATTGGGTTTCTCCTCAAGAAAGATTGAAACTAATGGAACGTTTTATAGTGATAATGTCAATCAAATAGCTTCAGGTATAAATTCAGTACTAATTAACTATGATTTGATTGATGGTGCTTATAATGATGGAATAAGAACAAATACAATATTTTCATTTAGCGCAAACTCAATTGGTTATAAATTCAATCTGTAACCAAAAAAATCTGGTTTATCTACCTGTGTCAGGAAAAACCATATACAGAGTAAAGTTTAGGAAAACCGATCAAAATAATCATACGATTTCCTTCAATGGAGAAATTATATCCATCAGAATTCACCAACGTGAAGTTTTCCAAAAAATAAATATGATGGTTATTATGAGGAAACATGAGTTTGGAAAATATAAAATAATTACAAAAGATGGGGATGAGATGTTCCTTTCACATATTATAAAGGTGAAGGAATTTATCTTGGTAGAGGATATTATAAACCGAAGAGACAATGAGGTGTGGGATATCAATTTAGAGATGGGATAATTGATACTCCAATTGGGTGTAGGTTAAACTATTCTAAAACATAAAGACCTAATAGGTTCAACTGCTTCTGCCATGGGAATTGTAGCAGGTGCTATAAAGAATATAAAAGATGCCGAAAAGGAATCCCATAAATTGTAAGCAATAAAATAAATTAAGAAAAGCAAAACTCAGTTGTCTCCTCAAGAATGACAGAAAATTATTCAAATACTCAGATCAGGATCTCAAAAGTTTTAACATCTTTTTTGACGAAATAAATACAAGTATGAAAGCAATTGATAGTATCTATGATTTGGATGATACCATTACATTATCATCTCAAACTCTAATAAAAAAAGAAGAATATTGTAAGGTAAATGCTACAACAGGAACAGACTGGAATACAAACAGAACAAAAAGTTTTGGAATAAATAATCAACAAGCTTATTTGAATGTCGCTGATAGTTTCTTCTTGTGTAAATTTACATTCACTAAAGCTAGGAATAACACAAATGCTACACTCATAAATGATTTATTCTGCATAATGTTTGATAGTGTTCGTTTGTATATTGGAACACAAGAAGTTGAAGTGGTTGATTATATTTCTGCTACATCTGAAATGATGAAATTTACACGATATTCATTTAGTGATAGAATGGGTAAGGGTGCTGTCAAAGGTTTTATTCCTGATATGGCAGCGGGAACAAACGCAGACACTGGTTATAGTCAAAGAAAGGCAATGTACAACGATGATACAAAAGCAAAAAATAGTTCTACCATGGCAGTTCCCCTTAAAGGTACATTTGGATTTTGTGATTATGATAAAGTTCCATGTGGACTTAAATTAGATTTCAACTACAAGGGAATGATAATGAAAATAGATTGCTTTTTGAGGTTGGTAATGCTTTTGGCACTCAGAATAAATTTGTTATTGATGAAATGAGTTGGTATATTTGTGAATATACTCCTAATCTTAAAACAGAAGAGATGTTGACTTAACTCAAAGAAACCACTAAATGTATCATACCTTAAAATAAGATGTCAACATGTTAAACTGAACCAAACCACTTACACGTGGAATTTGGGTGTTCTGGAAGGAAAGCCATGATACCGATGGCTCATTTTTAAGAAAACTGATGGAGATACTGCTACTGATGAGAATAATGTGTTGAGTGATAATGCTAAGGTGAAACAACTTCCACTTTCTCTGGATGGAACATTTTATCCATGAGATAGATTGGAAATTGATTGGGAAAAATATGATTATAGTGAAGCATGCAAGTCTTATCAAAAGATGAGTGAAAGCAATGGTAATAAAAAACCAATTTTGGATATGGTAGCATTTTAAAAACTTTATACAATCTATGCGATTGACCTCAGCACTCAAAAGGAAACTATGAGGTCTAATAGAGTGAATACTTCTCCATAAATTGAAAGAGGACAGAGTGAAGAAGCTGATACGTGTTGTTTGCTTTTGGAAGAAGCAGATTTACAGATCAATACAGATAATGGTGTTATGATTAGTCTCACGTAATTTTTTGATAAATAAATGAGTTGTAGAGTGTCAAGTAGGGTTTATGTTAATCAAATCAATCATAATAAACAAATTATGTATTCAAAATCAAAAGCCTTGTTTGATTAATGTTTATACAATTCAGAGAGGAGCTGTAAGAATTGTTTTTCTCACAAGAGAACAGGTGAAAATGTTGAACAATACTGACTCACTAAACATTAAAATGTCAAAACCAATGTTGTAGAAATATTCAGTCATGGAGACAAGTGGAGGATTTACTATATCCCTCCCTCTTGTATTGGCAGATCTTGGTGCAGTGGGAGCTTTGATTGGTGGAATTTCCACAGCAGTAAAAACTGTTCATGAAAGGAAGACTCAAATACAGGCTCAAAAGGAGTTGGAAAGACATAACAAATAATTAGAGAAACAAATTAATGAGAGTGGTGTAATTGTAGCTTTTGTTGAAAAACTTGAAAGCCTACCTGATAAAGCAAGGATGTTAGTTGGAGATATGCTCTCTTCTATCACACAAGCTGGTGTAAAATTAACGAAAAAGGGATAAATGACATGTTGGAAAAGGTGGTTCTACCTTGGGTTTAACCCAAGAGTTAGATATTGATTTGTTAAAAATTATTTCACAAAGGCACAGGCTGAACAACAGAAATACAGTATAACAAAAAATATTAATATGAAAAATGCTTATAAATGAATAAATTATCCAAGCTCTACAGATGTGAATGACTTGGTGAGATTAAGTGATTTATCACAATAATGTGGTTATTTCCGAATTCTGAATCCTTAAATAAAATGGCTGTGTATTCCAAAGATACAGAAATGTTGATTTTATCTCCGGGTCATACAGGATTCACAGTTCCAATCGAAATTTAATTTTATAAAGAAGGGCGTATAGTTTCTATGGGAATAGAACCTTGGAGATATGATATGAATGATTTAGGGTAAAATTGGTCATTTAAAATAAACCTCCAAGACCTGAAATAATTTAATCAGTCTCATAAGGAAGAATGTTATCCACTTGGTGGAGCTAATGGGATTTGTATAAGCACTGTTAGCAAACAACAATAAAGGAATTTAATAAGGCTAAAATCGATAACGGTTTCACCATAGTTTATGTCATGAAAACACAAAGAATATAAATTTACATAATAAGTAAGGGAAAGGGAATCCAAACTGATTTAACAACAGGAGATGGGGAGTATTACCTGTCATCATATTAACCTGTCAATATTATTTCTGATGCATAAATGACAGCAAGAAGGCTTCAAGAAAATTATCATTTCTGTGTCCAAGCATACCTACATGAAAAGGGTATCGGTATTTTAATAATATGTTCTACAACATAAAAAATGGGGAGGTTTCAATCATAGATTGGTTTTATACTGATGTTAATAAACAAACAAGTTTGGATTAACTAAAATGTTAAATAATGAAAAGGTTTAAAGATGATAAAATACAAAGCTCTTTTTAGAAATTTAGAAGAAAGTGTAAATTTATTGGTTCGTTGTAAAAATTTGTTATTTTGGACCCAGGAATATTGAGAAATCCAGATGAATATATGTATGAATTCTATGGAAGATCGTTCAATGAGTAGTGAGGGATGAGAAAGGAGATGAAGAAGAAAATGAGGCAAGAGAGAAGGAGGAGAGTGAGAAAAAGGAAACAGGAGAGTGAAAGAGAAGAGAGAAAGGGGGGAGGGAGAGAGAGAGAGAGAGAGAGAGAGGAGAGAGAGAGAGAGAGAGAGAGAGAGAGAGAAGAAAGGATAAAAATAAGGAACCAGTGAGATTAAAAAGATTGAGGTATACAAGAAAAATAAATCTCCAATGCACTGAGGAGGAAAACAAAAGAATAACTAGAGGGGACTCGGTAGAGTGCAAAACCTCCTGA
>CM068956.1:131940816-131959068 GCA_035128595.1 Eptatretus atami
TCGTCGTGATTAGCAGCTACTGCCCTTGTCTGTTCGTTACAACAGTCTGATCCAGCATTACAACTGCAAACCATCAAACATGACATCTATGCTGCCACACAACCACACCTCCCGGTGGAACATGGCCGGCTGGGTGCGGCATCCACACTTGATCAGCTGCAGAATGGTGACTGTGTGCAGCAGACACATCACGTGGAAGTGTTGGTTGGACACAAACGTCGCACCGTCCTCACCTTCTTGCCATCCATACTTGATGGGATCCAAGTTCGGAGGGTCTGACTGAGTGGCCGATTTCCATATAATGACTTGATGATGAGCGCCATGTACATGTTGAACAAAGGCATCATGCAATGGGGCAACGACTTCAATTTTGGAGCAGAGGTAATCTTGGAGTTGGCCATCTTAGACTTCCACAACTGATACCGGTGTGTGACATATCACCTTCGACTTTGGAACAATAACAGGCAGCAATTAAGGTAGTTGCCTCCGATATCATCTTTTCCTCGTCTGCTTCCAGCTGACCAAGTAAGTGGGATGATGTCCGCATGAGTACCTTCAGCGCTGTGGCCTTTCCAATGCCAAACAAATACGACACATATTGCATCCGGTCAGAGCATGTACAGCAGGCAGATATTTGGCGATGCTTTTGCGTTCAGTGCGTTTGGCGAATGTCTACGTTCGCCCTCCCAGCACACAGACTCTCCATGCTGACATCCACAGTCATCTTTTCCTCGAGGTAGAAATGAATCAACAGGACAAAGACATCTGTATCGTCGCAGACCACTTTGATGTGTGAGTCACCACTGACACCTGACACAATTCTAACTAAGTGATGGATGATGATGACATCTGCTTCTTCATGGGTGTTTTCAGATCCTGTCTCTGCAGAGTGGAATTGTTCCATACTTGTACTGGCGTAGGATCTTTTCCGTGATCACCAGTTAGGTCTGGTTGTCCACAATGTGGGTCATCAGATACTGACAGATCAAATCGATCAGTTGTACTTTGTTGTAGGCTATATTTAGGACCACTTTTTGTGGCTGGAAGTGTTGTGTGTAAGTTGAGTTGATGTTTTCACTTGAATCATGACCTGCGCGACTGGATCTCGTCATTTGTTTCGTGCTGATTTTGATGTACCTGTCGAAAATCAGGTATATGTTACAACACTCCAGGTGGATTTGATGGTTCCCATGAAGTTGATCACATAATCCTCAACTGTACCATTTTGGGCCAATGTACAGTCCATAACATGGTGCATCCATCGATGATGACAGCATCTGGAACACCTTGGATTCGACTTAATTGCTCAATTTGGAGTTTCGTCTTCAGGATTGCTTTCAACTGAGCACGCATTGCACCGCTCTCATCAAACAAGGAGGCTGGGACAGGGACAGTTCATAAGAGAGGACATCCTTGATAATCAATATCCCTGTATTGTTGGAGACATACGACTCAGGTGTAGATCAATTCGGTATCATATACTGGCCTTCCATCCAACATGATGCTCTTTTTGGTCGAAGTCATCAGGGTCACTTTCTTGGTTAGTGTTTGTTGAAGCTTGTTGGCCATCCAGATTCAAATTCCACCATCTGTTTGTCATCCAATCTTGAGAAGGATCATCAATGTTTACCTTGTCTGTCACATGAAATATCGTAGTAGACACCAAATTGTGTTTGTACGTGCATTAGAAGTGAAGATATAGCCCAAAACAGAATTATCGAAAGTCGGTGGTGGCCATTTTGTTTTTCGCCTCTAAAAAAATTCCTCAAGGGTGCGAGTCTGGCACCTGGCTGATTCCGATTCAGGATAGCTCAGAGATGAGAATCAACCAAAAAAACTTCATAATGACGCTAAAGCACGCTTTGCCTTGAAATGGCTGTTTGGCATCTAGACTAGTTGGTCCATGACTCCATAACCATGCTTAATGGCTATATAAGCAACACAGTATAGACCTGAAAGTGAAACACATGCAGTTCAAGGACCATGAATGATGACAGGAAGACTTTTTTTTCTATCATGATGTCTGCGCAATTTAACAATGATGATTTCTCAGTTTCTCGACCTTCTACATTTGGTGGGTTTTAGGTAAAAGTTGCAGCCTTTCATCGCCCTCTAACCTGATGTTTTACGTAAGATCTTAATGTAATGTAATGAACTTAATGTTTTTTAACGTAATGAACTTAATGTTCATTTGATTTAAAGTTTTTTTTTTGTACAATTAAACGAGTCAAGTTGATCTGAACATAGATTTGTCGGCTTCCTCGTAGCACAAATAATTATTACGAGTTAAAAGATGGACAAGTACAAAAGAAAAATATACCATCAGAGATGGGGAATCTCCCTGCCATTGAAAAATAATTGAAATCAGATAAGCGTTTTTCCATTTATTACAAAAAAACATTTTTTTCAAGATGGTCCCCCAGTCGGCCATCTTGGATCCGGCCACGCCCAAATCAATAGGTTCTTCCTTTTCAGGTGGTCATGTGTGACCCAAATTTCAAATCGATATGGCGAACAGTTTATGAGTTATCGCACTCACAGCTATAAATGTTGACACCTAGCCAGCCGGACGGACGACCCGGGTGACAACAATATCCCCTTCCGCCATGCGGCGGGGGATAAAAAGTGTGAAGAGGGGAAAATGCACGAAGTAAGAATATGTAAAGGGATGGATGATTTCAAGAGGAGGAATGAAATGGATGAGGGAAGAATGGTGGGAGAAAGAGTGGGAAGAAGAGATTTGGAGAGATGAAAAAATAGATTTCTAAGGGAATAAATTTGAAAGTGGATTGAGGTTTGAGGAGAGAGAAAGAGAGAAAGAGATTTGGATTTAGGGAAGGAAGAAGAGAGGAAGGTGAGGGGAGGGGGGGGGGCGAGAATGAAGTAAGACCCAGAAAAAAAACATTTAGATTTGAGGGGTTATAAACACTATATTATTACAACAGCCCCAGATTGCGATGAATTAATGAAAAGTCGGTAAAAATTCCAACAAAGATTTAGATCTATAGATACAGTATATGTAGATGGGACAAGGCTTCAAATCTTTCACGGAGAAAACAAGAATTAAGACGATCCAGAAACAAAACTTCAGTAGGCAAGCCCTAAAACATACAGTCCGCACTTGCGATGCAAGCTTGAGCGCACACGCCCTTGGTCCACAACATGGCGCCTATTGTGAAGTTGGCCAAACTCTTCCAATATACGGCTCTGGAGGGCGCTGCAGCATCCCCTAGCTGCGGGCACGAGGAGCACAGCACCTCCTGCCTGCAAAAAAAAAGTCATTTTTTAATATTAAATACATACAGTATATTAAAACTATATAATAAATAATTCTGCTTTGGGGAAGAAAATATAAGTTTAAAAAATGTGTTTGTTAGTTTTTAGTGATCACAGACATGGAGATCTTGCTATGGGGTTGGGGTTCACGACGATTCCAACACCATCGCTAAAATAGACAGCACCTCAGCACCCCCACTCAAAATACCTTCCCGCGCGCCTGCTCTTCCTGGTACTTTTCATCGACCCAGCAGCTTCACTCTGCGTTTACCGTCCAAATTCACCACACACTTCCACGATTTTACTTCAACCTTCCGCTTCCCGTTAGGTACGCAATCCTTATTTAAAATGAATAATTTCACGTTTGACGATACTCCTCCCATCGCCGGTGCTTCTCCCGTAACCACGTGATCTTTTAGACCCCCTGCGTTTACCGATCCAAATTCACCTCACGATTTTTTCTCCAACACTTCCATGACCTAATCTGATGAAAACTCTCTTAAACAATAAACAATAACAATAACAATAATAAATAATAATGATAATAATAAAAACGATCTCTTATAATGCTTTATCTTCCTCTTTCACACGTGTGGTACTCTTTATCTATCATAATGCACTATTCTGCTATTTAAACAGACTGCTCTCAATTCGACCTTTCCTTCATACCTTACCTAAAAAAATCCAACTGTTACAGCGTTTCTTCTCTCCATTCTCTGAATTCGCTTTTATTGCATCCATCAATAACTGTCTAATCGCATCTCTGACATAAAACTTTTTTTAAAAACCCAGTTTGCTATGAATGTTCACTTTCCATCAACCATTCTTTTTTCCAACTTCAGTCCAACTCACCCCTCTCACCCCTCACTCTCAAAGCAACCATCCCACTCTTCTCCCTCCAAGCCTCCCTCTCACCTTTCTCAAAAAAATCCCCCTCACCTTTTCTCACCATTCATCCCCTCACTCGTCCTTCTCAAAGTTGTTCCCCCCTCTCATCCACAAAGCTGCCTCCTTCCACTGCCCTCTCACCTCCATCTCTTCACTCTACCTCCTCAAATCCTCAACTGCCTTCTGCCCCTCACTTGTCCCCCCCTCTCCCCCAGCACCACATTTGCCTTTTCTCCTCCTCATCCGGCCCCCTCGCCTAGCTATTCTGCAATATCCCACACTCTTTTAACAACCCTCCTTACCTCCCCCCCCCACCCTCGTCCCTTGTCCAACCTCCCCTCCCCTCTCCCTCCCTCCCCTCCCCCCCCTCCTCCCCCCTCCCACCCCCTGCACCCAAAGCCTCCTCCCCTCCCTCTTCATTAACGGGTGGACCTCAAATATCCGGGGCCTTCGCTCAAACCTTTCAGATCTTTCCATACAGGTTGCCACTGACAAACCAGACATAATCTGCCTAACAGAAACTTTCCTCCCCCAAGACGTGTCTGACTCCCAAGTATCTCTCCCTGGTTACTCCCTCCTCCGGTATGACAGACCTGGCATCGTCCTGGTGGAGGAGTTGCTCTCTTCTTCAAAGACTCTATTCCTTACTCTCCATGCACTGCCCTCACTCCCCCTCACCCCAGGAATACCTCTGGCTACGGCTTCCCCTCCACTCCAACCTCATGTTTATATGTGTCCTGTACCATCCACCAAACAGTGATGACTCCATCTACACCTCCTATCCAAAAACATAGACCAAGTTCTATCTTCTCATCCAAATTCTCTCTTCCTCATATGTGGCGACTTCAATTGTCATCATACCAGTTGGCTCGTGTGGGTACCTCTCTCACCTGTCATGGTACTTCAGCAAAAGCTTTCTACGACTCATTGGGACTGACTCAATTGGTCAACTTCCCGACCCGGATCTCAACCAATGGTCCCCCATCTCTTCTGGATCTGATTTTGACAAATTTCCCTGACAATATCTGCTGCTCTTCCACCACTCCAATCGGTTCTTCTGACCACATCCTTGTCAAAGTGGACATCTCTCTGGCCATCAGACATCATGGACATCAGAGAACCACCTCAACACCGTCGAGTCTGGCATTTCACTCAAGCCGACTGGCAGGGTCTCCAAGCAGCCATGAAACTTATAGACTGGTCTCCAATCACTACTTTCTCTCCACATCAACTCATCCTGGGAATTCTTTCAAAGAAACTTGCTCTCCCTCATGCACAGATTTATCCCCTCTTGTCTTCAGTTGTCCTACCCTTCCTCCCCCCTTGGTTCACTGAAGATTGTGGCGAGGAAGTTGTCCTGAAACAATTGCCTTTGCCTCATGGAAAGCAAACCCAACTGAGGGTAATCTCAGTTCCTTCCACAAAGCTCGGAACAAGTGTGTATCTACCCTCAGGAGAGCCAGAAAACAACATCTTTCTAAGCTCAAGTCTGAACTTACAAACCTATCTCCCTCCTCAAACCTGGTCTGTCTAATCAAATCTGTTTCTGGTGTATATTCCCCCTCCATCCCCTCCCTTACCTCAAATGGCCGCACTGCTGATACCGCACATGAAAAGGCTGAATGCCTAAACTCGGTGTTTGCATCGAAATATTGTGTCCAAAACCCATCGCTTTTTCCACCCACAGTATTCAGTCACACCCAACTGTCCCTGGACTGTGTCCTTTTCTCCTGACAAGGTGGAGAGCTTGCTGTCAAACCTCGACTCAGATTCTACAACCGGTCCAGACGGCATCAGCCCACGTGTCCTAAAAACCCGCTCTCTGCTCTTGCTCACCCTCTCTCTGTTCTATTCACTTTGCTCAAGGTCATCTCATTTGCTCAAGGTCATCTGCCTCTGCTTGGAAATCAGCAAACATTATTGCCCTGCATAAAAAAGGTGCAAAAACAGATCCCTGCAACTACAGACCAATCAGCCTTCTGCCATTAGCAAGGTTATGGATTCCATAATCGCGTCAGACATTAAATCCTTCCTCTTCTCCAATAGCCTGATTTCTGATCATCAATTTGGTTTCAGACCAGGTAACTCTACCCTGGATATGCTGCTTCTACTTCCCAACAATGGATGGAGGTCCTCAATGCTGGACATGAAATCAGAGCCATATCCCAAGATATATTGCGTGATTTTGACACGGTCTGGCACCCTGACCTGCTCACCAAACTCTCTTCCTATGGTATCCAAGGGCATCTCCACTCATGGCTCGGAGACTTTCTCTCCTATCGCAGTCAACATGTGGCCCTAAATGAGTTCTTTCACCCCCTCTTCCTATCCAGGCTGGATTCCTCAAGGTAGCGTTCTGGACCCTGTCTTTTTTCTGGTTTTCATCAATGATCTCTCCGACTCTCTGGAAAATCCTCTTTATCTTTTGCTGATGACTCCACCCTCTGCCGTACCCTGTCATCCCTCAGACTGGCATGCAGCAGTTTCTTCGCTCATTGCAGATCTGGGTGAAATCACAAACTGGTCCAACACGTGGAACATGTCTTTCAATCCAGGACAAATCTCACACTCTCACTATGTCTCTCAGAAAGGACCATTTAGAACCCCCCCCCCCATCCACTTTCTCAACAATCCTCTGGAAGAAGTCCTTTTTTCAAGCTTCTGGGTCTCACTATCTGCCATGACCTTTTCTGGAAAGCCACATTTCAAACCTCGCCTCCAAAGCCAGTCGCCGACTGGGAATCCTCCGTCGTGCAAAGTCCTTTCTCGGCCCACCTGAGCTCCTGACCACTTACAAAGCTTTCGTCCGCAGCCTGATGGAGTACTGCTCTCCCCTCTGGGCTGGTGCTCCTGCCTCCCACCTTTCTCGGCTTCACGCAGTGGAAACCAAGGCATTGAGGATCATTGGTATCGCTGAATATGAGGTATGAGGCTGAATCTTTGGGCCTCTTACTCTCTCACCGCAGGCTGGTCGGTGGTTCTTCTGTCTTCTACCATCTCCTCTCCAGCCTCACCCCCCCCCCCCCTGCTGTCTCTGCGATTTGTCCCCACCACATTTCCGCAGGGCACTCAAGGTCCGCCAACAACCCCCTTCTGGTAAAACTACCAAAATCACGAATCACTGCTCACCTTCATTGTTTCATTCCTCTTTTTCCCACCTTTGGAATAAACTCCCTACCTCTATTCAATCCCATTCTTCCCTCCAGGCCTTCAAAACAGCTGTTCACCACCACCTCATATCATCCCCCATCCAAATCTTCGATCTTTTCTACCCCCGATAATCCACCCAAATCCACCTCCTTCAAATTCCCTGCTTTCCTTCCTGAAAGTCCCTGGAATGTCCATCTTGTATTCCCCATGTTCCCCGCCCCATCCCTCTTCCTTCCACAACAAGATGTTCCTAAATTGGTCTTCTGTTCCCCACTGTTTTGTCCTTCCCACTCCCGCCCCTCTTGTCTCATGCCCCTCTTGCTGTGCGTTGTGTGTTGGCTCTCATACGAGCCTCGACAAGGTATACAAAAAAAAGTCATCCATCTAAGGGACAGCACACACATTGATGAATCACCCTGCCTGTGAAACTTTGAGATAACAGCTTATAGCTGGGCCGAGATTTGAATGGAGGTTAGACAGCTTAGATTTGAGTGTGCATACATCTCAGACATCCTGCCAGGCCTCAACCAGATTGGCCACATGGAAACACCACCTTGGATGGTGACTTGTCTCACCTATATATCAGTAATGGCACTTGAAATGGAACAGAATGTAATGCAATCAAGATAGAAAATGGGACATGGCAATAAGATGATGATTACATTCTGGAGGGAGGCAGTGGGTAGATCTGGTAATGTGAAAATGTACCCAGACCTATTTTCCATACAAATATATCTTATCTGGGGGTGGGGGGAATGTCTCGAGAGCAGAGCATTCACAAGTGTTGTGATGACATCATGCTGTGTGAATGGACGTGGTCGGCACTGGTTGGTTCATAATGGAGAGACTTTCCAATTGGTTGAAAGCTACAATGCACTTTTGGGTTTATGACAAAAGCTGGTGAATCTCAGCCTAACTAGCTGATGAGGCAGTACTGGGTCAGAAAATCAATCAGCACTGATGCAGAGGCAGCACTGGTAAATAGTGCTGGGGTTGGGTTGGGCTGAGTTTCGTCAGTTTGGAATGCATAGTTGCTCACTTCAACAGTAATGAAGAGCTGAACCACACCCCAATTAAGTTATCCAAAGCCAAACGTAGCCAAAATCACATCTGAGACACCATTGAGGAGAGGTGCTTAACTGGTCACAAACAATGTTTCAGAAGATTATATTGCCATATTTGAGATTATGCAAGTGTGGTCAGTTGTCACATATATATGTTGAGGGTGAATGAGTTGAGTGCTTCATCGTTTCAAAGGCATTGAAGGACAATGGACAGAAAGGCATGTTATGATTCAAGGATGCATTATGAGTGGCACCATTTTGTTGATCATTTCTTATTGACCCATGACTTGTAACTCACTTTTAGCCATGAGTGATTATGAAATTGCAATGATTGGAGCATGCCGAAATGCCCCATCAGTCTGCAGACTAGCTGATGTTGTTTCATGTATTTCATCCTTCAATATCCTTGCCATATTCTTTACCTCCCCTTGGCTGCCAACCACAGTTTGACTTAATCTTCCTCCATCAGTGTCATTCTCCAAAAACTGGTAACGAGCAAGCACACTAAACATGGTATCACTAAGAACATTTACAAACCTGTTGATCTTGATTAGACTACTGTTAGACCTGTACCATTAAGTACTGTACTTCTTAAAGTAAAGATAAGAAAAGGTAAGGTTAAAGCTTGGTTTGCTCAGTGTCATTGTTGCTTCATATTGGTCTTTCCGTTTAGACATTTTAATATAGTGATAATAAATGCTTATATTTTGAATTTTTTAAAAAAAAGTGTTGTACTGTGATCTGATATCCATGTGTCATTTTACCTTGTTTTTTTTTGTTCAGCATAATTCCGTTGGTCATTCAATCCATCAAATCAGCTCCGTAATCAGGGGTGCAGCACCTTCTGAGAGAGTGAGGTAGCATTGTGCCTTCCTGCAGGGCATGGCTTAGCCTTCTAAATGCCTCTTGGGCCATTTTGACCCTGGTCACTTGATAATGTTGTTGTGCGTGCAAATTGCGATTGTGCCCAGGAGTTTTGCTGCTCTGTTGATGAGCATGCAAGGGTGAGCATGCCATGTGGCACCATCGTATAACTCCCTGGGCTTCTACCCCTGATTGTTATCACCACATTGACCAGTTGAGCTGATAGGATGGCCTAGAGGTATGCACACTCGCTTCTAAGCTGTCTAGCCTGGGTTAAAATGCCGACTCAGCTGTAAACTGTCATCCCGATGTGTCACAGGCAGGGTGATTCATCAATGTGTGTGCCATCCCTTGGATGGATGATAAACGGATTCCCATCTGCCAACATTCGTTGGTGGACCTAAAATATCCCAAGGTGCCCTTCACGAAGAGTAGGCAAGTTGTCAATTATAGCCAAATTCCAAATTCCTGGCATAACCAGCAAAGAGCATTGAGGCATTGAGCCATCAGTGGCACAGCCGTGCCCTCAGCCCATGCCGTCAGCCAATGATGCTACCCCGCAGCCTCGTGCTGCATAAGAACGAAGAAGAAAATTGCCGAGTTACTCCCAAGATGCTTTCTGTTACATCCACTCACCACTACAACCATTCTACACACCATAGAAATGTTGCAACCAACGGAAATGTTGCAAGTGCTACAATGCATGGCACAGGACCACGATGAACTAATATCAGGGGTTGGACTGATAACCATGCTGGATATACATATTACATTTAGAAATCAGCCTGTTTGGAATTCTGATCTGGGCATATGGTTCATGATGCTGAGATACTAAGTTTATATCCCAAATACTACGTTAATGTCTACATTGTCTGAAGATGTTCTGGTGATCCCATGTAAGAGTGCATTGATGTGTACTAACGTCATTATCCTGCATGCAGTTTATGTACACGCTCCTAGCTGTGAGCTTCAGATCACGGAAAGTAAAAGACTGAAGTCTTGACCTTCTCCCACTCCGCACCATTCTGCCGTCCTCCACACAACTACCATATGGTATATAAATTCCCCTTTCTCTTCCTCCCCCTACTCACAAAATGTCCCAGCCTTCCCTCTTTTCTCCTCTCGTTTGCTTGTTGATCTCTGGCTACGTTTTCACAAAGAGCCTGGGCCTTCTACCAGCGAATGGTGCTTTTCTCCACTGATGGTGATGAACAGTGACAGCGTTGATTGAAGCTCATACATTTCGGTCGGAGTTGGGTCCACCATGCACTCTCCGCTAGCCGATTTGCCATCTGTGGTAGTGCAAGTAATGGCATTTCTTCGATCTTCGCAAATGCTCACAATTGGGATATTGTTTGCCACAAGGTTGGTTGATGGACAGGAACAACGATCGTCCTGTTGGAAAACCATGATTTTGAGAGGGTTGTGGACAATGGAGGAAAGGAATGCAGCTTATTGATGAATACAATACAACGACTGAAGATTTCAAAGCAATAAATCTTCAAATAAGTTGGTTTGTGAGTTTTGTTGAAAATTCAGAGGAACAATAACAATAACACAATAATAATAGTAATAAATTGTTTTCAATTAATCTGAGAGGTGACTTAAAGTTCAGCTTAACTTGTTCCAGATTTTTGGTTCCTTCCACTTGGGGAATCAAAGGGGAAAGGGTTGGGAGTGGGGAAAGGAGGGGTTCAGTCTGTGAGCCAACAACTTCTTTAATGAAGAACATTTTGCTGAGACCCTTTCTGAGCACCACACATTGGTATTGGGTTACCTGACTTTTGTGGTGTTGCCATGGGTGACAGCCCAATACAGATGGCAGTATTTACTTAAGTGTCAATTTCTAGATACCTCAAGTGACGACAGCTGATTTTTAGTTACGCTTAGATGTGTGACAGATATGTTAACGAACCTACAGTATGAGGCAGTGCTGTGAAGGGGATATAACCACACAAGCTTGATGGTCCAAGAGGCCGTTTCATTTTCCTATTATATCTCGTCTAAAGCAACCTTTGTACTTTTAGGGATACCAGGACAGATTTAGATGTAGCTAGATCTTCTGAGGGTTTTTTTTATCAAGCCAGAGTTGTAAAAGAAGCATGCGGTGACATTCCTTCCATCTGCCATGTCGCCACTGCTAAAAGACGTCTCGCTCATGTTATTATAACACTGTGTTTTTTTTTTTTTCTTTTCTGTAACGAACTTGTGTCTTATCGGAAATCGATGGCGCTGGATGTGCTTGCACAGGCTTTACATCCACAGACATTTCATGGCAAAGGGCTGTCTGCAGCATTCTGTGGCATCTCATTTTGAAGCTCCCATTTTTGTTACTTTTTGACAGTCCATGTAAAGTGAATAAAACTTTTTAGAATGCATTTTACATGCATTGTGAGGAATCAAGTTAATTGTATTATACAGGGTGATTTTATTTTATTTTTTTGTATTTTTATTCCAGAACCCTAAATAATTCCCATACACTGAAAACTATATCTGTTAGGAACCTAATGTTTTGCGTAAATGTAGGCCAATGGTACAGAAAGATGCGACATGACCTTTCTGGGCATGTAAAGTCACAAAACACTCGTATGTGGCGAAGTGAACAACCTTATGCAATGCGTGCAAGGCCATTGCGTTCTGTGAAAATTGGTGTTTTGTGTGCTGTAAGTCGGCAAAGAATTATTGGCCCAATTTTCTTCTTAGAAACAGTAAACTCAGAATTTTACATCAATATAATCCATGAGAAAATCAAAAAAGGATGGTTTCAGAAAGATGGTGCCACAAGTCACACTTTGTGATACAGTGTGAACGAACTTAAGCTACTCTTTGGTGACTGTGTAGTGTCCAAGTCATTATGGCCAATTCGATCTCCAGATCTTAAGTCGCCAGATTTCTTTGTGTGGGGATATTTGAAGGATATCGTGTATGCTTCAAATCCATGCACTCTTGGTGAATTAAAAGCAATAATCAGTGACATAATCAGAAATATTCCTCAAGAAATGCTACACTCTATGTCAGATAGCATGTTGCGAAGAATGAATCTGTGCCTGCAACACGGTGGTGGACTCTTTCAGCTCTTGAATTTAGGTAATCAATTGTGTGGATCATGTCACGTCTTTCTGTAACATGAGGCTACATTTCCGCAAAATATTATGTTCCTAACTGATATAGTTTTTAGTGTATGGGAATTATTTCAGGTTCTCGAGTAAATAAATAAAATCACCATGTATAACTGATGTATGTTCCCTGAAGGTTTCAGTACTGAGAACGCCGTTAACAAAGAGGGAATAAGAACAAGTACAAGGTGCTTTTAATATGCACAAAGTATAAAATTACTGCAATGGAAATCGAAGCAGCGGATTGGTGGTGGAAGGGAAAGAGGTTTCTCGTTCGTTTTTGCTCACACTGTGCTTTTGCTCACACTGTGCTTTTGAATCCGTGAGAATGGTTGTAATTACAGAATGAGGCCGATACGATTTAAATCGCTCCCCAATTCCACTCCAACCTTTCCATATTTCACCTTGCGTCCTAACACTTCTCAATCCTACCATTCCTGATGAGCCCCCACCCAGACTTCCCTTCATTCCCAAAACTCCTCCACCTGTCTTTCCATGCACGACATATTTTGTCACTCGGTTCCCCTTCTCCCATCGCAACCACCTGCTCTTTGCTTCTCTAAACTCCCTCTTCGCCCCCCCCTCTTCCATCCCTCTGATTATTAAAATAGCACAGCTCAAGCGATTCCAGAAACAAGTGCTGAGTGGCTGAAGAGCAACAACCCAGCCACTTTAGCTGATACAGAATGCACAGTATTTCAAAAATCATTTTGAGGTTTCAACACAAAGTTCCCTAGCATCTGTGTGATAAACCCATCCATCTCCATAACTACACAATAACGCGATTTTTGGAGTCAGAGAACAAATAAACAAAGTACCAGTCTATTATAGTGATAACTTCAGTCAGGAGAATTGTCAATCGCTGAGAGTATCTATCGAGGAGGTGAGGAAGGGCTTTTACAGAAGATCCAGGTTGGAGTGGAGGAAGTAAAGGAACAGCTAGGTAATCTAAGAGTAGATGAGGCTCCAGGTCCAGATAATATGCAACCGAGAGTATTGATGGAGGTGGCTGAGCAGGTAAGCGAGATGTTAACGGATATTTTCAAGAGCTCACTGGAGTCAAGACAGGTACCGGAGGATTGGAGAGTGGCAAATGTAATACTATTATTTAAGAAAGGATCCGGAGAAGAATTGGGAAACTATAGACCTGTTAGCTTGACTTCAGTTGTGGGGAAGGTGTTGGAGACATTAATTAAGGACCAGATGAGGAACCGTTGAAACATATACAAACTAATTAAAGATAGTGAGCATGGGTTTACCAAAGGTGGTTTACCAACAAATCGTTGCGCTTGTGTCTCGACCCCAGGAATCTCAACAAGGCTAATAAGCATGAGGAACACCCCATTCCCACACCAGATGAAGTCATGGGTCAGCTAGCCGGAAAGAAGGTCTTCAGTATATTTGACAAAAAGGACTCTATCTCTTAGGTTCAATTCGATCAAGAGAGTGCCCTCAAGTGCACTTTTAATTATCTTCTGAGGCGTCATCGTTTAACCGTCTACTGTTCGGTGTGACATCAGCCAGTGAAGTTCTCCAAGAGAGGGAAGAGAGCACATTTGGAAACACTGATGGGATCTTCTGCATCACAGATGACATAATTCTTGCTGCAACCACCACTACTGAGCACGATGCCACCACACGCAAGGTACTGGACCGTGTACAAGAGAAGAACGTCAAATTCAACCCAAACAATATCCAGTTGAAGGTTGCAGAGGTAAAATACATGGGTCATGTCCTCACCTCTGCTGGAGTTTGCCCGGATGAAGACGAGGTGCAAGCCATGTGTGGTTAAGCTCTGGGTGTGGTTAATTATCTCGGTCGGTTCATACCCAACATGTTGACCATCACAACACCATTTTGACAGCTGCTAAATAAAGATGCAGACTGGGAATGGCATGAAGAGCATGATGCATTGTACTAGCTGTAAAATCCTCAATTGCCAAGCAACCAGTGTTGAAGTTCTTTGACCCCGCAAAGCTGGCAGTCCTTCAAACTGATGCATCTTCAGCTGGGTTAGACAGTGCCTGCTGCAGGAAGGGCATCCTGTAGCATATGCCTCTCAGTTTCTAACACATGCTGAACAGAACTACATCCAGATAGAGAAGGAGCTTCATGGAATCATATTCAGGGCAGAGAATTTTCATCAGTACATCTACGGGTTTGGCATGACCATACACACCGACCACAAGCCGCTGGTGGCTATCGTCAAGAAGCCACTGCACCTGCTCTCACCCAGACTTCAGCTCATGATGCTTCGCCTTCTCTGATACACTGTGTCAGTGCAGTACGTCCCAGGAAAGTATCTATACATGACAGACACACTCTCCAGAGTGCCATCTAGCTTGCCACTACACAATCAGATGCTGGAAGACGACATTCACCTTCTTGTACATCAATTTGTCAGTGAGCTTCGTCAGCACTGGCAGAATTAAGGTTCTGCAACATGAGACATCACTAGATCCAGCACTTCAACAGCTCAGCACTACCATCACATAAAGCTGGCCTGAGCATCAAGCCAGAGTGTCTCTGATGGTGAAACCGTTCTGGCCTGTTTGGGAGAACATCCATCAGTCTGAAGATTTGCTATTCTGTGGCAAGCGGATCATCGTTCCAGCCACAATGTAACACGACATGCTTGCTCCAATTCACAATGGGCATCTAGGAGCTGGAAAGTGCAAGGCGTGTGGAAGACCCATCTTGTACTGGCCAGGCATGTCAAGAGACATAGAATCATGTGTTGCTGAGTGTGGGGTCTGTACCAAATTTCGGCCTGCCAATTAGAAAGAGCCACTCATCCCACACAGTGTCCCTGACTGCCCATAGCAGAAGATGAGTGCCGATATATTTCACTTTGCTGGAAAAGACTATCTCATTCTGGTAGACTACTCCAAATTTCCTGAGGTGTCACAACTAAATTGGCTCACGGCTACTACGGTCATCTCAGCAATGAAAGCGAACATTTCTCTCCATGGCATACCAGAAGAGGTATTCGCCGACAATGTTCCCTTTGGTCGTGCAGAAATTGAGGACTTGGGACACAAATGGGGAATAATGTTCACAACCTTATCCCCAGCATATCCGCAATTCAACGGTTAAGCTGAGTGTGCGATTCAGACAATGAAACAGGCATTGCGAAGGCACATGAAGATGGTACTGACATTCAACAAGCAATCCTTGCTTACCGCAACTCTCCTATTAGCGGAATGACACTCTCCCCAGCTCAACTTTTGATGAACAGGAAGCTAAGGGATAAATTACCTGTTTACAGTAAAAGCCTCCAGCCAGGTGCTTGTCAGCAGCTACCAGATTGTCAGCAGATACTAGATGCTTGGCAGCAGCTCCGGGACCGTGCAACAAATTATATGATAGAGGGGCAAAACCTCTTACGGTGCTCCAAGTAGGTGACGCTGCCCACATCAAAACCAGACAGGGCTGGCTACCTGTTGCTGTATCAAGCAAACTTTCCACACCAAGATCGTACCTAGTTACCACGGCTAATGGTAGATCCCACTGCCACAACAAGCGAAACCTGCCGAAATCTCCATCTGAGCCAGTGACCATTTTCCCACTTCCAGACGTTGGAGAATTGAACATTCCTCCAGAGGAAGCTCAGATCACCATGAACATGACACCAATGCCACCTTCAAGTGCTGAGAATACCCCATTTCCTCAACCTCTGAGCCACAAATCACAGCGTGCCCATGCTCTCTGTTCTATCAGTCATATTGTGTGGCATTTGAGTCTTCATTAGCTGATTATAAAGTTTGTTTTTGCTATTTTCATGGAACATTAACCTGCTATTGCTATTTTCAGTCTTTCTCTTCATACTGAAAGAGGAGATGTAATGATATTGTTGAAATATATGCTTGCTTCATTGGTTGTATTCATCTGGTCTGTACGTGTTGTGCGCTTGCACCAATAAAGCTGGCAGTTGCTCCGGGCAAGGTGATCCCATCGTGTCCGTCGTCACAACAGGATTTTCATGTTTTTATCTTGCCAAAACGAAGTTTTTGCAAGATATGTTAGTCAGTCTGTATGTTTTTTTTTTATTTTTTTTTTTTTGTTTGTTTGTTTGTCTGTAATCACGAAAAAAAATTCTGCAGACCACAGTTTTCATTGGAAATTTTTGTAACTTCGCATATCAGAGGCCTATGGAGGTCCCTTTCAGGCCATAAAATTTGAAGGTCAAGGTCAAAGGTCAAGGTCACTGTCGCAAATCAGGGGAATCGACAAAACCCTTATTTTTTGAGTAATTTTGATCGGATCGTCTTCAAACTTCATGGGAATATAGTTCATGGTCTGGCGCTCAGCTGATTAATTTTTGGTGGCGATTGGCTTGACCTTCATGTGTTTTTTTTGTTGTTGTTTTTATTTTTTTTCTGTAATCACGTATAAATCCATCTGCAGAGCACAGTTTTCATTGGAAATTTTTGTAACTTCGCATATCAGAGGCCTATAGAGGTCCCTTTCAGCGCATAAAATTTTGAAGGTCAAGGTCAAAGGTCAAGGTCACTTTGTCGCAAATCAGGGGAGTCGACGAAACCCTTATTTTTTGGAGTAATTTTGATCGGATCGTCTTCAAACTTCATGGGAATATAGTTCATGGTCTGGCATTCAGCTGATTAATTTTGGTGGCGATTGGCCTTGACCTTCATGGTTAACGCCTAAGGTCAAACATATTTGACCCCAAGGTCAAATTTTCAAGTTTTAGGAACCATATCGTGTAGTACCTCAAATTGAACACCTCGATGAGTGCTTTCTAGATATATCAAGCTTGAGACATTATGACGTCATTTGGTGACGTTATGAGGCAAACGCATATTTTTCATGGTTACTCTGTAGAACGATTCTCATCGGAATCTCTCGTAGGCAGATATTCCTCAAGAGTCGCTCCTGGTGGATAGCAGCTCTGTTACCTCAGTGTGACCTTAAAGAAGTCACACGTGGTCACCTTTTGGCAAGATACGGATCACCTACGGTGACATTGGTTTGTTTTATTTTCCAAGGCTCATGGAAGAGCAGAACACAGAACAGCCAATGACGTTCACGGCAGCAACAAAAGGTTATGGATTATGGAATATCCAATTAATTAATGGGAATGCGAAACGGGTACAGGTCAAAATGTTGGGCAGGATTTCTTTGCTGTGCTTCAGGCATATGCACAAAATGCATAAACATACGGTGTATAAGCAGTAAGCACAACCTCGATTGTTCCCGAAATAATAAAAAAAATAACGCGGGCACTGAATGCTGGCTTGATTGCTCGATGCCTCGAAAAAAACAACTAGGGGTAAGAAATGAAGCCAAAACATTGATATTGCTTTCGTGCATATATATTACATCGTGTTTATAAAGCTTGGATTGATTCTAATTCCACTGGGCTGTAAAGGAATCATCCTATAGTAAAGGCCAGAAGGCTTAAGGGCCTGGGGCCTACACAAACTGTGCACCTCAACGCCTGTGATGCTGATAGGTTGCAACCTTCCAACAATTGATGATGCTTTTAGTGGACACTTTTTGGTGTTTTTCACAATGAAAAGTTACAGGGAACTCACGGAAATTTTATTTGCAAAAGCAATTATACCTCACATCCCACTGAGTGTGTTATTTAATTATATGGGGCTTTTATAAATCGTTTTTCCGAATTTTTCTCAGATTTAATTCTCCATTTCGACAAAATTATTTAGGCCATCAGTTCTGATCGTAAAAATATTGAATCCAATTTCGAATATCAGCTTTTAATCAGCATATACGATAATCTTGGCAGGAGCCAATCACATTGCACCTAGCCTCCTCACACAGCCAATCAGTGTAACAGATGAATGGACAGCCATCCTTGTCATACATATATAATTATATATATATATATATATATATATATATATATATATATA
>CM068956.1:131995295-132019164 GCA_035128595.1 Eptatretus atami
AGATCGCTTGCTAGTACCAGCTTTGCGTTATATATATTATATTTTTTTAATTATATATATATAATATATAGTTTCCTGGTGTTGCTGAAGGTTAGTTGTGGCTTGGTAATCTTAGGACTCATGGTCAATTCCATTTGCTGTTGAATAAATCGTTTGTGTTGTCTGGCTTCATCCTTCTGTGTCGGGTAAATGGTGCCTTGCTGTTCCTCTGTCAGATGGTTGGACATGTCAGATTTGTGCCCATACCCAAGGAGACTGTTAGGCAGCACAATGCTTGCACAGTCTGCAATGATGTTGTATATTATTTAATGTTATATATTATATATACACAGTTATACTATGCGTAAACAGAACTTTTAGGACATTTCATAACAGACGACAAGGATTTTCGTGTGCTCTCTTCAGGTAAATTCGCACAATGTGCAGTGAGTATGCTGCAGTCCAATGACACCATCAAACATTTGATTGGACTTCTTTTGTAGGCTTCATACTCAATGGTCGGGTGGAGAGCTTTCAGTGTTAGTCTTCCACATTGGGTTCGAGTTGAGGCGCAGCGCTGGCTGTGTGATCTTTTTCATTAATCCCGTGTCATGAGGACGCGTGTGTTCGCTTCTTTTGCCAAATAAGCAGCCAAGTGGCAAGCTCTTTTTGCTGAACATAACATGTTTCTGGTAATCGATACAGTCCGTCCTTCTAGTATTCGGATGCCGTTAGCTTCTGTTCTACTCAATATCTTGCATCATCCACCAGTTATACTGTTCTGCACAGTTTGCTTCATAATGCTGTCAATCAGATCACTATTTGATATGCTGAGACCTTCCTACAAGATTTCCGCTTATGTTGTCATTGTCTTTCTGATGACAAACTGAATGCTGATTGATTCTACGTCAGAGTTGGGTGTTTCTGATCTCCACGTCATCCGCACTAATCTCCTCTTTGAGCCTTAGCGGAGTCCGAGTTCTCTGGCGACAGTCTGTGATTTCTTACTTGCCTTTCCTTTCGTTAGGATAGGATGTCGACTCGTCTCTAGTGTGGGCTAATTATGAACTCTGATATCATTCCACTGAGATGCCCCGGCCAATCTGCCAACGTAATTAAAATGAAAATCTCTTACCGCTACTAATAACATGATCAAACAATCTTGTTCTCTTGCACATCCACGTATACTGCCCCATGATGCTTTCATGATGTAATAGAATGAGCATTCAGTCTCTTCGACTCGAAAAGGAGTTGTACTCTAGACTGGGTGATTCTCAAGGTCACCCGTCATGAATTCAACGATATGCATCTTGTATACACATGGTTGTTCACCTGACTTGGTCTTCGGCCTTCTTAGCCTCAAAGTTGACTGGCCCCAACGTGCACCATCCAATTTGGAACGCTGTTTGTAACCACTTTTTACTATGTCATCCCCTATTGCGAGAACTTCCAGAAGGGGGCTAAATTCCATGTCGGAATCAAGCTTTATGGTCTCTTCAAGATCATGAAAGCTCTCCAGTCAACCAATTCCATTTCCACGTGGCAGCCTTGCATAGCAGTAAAATCTTTTATATAACCTGGGACTCGCGGTGTTGCCAGTAACCCACTATCCACTGAGTGGGCAGAGCGCATGAAGCATGTTCAGTGACTTCTGCTTACCCTTCCAGTACACTTTCTCGGCAAGGAGCGCGCTTCCCTGTAATATCTCTCACCATTGTCGGTGAATTATATATATATATTGCTTTGCGCAGTGTTAGGCAGCGGCTGACAAAGGCTTTCAAGCTCGTTGCACTTGATTCCCGGGTGTACTTTTCCTTCAGCGCTGTCCAGTCTGCCCGTGAGCCTTTTACGCCTGTGCTAGCCAGGTGTCGGAAAGGCTCCCCGCTACCCGTGTCAAGTTTATGCGTCAACGATTCGCTGTGCGCCCAGGAGCGCCGAGAAATATTTGAATGGGCCGGCCGATTGGATCGGCGCGTGTCCCATTATTTGGTGGAGGCTTTAATTCACATCAGCCTTATTCAAATGGAAGGCTGAGAACGATCACCAGTAGCCTTCATCTCTTGCAGCTATTGGTGCTATAACTTCCCTGCCCTGTGGGGCATCTGTTCATGATCAGCCTCACTGGTCTTATTAGACACTTCAGAGTTTCCTTGAGGTGAAGCTGGTGGTTCACGGCTCCTTGTTTTTTCCTATTTTCGTATGTCCGATTGTCCTGACGTTTTACCAGGCTGATAGTGTCGGCTGTTGCTCTCCTAATGAGTCCGCTGTTTCATCGCGCTTTATGATCCATTTGTGTTGCATCGTTGCAAGTGGAGAGTACTTTCTTCTTCCCTCTTAGTCCGTATAGTTTTTATTTTGTTGCTTCGTGGCCGTATCGTGGCTTTGCTCGAATCTCGGTATTGGTATCCAGTGGTGTACATGTATCCCCCCTCTTCCCGCTCTACTTTTCTTCTTCCCTTCCGATTGGTGTCTTCTCATTTAGTTAATTGGTCTGTCTTGCCTACGGTACTAACAGTACTACAGTCGCCGCCTGCGTGGACGCAGGGTTGGTTTGGCTTGAGGTCAGAACTACCCAACCTTTCTTTTGTTATACATGCGTCTGTAGGGACAGTCGAGGTTTTCAGGATTATCGGTCAATTTTTTGTAGTTTTCTATCTCTCTGATTCCACCTAGCCACCTATCTATCCTTACTCCTCTTTCCTTATGTTTCTCCCATTATTAGTGTGCCTCTCATCCGTTCAGTTGCTTGCGATACCCTTGCAAACAAGTGCTGCAGATGCTGGTGTGAAAGCCTACCTGTTTTAGCAGCTTAGTGCGATTTTGTGAAATTTCAACGCTGTACACGTTGATACTTGGGAAGTTTAACATGGAGGCCGCTGAAAACACTGCATATCGTTTCGTGGCTTTAACGTTGTAATTTTCGGTTTGTTCTATGTCCTGCTGAAATTTAGACTTATGCCGGGATGACTCACACTCCGACAAACGGCAAATGGGCACGTCCTGGATCGTGACCCGTGAACAGGTTACGGAGTTTCTTAGATCGAACCGTCGGGTATGTTGCGTCCGAAATTATTCAACCTTGAAACGTGTTTACTCCGTTCCGATCGGTGCCCACACGACACTGTGGGTAATTGCTAATAAGCGATATAAGTCTGGTTGGTCAGTGTTCCGACCCCTGTTTTTTTTTTAGTTTTTTTTTTTCTCTCCTTCGGTTGTTTATGTTGACACTTCGATTTCTGGTTGAATAATATCTATGGCTGCCCGTCAGATTTCATACGCACTGTCACTGAACACTCTACCGAGAAAGAAAAAAAACGGGGTCTGCATGCGCTACCTTACTTACGTGTCGAGGGCATGAGCACCTTCAAGTAAGGTGTCGTGTTGTTCAAACGATTCGATATCGGTGTACTTATCCATCGCATGCGGAGGGTTCTCTGGCAAGAGTCGTAAATTTCACAGGTTTCAAGCGTACTCCACTTCGCGTATGATGGCTTGCGTTCTACTTATCGTTTACACAAACCGTATTTCGACGTGCTCCAGCGTTTTGAGCAATTTCAGGGCGCTCGCTGGCAGTTCGCCATGGTGATTGCGTGTTGCTTTTTCTCGCGTTTATGATTAATTTGTCGGCAGCCTTTTCAACTACCATCGTCATCGTCGCCGTCGCGTGCAGGGATCCTTGTTAGACTATCGGGCTAGTTGTGAAGCCGAGAACGGTCAGCTTCTTGTTATGTTCTTAACCAACGAGTTTTGGTCCGTTACACTTTATTGCATAGACAAGTCGTATGATAGCTCTTTAAAAAATCAAGTTATAGCACGTTCATCTTTGACTCGTGCAGCGGCTCAACGTAAGGTTAGGACTATAGGTTGGTCTGTGCCACCTCCTCTGCTGATTGCGTCCTGTGTAGCGGTCCGGCTGCTTAGTCCCTTCCGAGCGGGGGAGTGTCCCGGTCTGAATGGCATTCACGAGTTCAAGGCTTTTTTGGAGTGTTTCTAGTATGTCGCCCTGCTGTGTAGTAGCTCTTCCTAGGTGTTTGGCTTCTTTGGTTGCCCTTAGTCTGCCGAAGCTGTTACATGTAAGCATTCTCGTTCATCTTTTTGCCTTTCTGTGGGCTCCGCAGCCGCATCGCATTCCTTGTTATCTGAGGTTGGTTTCGGCTTTTGTCGAGCTGGCATTGTGCCAGTGCTCTGCTTTTCCCACCGTTCCATTATATTTTTGCCATTTTCTTAGTTCCTTCTGCGTTCTCGTGACTGCGCGGGGTCATATTGTTTAATTCCCTGCTTGCATGCTGCCGGTCACTTCCCCCGTAATGTCCCCTGATCGTGAGACCATTGATGCCTCGCAGATTTTTGACCAGGGCTTCACTCGCTCAGATTGCGATGTGCGTACCATTAGGACCGGTCTCCATTCCCTCTGAACCGCATGGAAGGAT
This sequence comes from Eptatretus atami, assembly GCA_035128595.1. Classification (NCBI taxonomy): domain Eukaryota; kingdom Metazoa; phylum Chordata; class Myxini; order Myxiniformes; family Myxinidae; genus Eptatretus; species Eptatretus atami. The sequence goes on from CM068956.1 coordinate 131,999,705, forward strand.
TTACTAAATCTATTTTAGGACACGGCCAGGGGGTCCCACTCTCTGTTTCCGTCTCTTTATGCTTTGATACTGGCGCTTGTACAAACCCTTTGCTTTTTCATTCCTGTCATCAGGATTTTTATGTCTCACTTCTTCCCTTGCAAATGCATTAGGATGCTGCAGCATGGTAGATCTCGTAGGCTATGCCTTCCTTTGTCGACTTAGTCTTTCATCGCTGTTCTCTGCAAAACTGCATTTCGTATATTGCTATCAATTGTCTGCGAGTTCGGCGGCCGTGCCTGTGACCAGATAGCGGCGGCAGATGTTTCTGCGTCCTCAGGGCCCTACGCGTTTGGGATATTTTACATCGAGGTCGCTCGTGTGATAACGCGGATTATAATTTTCATTTCGTTCGCTCCTAGCTTCCACATCGAAAAAAAATATTCACCGCAGCTTACCGTCCGGCTGGCCGCCGTTCGCCTTAGGACCCCTCGGGTCGCTGCGGCACCTTGAGTACCTTGCGTTCTGCCTTTAAATTCTTGGCCGCGCGGGCCCCTTAGGTCCTTCGCTCAATCAGACCGTCGGACCACGTTTTCTGTTCATTTCTAGACTTAAGGCCTAAGTCACTGCTGCTTATAGCGAGGGTACGCGCCGTACGCCTCTAATGACGACGGCGGCCGCCGCAGGTTTCTGAGGGCCTCGCTTATGGTTATGGCTATATTTTACGCCGTAGTCGCCGTGGATTAACGCGCAGTTATACTTTTTTTTCTCTTCGCGTAGCATCGAACGCTAAAAACAAAGTTTAAAACACCAAAAAAATTCACCTTTCTTTCCGTCGTGCTGCTTTGCCTTATGCCCCCGTCCCGCGGGCCTGCCGTCTGCTTGAACATTTATATGGCCACGCAGAGCCTAGTCACGTGCGACATCAAATCAAGGACCGTCGGCACCCCGTTTCGCTCCACCATTATATACGCCTGCAGCTCCCGAAAATAACTATATGTATACTCATTGCGTGCGCCGGATACTGCGGCCGCTAATGCTAGTGCCGTAGATTTTGGAACCCGCGGCCGCCTGGCAATGTGCATAGGCCTAATACGCCGGCGCCCCGAAACTAAAACTAGTCACTACTATTGCGTGACCTTGAACTACTGGCGCGTTTCTAAATGCTATTCGTAGATTTTGGACCCAGGCCGCGTGCATATGTGATTCGCCTATAACCCGGCGGCTCCCCGAAATATAAACATGTGACTGCATTGTGTACGTGCATACGCGGGCCGCCTATAATTATGCCGTAGATTTGTAACCCCCGAGTCCTCATGCAAGCTAGCTAGCGCTGCGCCGTTGATGCTACTATTGGAGCAGCGTTTATGATGGCTTAATGTTTCCGTTGGTCGTCGCGCTGCTTTACAATGGATTAGGCAGGCCACGCGCTCCTTGAGCTTTATGCTTGTATTCTTTCTCATATATCCTAGGCGTTCTGGTGTGCGCGCATTTTAACCGCATTCTGGCCGAACTTTTAGCAGTCGAATCTACCACATTTATGTGTTTTCCTTCAGATTGGCCTCGCTTTCCATATGCGCCTGTCATGTACTACCACCAAAGTAATGTTCAGGGTATATATTACGAATATGGCGTTTCCATTCCCTTAAAGGCACACAACTCCGGTGCTGGGAAATGTGAGGGATTAACCGGTGCACACGATTCTGCTCCGAGCCGTCTGCCCATAGGTGAACCTGACAACAATTGGTCGGGTTTCTGTGATCCTTTAGATCTGGCCAGGGATACTTCTGTATTGCTCTGGCAGTTGGGGTGCGTCTTTCGTTGCAGCAGGAGCAGGATTAAGAACGTTGCCCTCTCACTTAGATTCGGTCGTTAGAGGTAGTCTCGTACGTCAGGCGCGTGTGTATGTTGGTTTCTTGTAATAAAGCCGACGTAGGAGTACTTTGAGTAAGGGAGCCCTTACGATCTGCTGGTGTGCTAACGCGTAGTGGTGCGGCATGCTTGCAAAAAGGTGCCTGTCGACCGGTCGCCTTCGCTGAATATTTTATTGGTCTGTGCGTGTCTCCGTGAATGTTCAGCAATGGCTGTGAATCCTTTGTTTCGTGAAAGAAAAAGTGTTTCTATGTCTGGTGGCCCAGCTGATGCCGTGGAGTGCTGTTTTGTTGGGTTTCCATCTGTCAGCACTCATTAATTGCTGTTTGGCCCTACGTCCTTAGTCAGTATTCATAATCGACCATCACTGCTACAGTAGGTTGCCATACTGGAATGCGATCATCTCTTTCTTGTGCGGGGGCACTTCCGCATGAAGTATCCTCCCTGTCCCAATTTCCTTCCAGTGTGATTGGGTCGCCTGGATATTACCCTTCTGCCATTTGCAGCTTTCTTTCCTGTGCCTTTCCTTGCAATGCTGTAGTAGCTGCGCATTCTGTTTACACGCTGCTTTGTGAGCAATTAGCATCTCACTATTAGCGCCTTATTACCTCGAGGCTAGTTCTAAATCTTTAGGTCAGCACGTGAAACATGGACTATCGCAAACCTTGCGGTCCATCCCGTATTGCGGCTTATATGAAAAGCCAATAACTTGTTCTTATCAATGGTATGGGATAACGCGAATATAAATCATACCTTAGGTGGAGCTTGCAGTATACGACATCACCCTTCAATATGTACCGGGGTGTTACTTTACTCCTCGTTTTTCCCGTTTCTGACCTTCACTGTATTCTTGCTTTTCCGCTTATAGGCGTGTAATGGCTTGAATTTCTACAATTTACCTGTTCTTCAATTCAATTACTGGTCTATCCCGGCTCACTCTTTTCGATGAGGGTCTTGCGCATTCGCAAGGCATTCCAGGTTTGAGTTAACCACTGGGCTCTGCCCCATGCACGGCCCAATCATTGCTGTTGGTCACATTCTTTGCTCTTCTTCACCTATGTCCGTTATTGCTCATCATCTCTCCGAGTGGTAATAACCTCCTCGCTCATCCTCGTGTCTTTCTTAAATCCATCCACTTCAGATTCGCTAAGCTTATCACTTGCCAGCTCACTGTGGCAGTCACTACTGCCCCCTGAGCGATTACCATAAACCAAGCTCTCGTGTGATCCTTGCCTGTGTTATTTGTTCACATGCGTAGGTTGCTACCGGCGGTTACTGGTCAATCTGCCTTTGTTCTCCCATGGCTTTACCCCATTGAACACCTTCCTTACAACAAACGCATCAGTCATTGCTGTTCAACGCGAGCATTTTTCGAATTCATCATTCCATTCGCGATCTCTATAGATTGTACATGTTGGGCGCATAGTATGTGTGTTCATCATTATGTGCATTGTCTGCATGCTTCTTAACTTGGCTTAAGTGCATTTAAAATATCAACATCCTATCGGCTGTCGTTGGCCAGCCTCACCCTAGACAGGATGTGTTTCATCAAGATCATCAGTGCTGATGGTTTTATCCCGGGGTATATCAACAAAACCTTGTGTTGTGCTGTCTTGGCATCCACTGACACAACTGTCTCTGGCCGAGCACGATTACCGGGTTGTGTTGTGATTAGGAAGCGTCTTCAGTCATCTCTTGTATTGTGTTTTTGTACTTAATGCTGTAGTCACCTAACCCTACTACTGTGTACTATTGCATGGCAGTTTTCACCCATGCATTTTGGCTCATAGTAGGTGATGGCTCCCTGTCAACATAAAGGAAGTGTTCCTGAGACATTCGAGTGTGGTCCGCTCCTCTGTTTGTTATGTCCAGCTCGCTCCTTGCCCACGAGGCCATCTGCGTCTTCATTGAACCTCCATCCTTCGGTTGTTTGATCTCTTCTGCTGGAACACTGATCGTCTTCTTTGGGCTCTTTTCTCATGTCCTGTTTCCACTGAAATCCTTTGCGCGCAGTTGGTTTGTACCTCCTTGGCCTGCGCTGTCTTGCGGTCTGTGGTGCGCTGTGTCCAGCTTTTGTTTCTTCCTTCCCTTTTTGGGCGCGATCATCTGTGCGCTGTGTGTCTTGACATACCGGAACACACCCCCGACAGATACTGGCCGAGAACTCTCCTTTGCCGTCCCCATGTGTCTGGCCGCCTCTTCTTCCGAGTCTGTGTCATCTTCTCCAGTTCCCACTTTTTCAATCCTTACAGTCTTTCTTTTCCTGCTCTTGTCTAACAACACCATCTAAGCACTTCGTTTATTTTTTTGACTTTGCCTTCCTTTCTCCTGCCCTGTCCGAACATGGAATCAGCCGCTATACAAATCCATTGCTCCTTTGCCCTGCCAACCTGCATTACATACGTTAATGCTTCTTTAATTGAGCCTAGGCCCTCCATACGAAGTATCATGCTGTTCTTCGCTCGCGTTGTATGTCTTCTTCAACTTGAAAACCCCCCATATTGTAAGAATGTTGCATCATCTTCCATAATCGGACGCCCTTCCCTTCGACGTCTGCTTTGTTTCTAAAATCTTATCCAATCTATGCTACGGTCGCAACGCTTTCTCAATTTGCATCTACAGCGCCGTCGATATCTTGCCGATCTTCGTTGGGCTCCGCTGGTTCGTCCGTCCTTCAGCACTGCTTAACTTTCTCACATCTTATGGACTAACACTGTCTTGACATAACACCCAACTGCGTTGCGTTGCAGCGGTGGCCTCGCCACTGCCTTATACTCCTTATTGCCCTGCAGGTCTTCGACTCAACATTCTTTCTCATTATCTTGATTTGCTTTCTTAACTTCTTTACTCTATAACGGCGGTACCACCTATTTAGCTTAGTACTCCTGACTCCCGGATTATTCTTGACCGGGAGATGAGCTGTGCCACTCCATACCTCCAGTTTTCGGATACAAACTTGCTGTGTTTATTCACATATGCGATGGATCACTGCATTTCTCCTGGATCTTCCCGCCTGCACTACATTTCAGGCAGTACGGGGGGCATTCTCAATCCCTGGGTCGCACCCTTTAACCTGGTTCTAATTTTCCACAGTTTCCATTTTTCAAATCTCTAGCCACTCACTTATTGTCGGCTCTTCTTCCATTCTAAACTTAAGGTTCGGCTCTGGTTTACTATCGTGGTGCGTTGGTCTAATCGCATGGACATTATCTCTATTCTCTTGTAAGGAGCCCCATCTCCGGGAGGGTGTCTGTCCTCGCTTTGTCCATTGTAGTGCCTAATTGCCAATTGGTACGCAATACTTAACTCCGATTTTTCTACATCATTCCCACCACTCGTATCGGTGGGGCATTCTTTATCCGACTTTGGTTTACACAACTATCCCCAATTTCCCTCTTGTTACAGTAAATGTGTCGATGACGTCCCATCACACTGAACCAAAGCAAATCAACAGATTTTCGATTCCTGGAATTCCTCGGGAACAGAAAAAAGTCCTAGGGCTCGGGGTATTCCTGAATACATGAAATCCACTTTGCCACCACCCGGTTCTGGAAACTGAGAATGTATGATTTGATTTTAATGCAAATAATTTTTTCTGCATTCTAATTGTTTCTATTTATGTAAGTATCCTTGTATACAAGATATTTATAAATCAAGTGAAATGGTACTCGTGGTAAATAAAATTTTATATGTTTTTTGTCCAACAAATGTCAAGTTTTTCCCCAAAAAAAACTATAATTACTCTGATACTATTTTTGCCGTCCGGACCAAAATCAATAAAATTGAAGACACAAGATGAAATCAAGTGCCTATGGCCAAACACTCCATTATGTAACTCATTGAACTTGACAATTCACAATTCCCACTTGGTCGGACAATACATCTGCTTGAGAATGTTTCGAATTCGAAAATGAAAATTCGCTATTAAATCAGAATAGCTACATCCCTTATAAACTGTATAATGTGAGGAAAAGCAGGTAGTGGAAGTTAAACTCGACAAATTAGTCATCGAACATGCAGTTTGGTGCAGCCAGCATCCCTGCACTATTTCCACAGAGCTGGATGCACCTCAATGTTTGCTCTGCAAGTGCCATCTCTTGGTGCTACATTCGCCTGCGAGTCTGCACCTAATGACACGTACATTCTTCAGGGCTGAGTATTGAGTCTTAAGTGGCACAAACCTCGTCTGACTTTCTGCCAACCCGTCTATCGGAATTTCCATCTGCAATCCCCTTCATTTCTTGGACTTGCAGATACACGCGCAGGCTTGATACTTTGCTGCTTCTGTATGTTCGGTGTAAGTCTTGGTTGCCGTCGAAGGAGCTTCAAGCCACCTTGTCCGAGTATCGCTGATACGGGGCTGCTCCAGGTGTCAGTTCGCTTTCCGTTGCTAGGATTATCACCAATTTTTCTCGCATGCACATCACATGGCTGGATAGTCTCAAAAAACCTGCTGCTCGATGTGTGTTTGCTTTGAACTTTTTGAGGAGGCTCCCTCTTCAATCCCATGAAAACGACAGTTATGTCGACCCAAGAACCTGTTGTGACACATATGGCTTGCTATGTCGTACCAATCATTTTCTTGCGCCTTATTTCACAGATGCGAGGCTTTCTTCGTGTTTTCTTTTGCTCGGGACAAAGAATGAGTCATGGGATTCTCGCTTGCATGGGTAGCATAGAGGACGAGGAGGTCTGTGTCATTCACCAACTAAACAGTGTTCGTGACAGTAGCAGACTGCACGGCCTTCAGTTACATAGGATCGATCTGAGCCGTGTGTCTCACTCGTCTTCTGAACTCTTTTCACCACCCTAAAATGAATTTGTTTATTCTGCTTCTTGTCAGAACGTTCCTTCTTCATGTGAGCGCATGTCAGCTATAAATGTCACGTGTGCAGCATTCCCTTATACCGTCTCTGGTGTTCATGTCCTGTGTTGACTCTCATACCATCAAACAGACTTATGCATCTCCGACTTCTTGTAACATTAATCAGTCTGTACCTGGGCTATGTCTCTGTAGTGAGTCCCGAGACCAGCATGCGGTTAACAAGTGGCCCCGCCATCCAAACATTCTGTGCCTCTTGGGCTCGGCTGGAACATCGATCAGAATATCCCAGTGCATCAGCAAAGACTGGCTTGTGGGCTTTCGAAGCTGAGAGAGGAATCAAGATGGTGGTGGATCGCGCGCACAGTTCATATTGCAGGCGACTAGTTCGTTCTCTGTTGTGCAACCGTGTCGTCTCGGAAGAGATTGTGGTCACCTGGACTGCTCTCCATCAATGTTGACATGACTTCCATGCCGAGGTGACAACTTGTCTTCCTCTTAAATGTGTACTCGGCATGTTTTTTTTCCTCCATATATTTCACTATTTTGCGCTCACGCTTTGCTTGTCTTCCGGACCGGTGGGTTGCGATCCTATGCAATGTCTCACGGGATTCATACTGAACGGATTCCGTTCCTGTTACTGATAGAGCTGATAGGGTCCTTCCAGCACGATATGTCTTGCCTTGTCATGTCCTCTCTCTGCTCTCCAGGTAGATTCCACCTGTAGCTCTGCACATGTTGCCTGGTTTCTTTCGCACTAGGCAGCATTGATATGCCTATACCAGCCGTTTTACTTGTCATCCTCACCCTCGTGTGAGCCCCGGTGGCTCTAAACTTCTTCACAGAACTTGTTCGATATCAGGTCGATTGAAGACCTGCCACAGGCGTACTTCGTCGACCACATGGAACCCCTCATCAAATGTTTGGACATGTGCGAGTTAGATTTATGTTGACATCTTTGCATATACCACCCTCGAATTGGCATACATATGTGCCTGAGCTGCCAGATAGCAGCATTATCTGATGGCCTTAAGTAGGCCCTTCAGTCGCTCTGCCCGGATGTATTTGCGTTGAATGTCTAGCATGTCCACTATACTGAACCCGAGTCTGAAGCTCTAGAAAAATCTTTGGCGGATCGGTCTGAATGTCTCTTTGTTCGTTCAGACGTCGAATGCATACTCTTTCCACAGAGTGTGTTGCAAGTTGCCGAGGGTTTTGTGCCACTTTCCAACATCAATAGCTCCAGCTCCTGAAATGATGTTTCATAGTGCAACTGCCAGGCTGAATGTAGCTTATCATGGAGTATGCACATGCAGAGCACACATTGAGCTCCAGCGGCCGGGCTCTGGCTCACAACACTCATTTGAATCCATGGTATGTTCGACATTGTCGAGTTCTACTTTTAATACGCCCCTTGTGTTCTTAACTTATAGTAGTTATATGGGTAGTTCTGGAGTTTACGCGAATTTTCATTTTCATTCGAAACCTTCTCACGCAGATTGTATTGCGCGGTGGATTGTGAATTTTTCTGTTTAATGAGTTACATAATTCGATTGTATGCCATAGACTTGTTTCATCTTGGTCCTCAAACCGTCTTGTTTTTTTTTTGTCCACGAGCCAATCAGTTCAGGTAAATATATTTTTTTTCGGACAAAAAATGACATTTTGGATCAAAAAAAAGCTATAATTTTTTATTTTACCTCAATACATTTCACTTTTAGATATATCTTGTAATCATATTAACTCACCTAATCTAGAAACAATTGAAGCAGTAAAACTTATTTCAACTCGATAAACTATCAATCTTCTACAATCTCTCATTTGCCGATGCGGGTGCGCCATATTGGATTTCCATGATTCAGATTTTCGATCCTTAGGACTTTTTTCTGTCACTGAGACATATCCAGGAATAACTCTGTTGTTGCTTTTTTTGCAATTTGTGGGAGGTTGACCAATAGTTCTGCTTTAAAGCCTGTATATTTGATCCTTCCTAGAGTATTCTTGGGCGGACCAGTATTTTCCGCTCTGAGGGGTGTTCTCGGGCTGGGTCGGGTGTCTTTCACACCTTCTCACGGACCCTCACACTCCCTGGCACACCTCCCGTGCCCTCAATCTCCCAACGGAATACCTTGGGTTGGATCAGGAGCTTTTACACCCTTTCCCTTCCCTCAATCTTCCGTTCGGACCCTGTCCCCGGAGATATTCTTGGGTTGCCCTTCCCTGGGTTTACCTCAACCTCCCAATGGACCCTAACCTTCCCGGGGTACCCCCTTTTGATGTGTACAAAAGCTCTCTCTTCCCTTGTTCCTTTAAGAGAAGGACAGATCACAAAGAGCAGCGAACTTGTATGCCCTGGTGCGAGAAAAGGGCAGTTCTTCTTACCTTATCTTAAGCCGGCCGGCTCTCTCCTCTTTTGTCTCACCAGAGCAGTTTTCCTCTCCTTGGTCTGCTTATCCTGTCCATGACGCCAAATGTTGAGATCAGGGTGTCCGTGTTGATTGAGATCGAGCGCTGTCCACACATATGATCTTGGTAGAGAAGAGCTTTAATTCACATCAACATGTATACATGGAGAGAGACAGAGAGACACAGAATACCCACAGTAGTCCAGCTCAATCTAACTCTGCGAGCTTAGCATTTTGGCTTGCCTTATATACAATTTGCCCTGCCCCTTGTGGGGCCATCTGTTTTCATGATTTACCCAGCTCCATCACTGGTTTCTATTGAGACACCCATTCCCAGAGATCAATTTCCTTTGAGGTGAAAAAGCCTGGTGCTGGTTTCCCTTTGGGCTTTGAAAGACATCTGGTTTGGTCATTAATCCGGCTAAGGAAAATTAGGGTGTCAGGAAGACAGCTTACATTTTAAGAGCCTTTACATTCCTTCTTTGTTCTACTCTTGGAAAGTGGAAACAGCTGTTAAAACTAGAGGGGGAGCACTCGAGAGTGCAAAACCTCCGCCGCCAATACTGCTAGGTCACTCAAGTGAACCTGATATCCTATTCATTCAATTTGACGTCAACAGTGCTCACAGAGTTATAGTTTGCAACTTTCCCTTTTACTTTTAACTTTTACATACTCAATTCATTCGTCATAACTAGATTCCTTGAGACAGAAATTTATTTTACGTGGGTATATCACCTGAAGTTCCAAAATCAGCCGCAATTATAATTTTGGCATGTTTTTTTTTGGAAATCACTTATAACATGTAGAAATGCAAAAAAAAAAATCGAAATTTTTGATTAAAAAATAGTTGCAAATTTTTTTTCTCTTACAATTTGGGGGGGGGGGGGGTTGGAAATTACTTAAAACATGTAGAAATGCAAAAAAAAAAATTCAAATATTTTTTCAAAATGGCCGCCATGGCGGCCATATTGGATTTTGGACCCAGTCCAAAATCGAATGGCATGATCCTTGGACCATACCTAATCCCCCCACCAAGTTTCGTCGAAATCCGTCGAGGAGTTTTTCCGTAATACTGTTCACAACAAACAAACAAACAGAAAGGGGTGAGTGAAAACAGTAACTCCGATGCCGGAGTTAACTATGTCAAGCAGTACTGATTTACGATCGGGCCTCTTGGCTCAGACTTAAAGAATGTTTTTACAAGGGCAAATGAGAAAGCCAGATTTCAGCTGTGTGACAAAGAAAGAGATAGACTATGTGCTTTGACTACTAACACAGTCAAGAACTGCAGCTGCTGAGAGCACTTTATGATGCCAATGAATGCTTGTGGCTTCTTTTAGAATGTTACTTTCAACTGTTTAAAAGGTAATTCTGCTAAAAATAGCTGTTCTCAGCTTGGGAGATGTACAATATCTTCCATATATATATATCACTATATCTCAAAAAGTTGTGGATGAGTTATGACAAAACAAAGTGGATGAGTTGGTGAGGTGACAATAACAAGGGGATTAGATTTTCGTTTGGATCCAGCCCATCAGTCGGATACAAAACGTGAACTGTTCCACCTGCAGAGATATGTGCTCTACTGAGTGCCATTCGACTTTGTGCTGTTTTGCCAAGTGTTGTTCTGTGAGTGATTTTTCATTTGTCTGTCCGTCTCTCTGTGTTTTTCCGCACAGAACTTTAATGTTTTTCTCCGCAACCCCTTATTTGATTGAGTTCAAATTTTCATCATCGGAGTGACTACTCATGTAGAATATGTTGTTTATAATGATGACACCATGGGTCACGTGGTGGGATAGCCATGTTCGAAAAATGGGAAAACTTTGGACCGAAACCACTCCATGGGAAAAATTTAAAGTTGGCAACGTGCAAGTCTTCTTCAAGGGATAAGTGTGATTTTTTTTTTTGTGATGCATAGGTGCCTTCCTTATGATGTCATATTTGCATATGTAGCTGAAATGCTACATCTCATCAGTATGAAAAATTTTGAAGGTCATCTCATGATAAAATGGTCCAAACAAAAAGATTTGATGACGCCCTCCGTCACATGATTCGGCAGCCCTATTTTAAAAAAATATATATCTTTGAGTCGGAACTGCTGGTAAGTTCAATTCTGGAGCTTCAATTTTGTAATTCTTCTCAGTTTGAGATATTTCATTTCTGCATGTGCGGAAATGAAATAAAAAAAAACAAACACTGACATCTCCGGGCGTTTTTAAGCATTGTGATGCATCCAGTGATGCGTAACTATGATGAACAGCTTGTTTCAAGTTGTGGCTTGTTCCAAGTCAAGATGTGGTTAAGCAGGCCAAAAAACATGGTGGTTTCAGACCCCAGCGAGGTTACCCAGGAAACGCCTGAAGACCTCAGACAGCGTGGTGGCCGAGGATCACCTGATGAAGGATATAATTAAATAAGGGCATTAATTATCGTCAAAAGTGGTGTTTTAATTAACCCAAACACCTAATTTTCACTTTGCACTTCCTTGGAGTTTTCTTAGTATGTATGCAGGGTTTCAGGCTGCTAGGTTTTATAGCTTTTGAGTTATGGAGGAGACACACACACACACACACACACACACACACACACATTGCCTTTTATTTGTGTAGATTTAAAGTGATTCTTCACCATTGAGAGATTGGCCCCAAAACGATATATAACATGATATTTCAAAAATGTAATGGGCCCAATATGTTCTCGTGGATCAGGCATTGCATGGCGGAGGTATGCGTTCTACCGAGTGCCCTTCTCGTTATTCATGTTTTCGGCATAGCAATCATTGGTGTTTGATGTTTCCAGAAGACAATCAGCAAAGTGACAGGAAATCCAACTTCAGTCAGCATGTTATCCACTTTGAAGACAATTGAGGAACTTTTGAATTTCCTCTCCATTTTCTCAATTTCCCCAATAATGAGTGATTCTAGAATCCAAGAAGTCAAAAGATATAATAAGAACAACAATAACGTGAGCATTGTGGCAGTACATTGTGGAACCCTTTCCAACCTGTTGTTGTTTTTGTCCCAGAATGCTAACTATCAATTCTCGATTGCTATAAATATTGCAATACCCAAATTATATCTTGAATGTTCCTTTGTACACATCCTTAAAGTGCACAGCATGATTACTCCATGCTATTATCTACATGAGGATGGTGCTGGGATTTCACATGACAAGATAACACATTTGTTTGTGACAAAGATCTCACATTACGCATTATGGTTTTCTCTTTTGCTTCACACACATTTGTAGACTGTCAACATTTTAAAGCAAGTCTAAAATTTGGAAGCATTCAAGTATTTCAGTACATATTGTAGTAAGTGCAACCAGATTTAAGGTATTGCAGGTAAAATGCTATGGCCAGGGAACCAATGCAACTAAAATGGCACTCGGTGGAGCACATACCTCCACCAGGCTGAACAGTTTATGTTTTGTATACCAATGATAGGTCAGATCTGCATCTGGACTTTAACCAAAATCTAATCGACTTGTTCTTGTCATTAGTGGGGCAACTTAGCATAACAATTGTGCATTTTGTGAGGAAAGCACCAAATTTGGCACACTAGTAGCCTATCATATTATGAACAGATTTGGATATTGGGCCATCTCAAAATTTTTGATGGCAGTGGAAAATGGGTGCCACAGCCATCAGCGGCTGAATTTGAGATGGCCCAATATCCAAATCTGTTCATAATATGATAGGCTACTAGTGTGCCAAATTTGGTGCTTTCCTCACAAAATGCACAATTGTTATGCTATATTTAGCTAGTTGCCCCACTAGTGGGCAACTTAGCATAACAATTTTTGACAGAGGTTGATTATAGTGCGCATAAAAGCACGGAAGCCGATTTTTCATTTTCGATATTTTTTTTTTTTTAGGATTTCAAAAATTTCAAAGTCCCGTTGCTAGGCAACGGTGGCGTCCATAGCAACGGTGCTCAAAAGCATACAACTAGGTCCTGGTATGAACCTACCAGTCAAGTTTCATCAAAATCGGTTGACTCCTCTGGCCTCCAGAGCTGTCCATTACATACATACAGACAGACGGAAAACCTGAGAATAACGGTAGTCCAGTGACCACCACAAACAAGGGTAAACTGGAGAGTTAATAGAGTACCATACCCCATGCAGCATTCAAATATAATATTAAATTGAAATAAAACAAGTGAAATCCTTCAATACAGCGCGTGTGGTGAATCAAATGAGTACACTAATGTTAAAATATGCAATTTATGCTTTTTCAGTTGAAAAACAATTAAAAGCGTACTTAATATTTGAAATGTAAAAATCTTGTTATTATTGTGATAAGCACCTTTATATATAACAGAAGGAATGAAATCGTTCGATACAGCGTGGCACGAGGCCGCAAAAGAATGATTGTAAGTAAATTTCAACTACTAATGCATGACGAAACACTTGTTTATGGCTAATATTAAAGAGAATGATGGCATAAGAAGAACTTAGCCTGGAATCCTCGTGCATAACACCGCCCACACAACACACGTGGTGTCCTTTGACCAATCAGGAGCAGTGCATTTTACAGTATCGTTTCCTTCAGCTCGATTGGTGTTGTCCTGCACGTGATGTTTTTGGTTTTTTTTTTGTTCTTGTTGAATCTGAGGAGATTATTTTTTCGTTCTTGTTGTAAGTAAATTTCAACTACTAATGCGTGACGAAACACTTGTTTATGGCTAATATTAAAGAGAATGATGGCATAAGAAGAACTTGCTTTCTGCGTTCGGCACGAAATGCCATGGTGGACGGAAATGACGTCTTCCGTTCGTTCGTTCGTACATGAGGGGAGCGTTTCTTCGTTTTTTTCCGTCAAGCAGTGAATTAAATGATTTTCACATATATAACACATTATTTCACAAATTTCCATTGAAATACTCGGGTATTTCCGTCAATTGTCGCCATTTCCGTCGAGGTTACCACTGCATCTACCGGACGGCCGTCATTGGCTGTCTTGAGGCACGTGGGGGGGGGGGGCGGACGGGGGGACGGGGGACACGGACCCACCGGAGACGTGGTAGACGACGCCGGGGACATTTCAAACTCGGTGCAATTGTATACAGCGCACGCGCTGTAATAAAGTTGTAAAGGTCGGATATAACAATTAATTCCAGAAGAAGCCTGGTGTTGGCTTAGCGGTTAGGGTGGCTGACTTGAGATTTTGAGGATCCTGAGTTCGAGCCTGTTGGCCGCTGAATTAATACCAGGTGGGGTTGACTCAGCCTGTCATCCTTCTGAGGTCGGCAAATTGAGTACCAGTGTACTGGTAATAGGGGCACTGCATCAGCTGCATCGCAGTGTCCCTAACCAATGATGCAACCAGCAGCCATAAGGCTGCACTCGAAAGAATTCCGGAAGTTTACCACGTTGATGCAGTGTCTATTACACTACCTTATAATGCCTGTTTGTGTCCTTTATTATATCCTGTAAAACTGCAAGTTTCCTGTTTGGAATGAATTTAAACTAGTACGTTCCCGTAAAAAAAAAAATTAAAAAAAAAGAATAAATAAATATTCCAACCACGAGCAAGAACAACAACCACACAGGCCGTTTCTTCGCTCTCGCGTGCCCGTACGTGCGTGGCCCGGAAGTTCGCATATCACAGTTACGATTATTTGCAATTTACGTTTTAATGGCCAATTATTCAATTAGCGCCAACGTATTTTACCTTTTTCGCAATGTCGTGGCAAGGAAAAACAAAAAGAGAAGAGAAGAGAGAGAAAAAATTTACTTCCTGGTTCGGAGCATACCAGCACTCTGATGTTACCGAAATTTATGCACCGTCTAATATGAAAACGATCATAACTTGGGGCATTGTGTTTTTCTATAAATGCGCATAAGAAATCGAGAAATTATTAGAATACACGGTCATCACTCTCCGGAAGCCCGTACGTTGTAACCCGTAATGGGGAACGCGACTGAGCTTCCCTTCCCATCGGCCACGCCCACGCAACAACGTGTCTTGTCATTGTTTGGTAAATAAATGGCCATAACTTGGGAAGCACTTGTCCGATTAATATCAAACCTTGAAAAGGCACATCCTCAGGTCCCCAGCAATATACCTGGCAAGTTTCAATTAGATCGGACCAGTGGTTGTCGAGAAACAGCGGTCCACAGACACACACACAGACACACACACAGACACTGCTGGAATTATAGATAGATTTTGGTTGACTGCCAGGTAGGCAGGCAGAGTAAATATATTATCTCGCTCCTCTCTCACATGTGCGATCGGAACAAATTGAGAGCCAAAGTACTGCTAAACTAATGATTCGTTTTCCGATTCTTGTTTAAAATATAACATTCAATTGAAATGAAGTCGTTCCTCGATCATAAACTGACATTTGTGGATGGACGGACAGACGACAGACAGACATAACTGAACCAATTGCTTGCTTAACCCCGCTTTCGCTTCTCGTGTGCAGGGTAAACATAACCTCGCGTCTGCCTTCAGTGGCGGAGGTATAATAAATCAAATGTACCATACTCTTGACAGAGCATCAGGGCAGTTTCTTGCAAAGATTATGTTGGGTGGCTTACTCTTGCTTTCCCAACAGTCGTAAGGGCAGGAATTAGTAATTTGTTTGGAGTTCTGCCGATACATGGATGGCTCACACATTGATGCATTTGCCCTGCATTTAAAACACCAGGATTACAGTTATTAGTTTGGTAAGAGATTTGAACCCAGGCTAGACAGCTCAGAGGCGAGTGTGCATACCACGAGGCTATCGGTATCAACTACACTGTCAGCTTCAACATAATACAACATGCAATCAATGAGAAATCTTCACCTCCCTGCCAGAATGTTCACATGCTTGGTACTGTGCAGGCCCATTAAGCAGATTATCTCAAAAAAGATCATTTGAATGATTCGCACAGTACAGCAAGCAACATCAGTCTCTGTTCATGCTGCTTGTGTAATCCCTAAAGGAAGGCAACCCTGATTTAGCATTCTGGATTTTTTTGCTGTCACAGGTTCAAGGCACTGAAAGTTTGACTATTAACTGTTGTTGTACTCATGATTTGTTAGTGTTGTATAAATTATTTATCAATCAAATGTACCATACTCATGACAGCATCAGGGCAGTTCCTTGCAAAGATTATGTTGGGTGGCTTACCTTGCTTTCCCAACAGTCAGGAAGGGCAGGAATTAGTAATTTGTTTGGGGTTCTGCCGATACATGGATGGCTCACACATTGATGCATTTGCCCTGCATTTAAAACACCAGGATTACAGTTTATAGTTTGGTTGAGATTTTAACCCAGGCGAGACAGCTCAGAGGCTGAATATGCGTAATCTCATTTCCAGGCATTTTCTTGCTGCATATAAATATCACCTGTGGTTTTCTGACATACACAATAAACCTTTGTGATATCCAACTGGAAATTACATTCAAAATCTGCAGGAAATTGTCTGTGTGAAACGAATTAAGTGCTTTGCCACAGGCAACAAAAATGATGTCAGAAGGATGTTTGAGCCAAATGAAAAGAAAGGAATTAATTGCTCGAACGTCATCGTTGTGATGACATCACAGTCAAATATGGCACCCGTGCCTTATGGATTGTTTTAAAGTTTAATCTGCATACTTAGCATGTGAATAGATTAACCCTCCTCACACGATCACCTGTTGTGCTGTTGAGAAAAACAAGTGGTCGCATATATGAGAAAAAAAAATGGCTGCATAAGGCAGGGGTTGCAAAAGTGGCTGCACAAGACAGATTGTCACATATATGATTAAAGCCCACCTCCTTCCAAATTCCCAGTTTTTCCCTCCTGAGAGTTTTGCTTTTGCATCCATCTTGTCCACCCCTTGCATCCTCCCTAACCTCATTCCTCTCACACCCATTATTCCTCCCACACCCATGATTTGTCCAAGTTTCACTCTATTTGTTTCTCAAGCCTGCTTTTGGTATTTTCCCCTTCTCTCTACTGTTAATTTTGTTCTGTTGCGTCCTGATACGTTCAGTGTTCCGTGAGCCTTGACTTTGTATACAAAAAAATGCAAGTAAGATGGAATGCCTAATGCAAGTGCTGTACACATTTTTGCATTTGTAATGTAATGAAAAGCAGTAAAACCTATCCAATATGGGAAAAATTAAGACATAAGAATCCCTCTTTCCCCTGCAGGTAGAGATGTGATTAGGATTGTGCAGCTCAGGATCACAAACATAGGATTTACATGCATTTGCCCATTTACATTTTACATGCATTACATTTACATGCATAGTACAAATACAAAGATGAGCCTCAGACTATTCTCCCTTTCCTTACTTTACTATCAATACAGTTCTGTTATTTAAGGCTTGGCCTCGATGAGTCCGTGCCTGCAGCCTTCAACATAAAAAAAGATGAAAATAAAAAAAATTAACTTTTACAACTTCTTATGTACAACAAAGCTTTGCGGATTAATTAAAATAATTACTCATCTGGATTCATTGTTTCCACTATCACACAGGGTGGTGCAGAGGTATAGTATAACTTACCTTTGAGCTGTTTCCTCTGGGTTCAATATTCACATTCAAAGTCAAAAACCATAGACGATGAGCCTTTGTGGATAAAAGTTGAAACCAGAGATACACCAAAATAAAGTGTATAAGTTAGTCTTTATCAAAGCAGCTCAAACAATGAAACACTGACTACTACTACTACTATTACTACTACTTTTTTTGGAAAACAAAGTAAGGCTCATGGAAGAGCCAGTACTAATTCACTGAATGGATCAGGATGCAAAATGACAAAGGAACAGCAAGAGAGAGGGGGGAGGAAACACCAACAGCAGAGTTGAAGGCCAGGATAGAGGCAGACCTGGACAAACAATGGATTTTTGGGAGAAATGGGGAGGGAAAAATAAATGGATACAGAAGGAAACTCTCAGGAGGGAAAACTGAAAGTTTGGAAGGATGGCTTGGGATGGAGTGAGGTGGTGCAGTTAACGAGGGTAGAAAGGATCATGGTTTTGGATTGGGTATGATTTGATATGGTGGAAAACGGCTGTCTTGAAGACCTGGAGGGAAGAATGAGATTGAAGAGGACGTGGAAGTTGGTTCCACAGAGGAACAAATGAGTGGATGTAAGCAGTGATTGTGGATTTAGGTAGTTTCACCAGAAGGAGGTTGATGGTGGACTGTATGCAAAGCACGGAAAGGGCAGAAGGTGCAAATCCAGAAAGGAGGTGGGTAGAAGACAGAGACCACATGCCTGCGATGGAAAAGTGATAGGCCCACAGACTCGGCTTCATTGTGGGAGATTACAATAATCTTGAAGGAATTGGTTTCCACAGCGTCAAACAGAGCAAGAGGTTAAACAGGGTTAGGGAGAGCAGTACTCCATCAAGCGACAGATGAAGACCTTGTATGCGGATAGGAGTTCAGGCGGGTGTGCCAATAAAGGACTTTGTACAATGGTGGATGCCCAGTCAGTGGCTGGCTTTGGAGATCAACTTTGAAATGTGTTCTTCCCAATAAAGATCATTACTGTAGTGAGAGCCAGGAGTTTGAATGACTGAACTTCCTCAAGAGGATTGTTAAGGAAGTAGATAGGAGGATTTGCCAGACAGTCTTTTGGAGAGAGAGAGTGAGAGTGTGAGATTTGTTAGGATTGAAAGACATATTCCAAGTGTTGGACCAGCTTGTGATTTTTGTCAAGGTCTGAAGATGGGGAAGAGGCTGTAACCTGTCTGAATGATGAGGGATGTCATGCAGAGGGTGGAGTCATCAGGAAATAGATAACGAGAATTTTCCAGCATCAGAGAGATCATTTATGAAGATCAGGAATAGGACTTGGCCCAGAACACAGCCTTTGGGCAATTCACACTTGACAGGGAGGAGATGAAAGGATTCTGTTGAAAGCCCCATGTTGATGACAAGAGTAGAGGAAGTCAACAGCTGTGTGTGGAGTTGGCCTTGAATGCCACATGTAGAGAGTTTGGAGAATCAGGCAGGATGTCAGACTGTATCACAAGCATGGGATGTGTCCAAAGAAATGGCCTGAACTCTTGGCTGACTTTGAGGGCCTCCACCCATTACTGGGTGAGTCGAAGCAGCATTTCCAAGGTGGCGTGACCTGCTCTGAAATCAAATTGATGGTCTGAGATGAGGTTGTTGGAGAAAAGGAAGGATTTCATATCAACTGTGATGATGGTTTCCATGACCTTGCTGATGATTGGTAGTAAGTCGATACATCTGTAGTTAAGAGGATCTGTTTTTTTGGCAGGTCCTTGTGTACTGGATAGTGAGTTGCGTGAGTGTTAACAGCGTAATGTATGACTTAGGAAAGACTTATGGCGCTGAAGTGCGAAATGCAAGACAGGTGAGGATACAAAATGGAGCGTCGCATGGGAAAGAGGCGGTGATTTGTAGATGGCGAAGCGG
>CM068956.1:132071653-132088914 GCA_035128595.1 Eptatretus atami
CGTCACAGTCTTTCGCAACATTCCAGCCATATATATGATTGGTGATGGTTGACTGCGCTCATTGTGTGATATTTTACAGGTCGTGCTTTACACGTTGTCTAGTCTGAGTCGCCGTGCTATGAGCCGTGAGTAGAAAGCCAATCTGAAGTTTCTTGACAAGCTTGGCAAAACACCTTCCGAATCCTTCGTAATGCTGCAGCAAGTCTACGGGGAAGAAATGATGTCATGTACACGTACACGTGCATTTGAATGGCACAAGAGGTTCAAAGAGGGAGGGAGAGGTTGAAGACGATTCACGGTCTGGAAGACCTTCAACGAGCAGAACGGCACACAACATCGAGTGTGTGAAGCAGATGGTGCGCGGCAGAACGTCAACTCACGGTGCAGATGATTGCTGAGGAATTTTCCATCGAACAAGGACACTGTCTGGGACTCATCACTGAAAATCTCGAAATGCGCAAGGTGTGTGCATAGATGGTCCTCAAGCTGTTGTCCGAGGACCAGAAACAGCAAAGAGTCACTGTCTGTCAAGACATTATCGAGCACCTCGAGGACGATCCAGACCTGCTCGGGAGAGTCATTACTGCGATGAATCGTGGATATTCGAATACGATCCCGAGACCAAACGCAGAGTCGGCAGTGGAAAAGTCCGGCATCACCAAGACTAAAGAAAGCATGGATGTCGAAGTTGAAGGTCAAGGTGATGCTCGTCATGTTTTTTTGACATCAAGGGCATCGTCCACTTTGAGTTTCTACCACAGGGTCAAACAGTGATCAATACGTGTCCAAGGAGATCCTCCGGTGCCTCATGAGATCAGTCCGGGACAAGAGGAGGGTGTGGGAAAACAACGCCTGGGTGCTCCACCATGACAACGCCCCTGCTCACAGTGCCCTGAGCATCCAATAGTTTCTGGCGGAGAGGAACGTGCCAACTCTGGAGCAACCCCCGTATTCGCAAGACTTGGCCCCTTGTGTTTTTTTCCATCAACAAGCTCAAGGGGTGATCAAGGGGACCCGATTTCCTGATGTGGAGGCCATCAAAAGGGCTGTGATGACGGAGCTCCGGAGGATTCCAGAAGAAGCCTTCCGGAGTGCATGAAGCGTGGAAGAAGAGGAACAAAGTGTGTGAGACTGGAGGGAAACTATTTTGAAGGGAACAAGCTGTCATTTCAATATATTTTTTGGAATATAATTTCTGTGAAGTCAGTCCCGTTACTTTTTCGACCGACCTCGTTTTATAAATGTATGTATATATGTATATATATATATATATATATATATATATATATATATATATGATTTTAAGATCTAAGGCTCGTCGTGATGCTGCCACACATGGACATATAGATTAACATACACGACACAAGACTGTTAGATGAGACAAACACAGCCACTGAGCTTGTGAAGTGCTGTCACTTCCCAGGGTACCCTGGGTACCAACAATGTCACAACAATGGCGCTGTCTTTCTCACCGCACTCAGCGGGGCATTTCCTAAGGAGGCATTTCCTCCTCCCATGGATGCCAACCGATGCCCAAAGGTGCTGTGACTTCCTGGAATTTAAGCTGCTACATGAGGTTTAATACTTGTATCCAAGATCTAATTGACACATCATCCTTCCAGCCATAATTACAGCATGTATGTTGGCAAAGTGGGTCTAAGCAATTGGTTTACTCTTTCTGTCCAACAGACGTCAGTCTATGATCAAGGATCTCTCTCTCTCTCTCTCTCGCTCTCACCTCTCTCCTCTCTCCCCTCCTCCCCCTCTCCCTCTCCCCTCTCCCTCTCCCCCTCCCTCTCCCCTCTCCCCCTCTCCCCCTCTCCCCTCTCCCCCTCTCCCTCTCTCCCTCTCCCTCCTCTCCTCCCCTCCCCCTCTCCCCCTCTCCCCCTCTCCCCCTCTCCCCTCTCCCCCTCTCCCCCTCTCTCCCTCTCTCCGCCCTCCGTCCCTCCTCCCTCCGTCTCCCCCTCCTCCCCCCTCTGTCATGCACCACATTCTTCACAGAGTGTCAGTGCCATCGAAGCAGCTTCCTGAGAAAGGTTATCCTGATGGTTTGCCATTGCCATCCCAGCAGTAGTCAGGGCAAGAATTTGGCCATGGTGCCGGTGATAGCTTGCCTACTTTTCGTGAAAGACACCATGGGCTCTTTAACATCCACCAACCAACCAACTCATGCCGGCAGATGGGATGCCTAGTTTAACCTCCCTCTGAGGGATAGCACACGATGATGAATCATCCTGCCTGTGAAACACCTGGATGACAGTTTATAGTTGGGCCTAGATTTGAACCCTGACTAGACAGCTTAAAGGCGAGTGAACGAACCTCTTGGCCATCCTGCTTGCCTGATCAAGGAACAAATTAATTTTATATTTTGAGTATGGTCGAACACAAATCGGAACACCAATCTGCAGTTTAGCGGTACTTTGGCTCTGAATTTGTCAAATTGTACGGAATCTTATCCCGAGTCCACATACGCACAGAGGATTCAATTAATTGTTTTAGTCTGTGTGCCTGTCTGGCAGTGAAACAAAATTGAAAATCATTCCAAACAGGAAACTTACTGTTTTTAGGGACATCATAAAGGACACGAACGGTACGAATAACTAATTTAATGTGTAAAAAAGGGTGCCTCAATGGTGGTGAACTTTCTATTCAATGGTTTGCTTGGGGTCTTTAAAACTTTTATTTTATTTTATTTGAATTATATATTTCAACACTGTAGGACACTGATCGCCTTGTTTACACTTCCAAAAAACCTTCAGTTCAGCAATACTTGGACAAAATTTTACGCCGTCTCAATCAATCATATTTGCTGTGCATGCTCTGAGGGTGGAGTTGGTATAACGTTCAGCTCTGAACTGTTCCACTTGACCCTTTGGCTTTGTATGATTGTCATCACGCCTGGTATTCAAAGTTCACGAACAAAGCTCATATATATATATATATATATATATATGTGTCTGTGTGTGTGTGTGTTTATATAACCACATCTCCTTCATAAGAAATAATGAACGTGCCATGTGTGTGTATGACCCAAAGTATAAAAGTACCCCCCCCTTAAGGGGGAACTTTCAATCTCATCCTCTCAAATGACTATGTGTCGTTCTAGGAATAAGTATCAATGTCTCCATTTGGTAATCCTCATGTCGAGATTGGTGGGCTTTGTAGCCTTTGTTGGATGCTCGTTTTGTCTTCTGGCACGATTCATTTCAGCTCGCCAAAGCAGACATTGGCCAAATAATATTCAATCATGGATGCATTAATTATTCGATCAATTAAAATCTGTTTCATGGAAAATTTGTTCAGTGGACAAAGAGAAACAAATAATCTTCTGTTTCAGCTTGCAGACCCGTGAGAAACTTGTCGCAATGTCACTTTTAAAAATGCAAAACATCCTCATAGTTCCACTTTCCTCTCGACGAGATGTTTTCACTTTGGGCCAATGATGACCTCACGATAGATCTTTATTGTTAAGCTATGATGAGATATATTTTGGATAAATTTGTGCCTTTTTCTTCACGCAAAGAAATGAAATGCTTAAATACCAAATCATAGTTCCTAATTAGACATACAAATTGGAAATGGGTAAACATATTTTTGAGAGTTCAAAATACGCTTTAGTGATGGGGTATTCATTGGCACCCAGGATGGCCGAGAGGTGTGCACACTTGCCTCAAAGCTATCTTGCCTGGGTTTGAATTTTGGCCCAGCTATAAACTGTCATCTTGGTATTTCACAAGCTGGTTGATTCATCAATCTGTATGCCGCCCTTCGGAGGGACATTGAACGAGGAATCTCGTTTGCTCATATTATGTTGGAGGTTAAAGACCCCACAGTGTCCTTCCCGAAGAGTAGGTAAGATATCACCCATACCATGAACAAATTCCAAATTCCTCATGCCCTGACCTACAGGTGGCACCGCTTCAGCGCACTCCGAGCAATTATGCAACCATCAGCCACAGACTGGATACTAAATGAATGAATTCGCACCCAGTAGCAAATGGGTTTTTGCCTATAATATACTTTCATCCTTCCTTGTTTTATGCCATTTGTTTCATTACTCTGACATTGACAGTATTTGTTATTTTGGAGTGTAACCTAGAAGTTTGCCACATGATACAACTAGAAGGGCCCTCGGTGGAGCACATACCTCCGCCACACAATGCCTGATCCACGAGAACATATCTGGGCACATTACGTTGTTGAAATATCATGCTGTACAGTACTATATCGTTTTTGGCTACATCTCTCAATGGTGAAGAATCACTTAAAAAATCAAATAATTCTCCTATCCAGATCCGGATTCAGATCTTCACCAAAATCGAATCAATTCGTCCTTGTCACACACATAACGTGTCCACCAAGTTTCATCCGAATCCGTCCACAGCTTTTTTTAGCTATCGTGCTTTATATCATTTTTGGCCCAATCTCTCAATGGTAAAGAATCACTTAAAAAATTCTAGTTGGTGGATCCGGATCCGGATCTTCACCAAAATATTACCAGTTTGTCCTTGTAATACACCCAACCTGTACTCAAAATTATATCCAGATCCGTCCACAACTTTTTGAGATATCCTGTACACAAACAAACAGACAGAAAGGGGTGAAAACATAACCTCCTTCACCTTCGGTGGCGGAGGTAAATTATGGCTCTTCCTAAAATGTCGCATTTAGGTGTCATGAAACATGCATGTAAAGAAGCTTCCAACTCCAAAGAAATCCACAAATGTTTGATGGCTGTGTATGTCATAGCCTACAAAAGCCAAAGAGGCAGCTGTCTTTAACTGGACATGGGTTCTTTGAAGATAACGACAGGTTTGGTTAGAATGGTTGGCAGATGTGACCGACCCAAAAACTGTTGCTCGTGTCGAGGCATTAATCGGCCGAGGATCAAGGTCGCCAAAATATCACCAATAGTTGGAACTTCTCAAAACAACATTTCCACAATCGTTCACAATCATCAGCAATGACTGGCGTCATGTTATGAGCTTCTCAAACTGTTCTTTACAGATGCAGCAGATTTTATCGCTCGCTCATCTGGTAACTCAAGATGAAATGTGGCCTCACCATAGGGATCATGAAACCAAATTAGAATCCACGCAATGGAACCTCAAGGATCACCACCACCACCCAATACATTTCGTACTCAACCCTCAGCTGGAAAGATAATTGCCAGGTCGATTTTCTGACTTGCCAATGGAATCCTGCTAATTGACTTTATTCCTCACAAAACCATAATCATGGTGAATATCATAACTAGCCACATGCAAAAAGGAATTGTGGCAGGCACTCAAAGACAAACACAGAGGGATTTTGCTCAAGGATGTACTTCTTTATGACAGTGCACCTGGGCACAAGGTCTGTGTTGCAGAGACTGTCATGTATTGCTGTGGTTTTGCACAGCAGGTGGATCATTCCCTTTGAAGTTCAGATCTGGCCCCCAGTGATTATTATCTGTTTTGGCATTTGAAGTCCCACCTGAATGGCTGCTGATTAGCAAACAATGAGGAACTGGCTGAAGCAATTGAGATGTGGCTGAAGGAGCATTTTGAAAACGGCTGTTTTACTGGTATCGACAGTTTGAAGAACAAATTGAATAACATTATATGGGCATGTCTTGGACAATTGCATCTTGTCAATTTTGCAAGGAGAACCTTTTGCAAGGACAATTTTGCAAGGAGAACCTTTTGGACTCTCCTCGTAACTTGGACACAGATGCTGTTAATTTGAAGGACTTCTCCCGTAACTAATTTCAGTGAAGAGATTTTGTTTATTGATCACCAAAATTCGCTGCAAAAACCTGTACAGCATTGGGTACTTCCCCAAACACACACATTTGGCAATTTTGCAAATTGGCCAGCTGTGATACAAAAAGTAGTAGTGTGTGATAATTGGTGCAATGTTGAAACTTTCTGAATAAATTATTTTGTCAAACTCTCCTCATTACCACAACTAGGTAGCTTTGTATTATTACTGAAGTGCAACTCACAAGAGCACAAATTATTTTATTACCTACCTTGTTTAAGGCTTGTAAAAGTTTTACTATAGACCAGCGTTTCTCAACCTTTTTACCCTTGTGGAACCCTTGAAATAGTTTTCATGTCTCAGGGAACCCCTGCATAAAAATTATTATATACCATTATTAATATCTAGCTCTTTTATATTTTTTTCGATATATATGGTAAATATAATATATCAGTCACTCAATGATACCGAATCCGCCGCGTACAGGACGTCCACTAACCAGTGAGGGCGGTTTCACCTGCGCCATATACAGACGATACGTTAAATACACTCCTCATGGTTGTTTATAATTGTAAATAATATAAGAGGTTGAAGCCTCTATTATAATAACCAAGGAGTTTCCAACAATATGCCGTACGTGTATAGTAAAATTACGAATATTAAATCAAACAAAAACTACTCAAAAATACATTAGCCTATTTATTAGTGTTCTTCGCGGACCCCAGTAGCGACCTCTTGCGGAACCCTCGGGTTCCGGGGAACCCCGGTTGAGAAACACTGCTATAGACCAAGGATAACAAGTGCATAAAAAAAGTCATTATGGGTTTCCACAATGGTATATAAGCAAAGATCCTGGGCAGTTCTGTTTTCAACATAATGGTATCGCCACAAAAGCAAAACAGTTAATTCGTGCAAACAGCCCTTGCTTAGAGCTGAAGGATACCATGAATGCAAGTGTACCAAAAAACCCTCCACCCACAATGTCATCCTTTACTGCCAAAGATAAAAAGAAGCAAAGGTATAAATACAAGTTGAATCGCAAAGAAGTTAGAAAATAAGGAAAGACAGAAGAGGTTTTTGCAGCCCCTGCATATCGTTTGTATAACCTACAGAGGACCATTGAGACAAAACGTATTGGTTTACACATGATATTGGGTATACCTGTATCGTATTGATCATCCAATGGTTAATTCGTGGATTGACCACTCACAAGCCAGGTGAATTAGAAGTCCAGATTTTGAGAGTGTCACCCTTGGTAAAAACCAAATTTATCGGATGGCCTGTTCCCAACCCTTTTTGTGATATATATGTATAGATGTATATATATATATATATATATATATATATATAAATATATGTATATACATATTGTATATGATGTATATATATGGAAAATATATGTATATATATATATACATGAATATAACACATTATATGCAATATTTCGGGCAAACTGTGCAAAGAAAAAACAGATGCATCTGAAATGCCTTCTTCAGCACAACAGGATGAATGTGTCGGTGTGGGGATGTAAACAATGGGGAGATGGGAAGATGTCTGGGTGTCTGGATCAAAGAGCATAAGCATGCCTTTTGACTTAGCCATTCAGAACGATCTGCCATCGTAAGATATGCCCTAGGCACGGGCCGTGGTCCTCTTTGGGATGATGTCAGCATTCTAGCCTCCACTCCAAACCAAACTTGATGTCTTTTCCTGGAGAATTGTGCCCAAGGGAGTCAGCCGCTTCCCTGACAGGAGAGAACATTGAAATGCAATGGATTTTTTTTTTTTTAATTGTCTCAGTTTAACTATTTTTCTGCCATTGCCAATCTTGGTTCCGTCTCATCACACAATATTCTGTTTGTCCAGTATTTCCTTGTATTGATCCTCCAAATTATATGCATTCCATTGTATTGAAGATATTTGTCATGATCCATTTGTCATATACATTGTAATTTCACACGATATTATTCTTTTTCAACTCGTGTTGGTTTCACATTCAAATTTGGAATACATTCCTCTGCTTATATTGTTTCTTTCACCACTGTGGATAAAATTTATCCAATTCCATGTTGTGTTTCGTGTCCTCCTCTAGGCACCTTAGTGAGTGCATCGGTAACCCCTAGGATGTCACGGCAGAACAGAAATAAAGACGCTACAGCGCCTTTTGTGTTGTAATACGACTGAAACCCACATACGCCAAGAGACGGATAACTTTGTAAAGAATATTTATGAATCCCGACCATCTTAAAACCATAAATACTGATTAAAAGCAACCCTTAATGACCTTCCTAAGAATCCTCAAATTAAACACATACAAACATCACAGATATCAATGCAGCTATAATGTAACTCAGGACTCTCAAGCTGGCAATTTATTTCAAGCAAACAGTTTGTAAAATAAACTCCAGAAGGTTATAATTGGGTGAAGGTTCAGCAGTGAGCACGTTCGAAAGGATCTTGTCCAGAGGGTGCACACAGGATGAAGCCAACAGGCCAGTTGCGTCTCAAAAGTCCTTCGAGGATGAAAGCTTTTTATCACCGAAGTATGCAGAAGAACGAACCCTAGTCCCCAGGTCAAGTTGTGCGAGAGACGCTGAAATCAGGACTTCATGCTGTGAAGGACAATGGTTACTTACAGATGAGGAGAGAGTGGAGAAATTGGTGAGTTGCCTTCTCGACAATGCCAGCAAGGATATGCCTACTTTTAAGTCGTCTCCGAGACAGTCGTGCAAAGTCTGACCAGTATATTCGACGAGTAGATGGAGTAGTAGCAAATATGACATGCCACCGGGTATGATATAAGTAGAGCTGAATCTCCACCAACCAACGCACAGTGGGGTGAAGTTGGTTCTTCATAGTCAGGAAATGGGGTTACTGAACCATCCCAGGTTCACATACAGAAGACCCCTGATTCGTTCTTTAACCATCCCAGGTTCACATACAGAAGACCCCTGATTCGTTCTTTACTGGGTGAGTCGGTTTTAAAATGATTTTCACCAGGTGAAAAGATAACAGCTCAGGAGAATGTGCTTTTTTTTTCTCCTTTGTCTCCTCTGTGCCTTCTCTTTCTACATTTTTCCTCTCTGCTGTTGATTCAAACTGTCAGTGTTTTATTTATATTTTGCAAACAGTCAGTGCCTCTTACATGTCAAGGTGGTATCGTTGGCAAGGCCATTGCAGCTGCTGTCGTGTCTCTTATCCCGTGCTGTTGTCATTGCTGAGCCCCATCCAGCCTTGGCTGGTGTCATTGCGACCCAACAGGACATTCAACAGCCAAAACAAACGTCACCAAAGTACAATTACATGAAAATACTGGTCCATAACAATGTGTTTACATGCTTTTAGTTTCAGTTTTCTTAATTTTTGCCTTTATCGAAATAATAAGATCCAATATCTGTGTGTCAGTTTTGTATTTCCTCCATCCTGGTGTTGGCGTAGTGGTTAGGGTAGCGGCTTGGGATCCAAAAGGTCCTGAGTTCAAGCCCCGTTGGCCGCTTGAATTAATACGCACCAGGAGGTTGACTCAGCCTGTCATCCTTCCGAGGTCGGCGAAGTGAGTACCAGTGTACTGGGCCCGGTGTATGCCCCGGTTAGAATAGGTGTACCATATCCCTGTGTCATAAGAGGCGACCAGGGTTGCGTCAGGAAGGGCATCCGGCGTAAAACCTGTGCCAAATCATTATGCGGATCATAACGGATGATCCGCTGTGGCGACCCCTAAAGGAAGCAGCCGAAAGAAGAAGAAGAAGAAGTTTTGTATTTCCTCCCAAAACACTGGTTGTACAAAGTTGGAAATTGTTCCATATTAATCATCAACGATCAAAAAAAGGTGGAGGGTCCAAAATAATTTGAGTTGCACAATTTTTTTTTAAATTGATATCGATAAATGTCCAAACAAAGCATGCATAGGCAGGATATATGTCCACCAAAATTGCCAATTATAAAGCACCTGGGACATCTGAAAGCATTTCTCTGGGGGGTTAAAGCATAGTCTGATGTATTAAATAGATACACAAGGAACTTGGACGCAGGAGGTGGCCATTTGGCTAATCAAACCTGTGCTACATCATCACCACATTAATGAAATCTAACAGTTGTCTCGTGACAGCTGGATGAGATTAAGGACATGAAGGGTGTTGGTGTCTTGTGTAACACAGACCTACCTTTACTGATTGGAGATGGTGGCACTGGCAGAGAGAAAACAGAGGCTGCGGGTCAGCGAGAACAATTTGGTCAGGAGGATTGGGGGAGCAAAGAGGATGGATAGAAGTAAGCCTGATGGGGAGATTGGTAAAATTCCGGCTGAAGTGGGTTGGTCGTGTGTTGCAGATGGGGGAAGAGATAAGGGCAAGGAGAGTGGATAGGTTTATTTATTTATTTTATTTTTTATATACAAGATCTAAGGCTCGTAAAGGAGCTGCGACTCGCACATCTCACACACATGGAGGTACATATGAGACACAACATAGGACTATTACAAAAGGCAAGCACAGCTACTGAATTTGGGGGAAGTACCATTACTTCCCGGGATACTCTTGGTAACAGCGATGTCACAACAATTTTCCTCACCATACTCAGCAGGGCATTTCCTCAGCTTTTCTCACTAAACTCAGCAGGGCATTTCCCCAAATTTACTTCTCCCCATCAATGCCAACCTATGGTTGTTTGTCCGTGCTCTATCCTTTTAAATGCTGAACATTAAGCGTGGAAGCAGCATGTACCATTTTAAAAGTCTTTGGTGTGATTTGGCTGGGATTTGAACCGCCGACTTCGCAGACTTGGAGCAGACAGTCTAAAATCTAACCATTACACCACTTGAGTCTGCTGGTTTGGCTGGACATTTATTGGTTGAGGGAACAAGGCAGGAGGAAAAGAGGTAGACCACAGATGAGATGGGACAATTGTGTAAGGAGGAATATCAATAAGGTGGGAGTGGTTGGAGAGTGGAGGGAGTTGGCTGAGGACGGAGGGAAGTGGAGGAATATCGTGGTCAAGGGAGGGCAGAAGTGCAGTACCATTGGACCCCACCCCTTATAAAGGGAAGAGAAGGTGAAGAAGTTTATGAACTTAAATGTAGATGGCAGATGAATGGGGATGACAACAGTGGGGGAAGTACAGACATTGTCATCTGTTTAATGAGATCCAGTGTCTGTGTGTCATTTTTGCCTCTGCCCCAAACCACTGGTTGCATGAAGTTGAAAATGGTACCATATTAATCACCAAGGACCCAGGCAGTGCAGGCTGCAGTGTCAAGGAAAAATAGATTTGGACAAAAACATTTTTTATTATTCACATCCATAAATGCCCAGACAAAACAAGTGTGAACCATGCTTCACATAGCCCAGTGACAAGCTGTGAGATGCTGCTGATTGGTTGTGTGAAGCTAGGTGCACTCTGATTGGCTCCTGGCATGTGATGTCAACACATCCTGACTGCACTTGTACCTGTTTCCTGTTCTTAGAACATCAAAATTAATATATTAGAGCTTCAAACAACACAACAAAAAGTGGGCATGGGGCTCACGAGGTCGCTAGTTCTTATATAAATTACATTCTGACTTCAAATGCATTATTTTGTTATTTCATTGGTTTCCTGGATTCGATTTATGAAATAATGAGGAGCTAATTATTTCAAGTATTCATTGTATTGTGAAAATTCATTGTGTCCTTGCTTGCAATGAATGTGACAATGTACATGTTTCCAAACATTTTCACCATTTATTAGTGGCATTGTAACGTGTGTTTATGTGATGGCATCAAATGACAATGTCAGTTAAATGCTCGTGTTCCACACATGGGGCAAAATGTAAGCATGAGATCCAGTGTCTGGGACATCAGTGCATTATACCTGAAGAGGGCAATTGGAGACCCACCTTCTTTGCTCAGATTACCCATACATTTGTGTATGTAATGCAATTTAAAAGGTTATCCTCTATACCTCATGCCAACCACCTTATGTTGGCTAGTTGTTGAATTTGTTGCAGAGCACAAACGTACAGTGAAAATTCTCAACAGAATCTCAGCTGGTTGAATGCACTCCTCACAATGCTGTCACAGTCCTTGCTAGTTTACCTAAACAGATGATGATATGGCATATCACATCAATTCAATATACGAGGTGTGTTCAAAAAGTATCCAACCTTAATTTTTCGTGCGTAAACAAATGAAGCTAGGGAGGCGTGGTTTGGTGCACGTATGTAGGCGATCCTAATCCGTATGCGTGAATATTTTCCCGCCTGCAGAAGCTGTCAGTCGCCGACAGACCGCCGATGAGTGAGGAAGTGTAAGTGAGCGCCGTCGGATTTTCGTTTTTGACAAAATGACGGATCACTGTGGTCTCATCGCCAGTGATCACTGTGTTGAAGTTGGGATCGCTGTTCACAGTCTCCAGCATGTCCTGTGCGATCTCCAAACGGAGTTGCTTCTGCTCGATCGTTAGCAGCTTTGGCACGAACTTCGCTGAGATTCTCCTTAAGCCCAAATCCTCAGTCACAATGGAATGAACGGATCCAATGCTGACGCCCGCCTCGTCTGCAAGTTCTCTGATCGTGATTCGACGATCCTGCATCAGCAGGGTCCTCACTTGGTCAATGACATCTCATTTTGGGATGTTGAAGGCCTACCAGAACGTGCTTCACTTTCCACTGATGTGCGACCATCTTTGAAGCGGTTGTACCACTCTTTTATCTGTGTGGTGCCCATTGCTTCGTTCCCGAAGGCCTGTTAATCTTGCGGATCGTTTCCACTGGGAATCGCCAAGCTTTACACAAAATTTGATGCAGTAGCGTTGTTCAAGTTTTTCCTATCTTGTCAAAAACGAAAATCCGACGGCGCTCACTTACACTTCCTCACTCATCGGCGGTCTGTCGGCGACTGACAGCTTCTGCAGGCGGGAAAATATTCACGCATACGGATTAGGATCGCCTACATACGTGCACCAAACCACGCCTCCCTAGCTTCATTTGTTTACGCACGAAAAATTAAGGTGGACTAGCATAACCCGGCTCTGCGCGACATGTTGGGGTGGGTGTGTTTGAGAAAGGAACTGATGCAGAGTATCAGTAGTAATTTTACTTTAATGCAGTAAGTGGAATACGATTTCACTGTTTCAGAACCATTTTATTTACTTTTTTTGTACCATGCACCTCATATGGTCTTTGAGATAATGTAAGCCGAATATCACGTTACTCGAGCGCAGAACAAAGTCGAAGATAGCGCGACACGAAACCACAAACTCGGAAATAATATATAAGATACTTTTTGAACACACCTCGTATGTGGCACCGATAAGCCGTTGTAAGTGCTTGAAGCAACTTGGATTCCGTATGTAGTAAGGGGAACTTTCACAATGGAGTAACGGACGAGAATGGGAATGAATTAGGTTTTTGACTTGCATTTTTCATGTGTTGATTATTTTGTGACTCAAGATAACTGGCTTTATTCCAAAACCGAAGCAGCATTCCCGGTCTCGCGAGATAACGCGATCCAGATCGAGCCGCAGGAACTGATTTACATAACATGTCCTCTCCTTCAGAATGAAAATAAATAAATGAAAATCAATTTAAAGATTGGATTTCACTTACAATCAACAAATAACAATTTATGTGAACACACATAGTAGTAATAATAATAACAATAATAATAAACCCACACATAGCAACCCACCCACACGCAAAATCAAACAAATCAAAGATTCAGTTTTCCGGCCATTTTACATGGCCTGAGCGAATAGTAGAAGGAACAGGCTCATGGAGCTGTTCATCCAGCAGCACGACAGTGGGGGGCAAAAGAGGTGTATTAGAAGGGGGAAGGGCGCAAAGGAGAAACATTGCAGTGATCACCATTGCTGGTACAAGAAGGGGAGGAAGTATCATTGTGTTCATCATCGTCTGAGTTTCCAAATTTCTGGCTCGTATACATAGCCAATGTGGTTGGCCAGCTTGTTTGAAGATCGGAGATGTTGGCGATTCCTGC
Source organism: Eptatretus atami (assembly GCA_035128595.1). Taxonomy (NCBI): domain Eukaryota; kingdom Metazoa; phylum Chordata; class Myxini; order Myxiniformes; family Myxinidae; genus Eptatretus; species Eptatretus atami. The sequence goes on from CM068956.1 coordinate 132,085,369, forward strand.
AGAACAAACGGTTTCCTGCTTGGAGCACCGAGGACCTTGGGAACTCGTGTTTTTGTACGATTTCACCAGGAACCCATTTTCTAGTGCCAGGAAGTGGTTCCATTTACGACTTCGCCAAACCCTGAAAAGGTAGTTGCTCTCATGCTACTCGAAATCATGATAGCAACTTTTGCTTGCGGTCTTTTCCATGTCAAAATGCCATTTAACCTCATGAACGAGCTGTAGGGTTTTGGTACAGTAAGCTGCAACTTTGCAGGCAGCTTGTTACGTGGTCTCTACCCATCAACAACTGTGCAGGCAGACAAGTGTAGTCCGTCTAGGGAGTGGCTGCGATAGTCTAACAAAGCTAGATGTTTGTCCTCCACTTTCTTCCACAATTTTTTTTTACAGTTTGCACTGCTCTTTCAGCTTCACCGTTGTTCACGAGCAAATCGAGGGCTGGAAGTAGTTTGGTTAATGCCGTAATCAAAACAGAACGATTTGAATTATTTGGACACCAACAAGGATGCATTGTCGCTCCTAAGACCCTCAAATATACCATGTGTACTAAAGATGGCTTTTAGATCATCAATTGTTGTGCGGCTTCTCATATCCTTGAGCTCACATACCTCAATAAATTTCGAATAATAATCGATAACCAAAATGTATTGTTTTGACTCAAACTCGAATAGGTCCACGGCGACCTAGTTGAATGGTAAATCTGAAATCTGTGTCGGTATGAGGTTCCGGAGGAAGCTTATTTTGGTAATCTGCACATGCAGTGCAGTTTTTCACTGCCTCTTCGATCTGTTGGTTCATTGTTGGCCAATAGAATACTTACCAAGCACGCTGTTTGCATTTTACATTACCAAGGTGAGAGCTGGGTATGAAGGAGAACATGTGCTGACGGAGACTAGGAGGCACTACTATAAGCATACCTTTGTAGATAATTCTTTCAGAGACACCTAACTCACTCTGAACCCCAGTATGGTCTCAATGGAATGGGCACTTCGTTTCGATAGTTGGGCCATCCAGTGTGGATCACGTCCAACAGAAGTTGTAACTCTTGTCCAGTCTGTTCTGACATCTCGACATACCTCTCCTTGGTGATGGAGAAGAAGTCGAACATGGAAACCTGCTGCAGATTGACTTCTTGTCCCGACAACTGGTGAGTCTGATAAGCACGAGATAGTGTATCTGGTAGCTGCATGTCTTTGCCTCTTTTATACACTACCTCAAGATCATACCACTGCAGACGTAACAGCATCCTCTGCAGACACATGGGAGCAGACAGAAGAGGTTTTTTGAAAATCTCTTGAAGTGGCTTGTGATCTGTAAATACCGTCACTGTCTTGCCAAATATGTAGCAGTGGAATTTTATACAGGCATGGAGGATTACAAGCATTTCTTTTTCAATCTGAGCATACCGTTGTTCCACCTCCGAGAGAGATTACGAAGTGTGTGCAACCGGCTTCCCCTCCTGTATTAAGACACCACCGAGACCGCTTTGACTTGCATCTGCATGGATCTCTACTGGTGCCTTCATGTCATAGTATCTCAGTACAGGCTGCTGACAGCAGAGATCCAATAGTTTATGGAAAGCTTGGTCCTGTGCAGGTTGCCAGTCAAAAATACTATCAGCTCTCAGTAAAGCTCGAAGTGCTGCATTGACTTCACTCATTTGAGGAATAAATTTTGCCAGGTATGCAACAAATCCAAGGAATTGCTGCATGTCCTCTTTATTCCGTGGCATTGGCATATTACGGAGACCTTCAATTATTGAGGGGTCAGGCTTGAGTCAATCTGCAGTCAGTAGATGCCCGACATACTGAACCTCCTTGTGGCGAACTTTGCATTTTTGCATGTTCAATTTGAGGTTGTATGATGTAGCCCTCTCCATGACTTGCTTTAAAATGCTGGTGTGCTGATCTCGATCTCGTCCTGCAATCAGGATATCATCCATGATCGCTGTGGCTGCAATAATGCCATCCAACATTTGATCCATGATACGCTGAAATATTTCTGGGGCACATTTCAATCAAAATGGTAGCCTCAGCCAATGAAAACGACCCATCGGTGTATTGAAGGTCATCAGTTTTGATGACTCCTCATCCAGGAGAATCTGTAGAAACCCACTCTTTGCATCCAATACTGAGAATAAGTTGGCTTTTGGTATGTTGGAGACCACCTTTTCAACCGTCTTCATGGGATAATGCTCACATTTAATGGCCTTGTTGAGATCTCTAGGATCCAAACATATTCTTCGCTTGCCATTGTGAACTGCAGCTACCATTGAGCTGACCCACTCAGTTTGCTCCTCCACTGGAGTTATGAAGCCGTTATCTACCATCTTGTTCAATTCCTCAATGATCCTCGGTATTAGCGCAGTGGGTTGCCGACGTGCAGCATGTACAACCCCATTGGCTGTTGGGTGTATTTTGATTCGGTAGACCCCTAGTAGGGTACCTGACGTGCCGATGATATCAGGAAAATCTCGTAACTCTGGGGGAACTGATTCATCATCCACTGACTGAACCCCCGCCAGGGATCTCAGTCGAGCAATGAGGCCAAGGTTCTCAGCGGTCTCCCCCGATATCACGTTCTCCTGATCCAGATTGACCAGCATTACGGACCTCCCCTCAAATTCCAGGGAAAGATCCGTGGAAGCAACTGGCCGAATGATGTGGTTGGAGTAAGTTCTCAGGGTTCTTTTAGACTTGTAAAGTTCAGTGTTAACGGGTAGTCTTTGAAAATCCCTCATTGTAAGTATATTGCACCTTGCCCCTGTATCAATACAGAAGGTAATGTTTGCAATGCCACTGACTCTAACAATCGGGGACCATTTGTCATCTGCCAGAGTGCCGATGTTGTCAACCTTGTATATTTGAAGAACCCCCGAATTGCCTTCAGGTAGTTGTTCCTTGTTTTCTCCAGCATCGACGAGGAGTGTTTTGCCCAGTCGCTGTTGCCTATGGCAGACCAACATCCAATGGTTCGGGCATTTGCAATAGGAACAGGCGGAGCCTACTGCAGGACATTTCCCTTGGTTCCACAAATGCTGCTCATCCTTGCCAAGTCTACTGCATGCTTTAAATGCTTGCAGCTGCAATGATGAGGCACAAGGCTTGGGATGTGATTTACTCTGAGCTGTGATAGCTGACACTCCAAGTTTGTATAAATCTTCATTCCACCCGATGCGGATTTGCTTGTGAGACAACTCAAACTGTTGTCCAATTTCCAGAGCTTTTGCTAGTGACAGTCCTTCACCTTGATCCAGTAACCTTTTCTGCACACTGGATTAAAAATGCCATCATTGATCGCATCTATTAAAATGTCCTTGGGATCAGCATACTCGCAGTCCATGAGAATAAGCTTCAGGTCCTTTACAAAGTCATCAAAGGTCTCCTCACTCTTTTTTTTTCGCTGCTTGAGCCGGTGCCGGGCAATCCACTTTTTCTTTCTCGGTCGCACATACATTTCAAAATGATCGAGTACCTTGTCGGGATCATCTTTCTTAGTCTCCTCCCATGTGAACATTTTATAAACCTCACGGCCATGAGCACCAAT
>CM068956.1:132096372-132111862 GCA_035128595.1 Eptatretus atami
TTATGGTAGTTAAACAGTTCATGTTCTCCATTTGCAAAATGGGAGGAATTATTGCACAAAAAAGAAAAAAAAATGTTTCCCATTTTTAGAGGACCACTAAGATGAGTTCGTAAAACCTTTTGTAGAGTATGTTATTATTAATCACGTATAAACGCCATTGATAAAGTTGCTTCAGGTCTGTTATGAGCTGTCAATAAGCTATCAATCATAGACATATATAATAAACTCACTTGAGTATTCATATCTCTATTTCAATCGTAATATCAAGCGGTACTTCATGATGACCTAATAAACCAGTCTCGATGTCCGTCCGTCCGTATATCTGTTCACAATCAAACCGATCGTGATGCATTTTAAGGCTTTCCGAGAGCTTTGGAGAGATTACCTACACTCTCGCACGGTGCTGTTTTTATTATTCCTACTGCACTTCATTAGAAGATAGATCTGATGGATGCGCAGATCCAGGAGAACAACTATTAGCTGTACAGAACAATTCATATTATCGATGGATAAAAATGATATTTAATTGATATTATAATAAATTGTTTATTTAAAATATCTTCAAATTTTGTGAGTTTTTAGTTTGTTGTGAAATATTAGGTCTTCGGGTCTCTGCATAGTGGCGTACAGGCTTAAGTCGTACTTCTGTTTACTACCGTAGAAAATCGCAGAACCATCTGATCGACATGCTGTTAACAGTTTCAGAATCAGCTAAAATCTACAAGATATGAATATGTAGACGAAACTGATCCGGCCAGCTAAAATCTACAAGATATGAATATGTACACGAAACTGATCGCCCCTTTTTGATCACTTTAAAGTAGGGTGCCTGTAATTTTAATGCGCTCTATGGATCCTCCGGAACTCACGAATGGTACACATTGTGTAGTCACTAAACTACGTGGTAATGTCATGAAGTGGAGCTACTGCAGGACAGTCGAAGGGGAAAACCTGAATGATAATCAATGGATAAAATGATATAATATTGTTTAAAATACATTCATGCTATCTGTCTTTTACCATATGTTGCCAGTGACGCCCGTCCAAGACGGGCACCTTTACTAGTATATATATAATATATATTAGAATATTTAATAAAAAAATTTTTAAGATTATTAGGATACGGCATATATAATATATAGATATATTATATCTGATAGAAATTGAGGGCAAATGGTCCTGTAGCTCATGTGGCTGGTTGCCACAAAGTGGAGTGATGGATGGATCAGGGTAAAAATAAGAGCTGGATTTGGAATACACTTTTTAGGTCAGGTAGTATTGATATGATGTTCACAGTCGTATGACTCCCTGCTGTCTGACCCTCAGTTTTTAAGATATCGCCCACTTGTGGTATGGTGATGCCCTTGCTGTTGTGTCAAAACTAGCCCTATTTGATAAGGTATAACTACAATGTATCTATAATTCATATTTTTTGAGATATTGCCTACTTTCTGTTTTGTGACATCACTGGCGGCCACATTGTGCTTTGGATCAGCTATTTAAAATCAAATGTTTCAATAGGTCATTGTATTGAAAGTTTTTTTTTAAGTTTTGCATTGATCCTTTAAGCGGTTTCAGCAATTAATTTCAAAGGTTTTCATTAGATGCAATATTCTGGCCAGACCATGTGACCAACGGTGTCATTGTTATCAAATTGTATTTCCTATGTGTAGTCGATCACATCTGTGAAGTTTCATATCGATTAGATAAGCGGTTTCAAAGAAAAAGGTTTCTAAAGGTTTTCGTATGATTCAATATGGCTACCATACCATGTGACTGATGATGTCATTGTGAACAAATAATGTTTCCCATGGGAAGTTGATCACAAATTTAATGTTTTGCATCGATCAGTTAAGTGGCATAAAAGAAGAAGATTTTGAAAGGTTTTCTTTTGATCCAATATACCAGTCAAACTGGATTAAAATTCAAGTACTTTGGGGACCTTCAAACCTTATGATAACCTACTTTTCGGTGGAGGGGGTGGATGCCATTAACAAATTTGAGTTCTTCCACACCAAAGATCATTTTAGCCAAGGTTGGTCACAATCCCATCTGCAGTTTCGGAGAAGAGGTTCCAAGTGTTTACAGATGGACTGACTAGCACCATCCCATAAGCTCACCAAAACTACAGTACAAAAAGAAAGTCTACACCCTCTTTCAAAATTTTCACCTTTTGTTTGCCTTATAGCCTGGAATTAAATTGCATTACAACAGACTTTTCCCACCTTTATTTACACATTGTAACCCACAACTTCCAAGTGAAAAACAAATTCAACAAATTTCAGAAAATTAATTAAAAATACAAAACTGTAATATCTTAGTTGGATATGTATCCACCCCCTTTTATGAGCAATTGTAAATTAGCTCAGGTTGTAACCAATCACCTTCAAAAATCACACACAAAGTTAATTGGCCTTCACCTGTGTTAAATTGTAAGGATTATGATTATTTCAGAATAAAATCAGCTGTTCCTTTAGGTTTCCTCTGCCAGGTAGTGTATTTCACAGCAAAGACTCAACCATAGTACAATGAGCTTTCAAAAGACTTCTGGGATAAAGTTTGTGGAAAGGCACAGATCAGGGATGGGTATAAAAAATTTTAAAAGCCCTTGAATATCCCTTGGAGCACAGTCAAGACAATTATTAAGAAGTGGAAGGTGAATGGTACGACCAATACCTTGCCTAGATCAAGCCTCCCTCCAAATTGGATGACAAGCAAGAAGAGACTGATCAGAGTGGCCACCAAGAGGCCAATGGAAACTTTGAAAGAGCTACATGCCTTTATGGCAAAGACTGGTCACTGTATGCATGTGACAACAATACTCCACAAGTCTGGCCTGTACGGTAGGGTGGCATAAAGGAAGCCATTACTCAAAAATGTCCACCTTGAATCCCATTCGAGTTATGCAGAAAAACGCTCCGGAGATTCTGAAGCCATGTGGAAAAAAAGTTTTGTGGTTTTGTGGTTTCACCACTTACAAAGCCTTCATCCACAGTCTGATGGAGTACTGCGCCTCCCTCTGGGGTGGTGCTCCTGCCTCACACCTAGCTCGACTTCACGCAATGGAAACCAAGGCTTTTAGGATCATTGATATCTCTCGTGATGAAGCTGAGCCTTTGAGTCTCTCACTCTCTCACCGGAGGCAGGTAGGTGGTCTTTCTGTGTCTGTGATATGTCCCCCCTATATTTCCTCAGAGCGCTCAACATCCGCCAAAAAACCCCTTCTGGTGAAACTGCGAAAATCAATAATCACTGCTCACCTTCACTCCTTCAATCCTCCTTTTTCCCACCTCTGGAACAAACTCCCACACTGTTCAATCCCACTCCTCCTTCCTGGTCTTCAAAACAGCTGTTCACCACCATCTCACATCTTCCCCCATCCACAATCTTGATCTTTACTACCCCCATTAATCCACCCCATACCCACCTCCTTCAAATTTCCTGTTTTCCTTCCTGAAAGTTCCTGTAGTACCATCTTATTTACCCCGTGTACCCCACCCCATCCCTTCCACAGACATCCCATTGTCTTTGTTCCCCACTATTGTGTGCTTCCCTCTCCCACCCCTCTTGTCTCTTGCCTTGTGATATGTTTCTGTGTATTAGCATTGACACGAGCCTCGACCTGGTATACAAAAAGAACAAAAAAAACATGGAACTTTTTGGCCTGAATGCAAAACGTTATGTTGGGCACCAACCCATCACAGCACATCACCCAAGGAACCCCATCCCTACTGTGAAGCATGGTAGTGGCAGCATCATGTTTTGGGGATGTTTCTCATCAGCAGGGACTGGTGCACTTATCAGGATAAATGGGAGAATGGATAGAGCAAAACACAGAAAATCCGAGAGGAAAAGCTGCTGCCCTCTGCATGAAAGCTGAAATTGGGACGGAAGTTCACCTTTCAGCATGAGAACGACACGAAGCACACAGCCAAAGCTACAATGGTGTGATTAAGGAACAAAAGGACAAGCCGGTAGGCGGCAGAGCATGGAAACTATAAGATATAGAGCAAAATGGATGTCATATAGCGGATAGGGAATCACCTTAAGATTATGCATATCAAATGTCATCCAGTTCCATCTACTGATAACTACTCGGTATCCATTTGAATGAAAAGTACCGAAAATGCGGTTTGAAATCGGAAATCCCCAAAGTTCGAGGGGGTGCTGTTATGTGGGTGAACAAAGATCTAAATCAAAAATCCGGCTCGATCGTTTGTGCACAATGTATTCCAGACGATTAGTGTGAATTTTCATGACCATCCGACCATAACCCTAGGAGGAGTAGCATTTGGCGCGAAGGCACCTCCAGCTCTCGCATATTATCGATTTTTGCACTAATTTACCTTTGACCCCTGACCTAAGCGAAATCGGTCAATATGTCCTGAGGCAAAGTTGTAGTACTCATTGAGTACCATGAACCTGCAAAGTTTCATTCGTATCTATGCACTCACCTGGTCGCTAGGGGGCCTTCGCGCATACCCTAATTGTTGGGGGCGCTGCGGGTAAGTAAAGTATTCCATATATCACAAAAACCGGAATATATTTGATAGAGCATCACCTGTAGATCATTCGTGCCAAATTTCATAACCCTACGTGGGATAATGGCTTTCGGAATTGATTTTGCGTGAACGGTACCGATTTTGAAGGTTTTTCGGTTGTTGCTAGGGAACCAAAGCATCCCTAGCAACCATCACAATTTCCAAAGCATGAGGTCATAAGATGTACCTACCACCCGAGTTTGGTCAAAATCCGCCCACGTTTACTACCAATTATGCTGATGACAAACGAACAAACATCCAAACAAACAGACAGAATTACTGACAATAAGGGTCACCTATTTCGGCGACCCAATAAATATCCTTGAGTGGCCCAGTCAGAGGACCAACCTAAATCCAATCGAAAATCTGTGGCATGACTTGAGGATTGCTGTCCATCAACGCTCTCCACGTAACTGGACTGAGCTTGACCAGTTTTGTTCAGAAGAATTGGCAATTGTTTCCCAATCAGGGTGTGCCAAGTTGATAGAGACCTTTCCCAACAGACTCACAGCTTTAATTACCGTCAAAGGTGCATTCACCAAGTCTTAAATCAGGGGGTGGACACTTATTCAACCAAGAAGTTCTAGTTTTGTATTTAAAATAAATTTTCTACAATTTGTAGAATTTGTCTTTCACTTTGAAGTTGTGGGTTATGATGTGGAAAAAGTCTGATTTAATGCAGTTTAATTCCAAGCTTTCATGCAACAAAAGTTGAAAATTTTGAAAGGGGGTGTTGACTTTCTTTAGGCACTGTATGTTCCAGGTGAGCTAAAAATTAAGAATATATTAATTTATAAAAAAAATTACAATCAATATGAATTTCATGATTGTTACAGTATATGTTCCAGCTTTGCTCAGGTATTTGGATGTTCACCAATCATTTTAGACAACTTAATATTTAGCTATTAAAAAATCAACATTCAAGTTCAATAATTTGTATCAAGCAATGTGAAATAAAATGAACAAGTGGTGCCAGGCACAACAAATCCCGCCCATTTATTTAGTTTTAATGGAAAATTTGTAATTTTGACCGATGACCATGACCCCCAAAACTTCGGACCCGACCGATCTTCACAAATATGCATTTTTCACTATAGGAATGGATAGGATTATAAGTGACAAATAGAATAAGGTTCACTATAAGCTTAGTTTGAAGTAAATCAGGTCATTTTTGACGAAATTATGAGCGAAAAACGATTTTGATCTTTTCGTGACCTTGACCTTGACCTTTAATCCAATTGGACCCAAAAGTTAATGGGGTCATCCAAGGTTCATTGCCCACCTGTGGATGAAATTTGATAGTGTTTGCTAAAGCCGTTTTGCCGTAAAGTTGCTAACAGACAGACAGACAAACAAACAAACAAACCGGACGATTACAATATCCCGCTCCCTCCCTCCGGGGGGCGGGATAATAAACATTGCTGTGAAGTTAGTCATCACACTTGAACATTCGATTGTGATGGTATTGTGACAATTTGTATAAAAAGCTGGAAACAATTATAGAGAATATTCACTTGCAATATTGCATTTCTTCAATCACCTTGTTATTTTGGAGTGGGCACAGTTTACTTGAATTTTAATTGTTTGAAGCGATGGTTTGTAAGCACACTGACAACCTAATGTGAAAAACCTGCTTTTTACTTTCTCAGCAGTGTACAAAAAATGCAGAGATTCATGGATTATAAAATGCATGCAAGTATGCAAAAAATTTAATTTTAACATTTCATGGATTATAAAATGCATGCAAGTATATTTGACCCCCAAATAGTCACACTGATTGAGAAAGCAATGATGCTCTGGAACACAATGCTCAAACTACCTTACTTGGAAGGAAAGATTGAAATTCCAGGAGTAAATCTATGATGTGGTATTGCGGTGGAAAACTCGAAGCCTCGATCAAGTTACACCAATCACAGTGAGAGTTGAATCATTTAATAACACATGCGCATGGAGAGAGGACAACCAATGCAACGTGATACCTCTCTGGCTTGATGTTTCAAACAGTGCTTCTTACATAGAGAAGAGTAAATAGGAGGGTGATCAACCTATATGCAAGCGAGTTGAACAACCCAGATGGTCACATTCTGATAAGAGACAAACAGAACGTTTTCAAGGATGTGGTATGACCTTGGGGGTAAGCAACAGATGTGTTATCCAGTGAAGACTGTTTCAGCAAATTCCTGTGATTTGTCCTCAAGCACTTTTGAGCTTTATCATACATTTGCATTGCTTCTCTGCCCTCCTCCTTCATGACTATGGCAGCATGTGTGCTTCTTAACAATTCCCTGTATTCCAGAAACCTTAATGCTGTGTGATAATATTGATCATGTGTTCCTTAAAGTTTTACTCCCTTACAAATTGTTATTCAGAATATTATATGCATTCATTAATTAGAATTTAGTATTGTCATGCCTCTCTGGTATCGAGCAAAAGCAGCTGCCTTCAGACAGGGTTTTATTTAATTTAACTTGCCAACCAATAAAGAATAGATTTGTTACACTCTACATGTCAATTATAAAACAACCATCAGGATGTGATGATCAATTTTAAAGTATATATATTTTAAAGTAAACTGGAGAGCACATAATAAATTTTAATCGACTGCATATTTATCTATGGAAATCAAAGGGCTGGTTAGGGAAGGGATCAATGGGGACTGGTTTTTTATATATTTTTTATTTACAGTCCTTTGATTCCAGCACAGTGTAAACTTAAACTTACTGGCTCAAGTATAGGTGCTCATAGTTGTAGTGACAAGAACAATTATCTAATATATAAAGCTCTTTCTAACCACTGACTAACTGACTGACTCACTCACTGACTCACTCACTGATATTAAAGATCGGTACCTTCCAGGTGACATAGCAAGCTGAAATTTTGCGAGCCGATGGACATCGAAGCCGGTACACCGTGAAAAATAACAACATCGTCGGACAATATCCATAAATGAAAATAGAAACAAGCAGTCATAGACTGGTACTTATGAAATCGTCAACTTGACCTCTGACCTTGTCTAATAAAAGCTGTCTCGAGAGAAGGTAGCGACGCAAACCAGAAGTTTCTACGATGATTCTGTACCAAACCATCAAAAATCGAATGTTTGACCTCACTGTGACCTTGACCTTTGACCGATTTTGACCAAAATCTAATCAGCGCTAGCCATCACCCTCCTGAATCACGTGGTGTAATTTGACATTGGTAGCTTCTTCCGTTCTCGAGTTATCGTGCCTACAAACAAACACACACAAACGAACACACACACACACACACACACACACACACACACACACACACGACAGAAGTGATCAATATAGATTTCGTAAGTAACAAATGAAAAAAAATATGAAATGTTCAAAACCACAGTGAAAACAATGTTATTGACGGAAGACTCTTGAACGGTCTTTAGAAATTCTTGAACTTGAATTCTTGAAAGTTATTCCCAACAGGATTTCAAGGCGTCATGATCTGTCCCATTTTCACTCAGGAGCATTGCGACACCTGATTGAGAACTTGTTCTTACCTTCTACAGTTCACATATTTACCTCTGCCACCAAAAGTGAAGGGGGCTATATTTTTACCCCTCTCTGTCTGTTTGTTACTTGCAAAATCAAAGATTTTTCAAGTATATTGGTCAGTTAATTTTGTTGTTCTGTCTGTCTGTCTGTCAAGCACCTGCAGGTCACAAATTAAAACAGATCTTCACGAAACTTCACTAAGTCGTAGAGGTCGTTTCAACTGAGAAGCCTATTGGTTTTGAGGTCAAAGGTCATCTTGAGGTCAAATTTCTAAAATTGTCATTTTTCGTTCGATTGACTTGAAATTTGAACAACATTTGCATATTGCATCACTGAATTGGGAAACCAACTATTTTTTAGATCAAAAGGTCAAAGGTCAACTCAAGATCAAATTTCTAAAAATCAATTATCAACTGAAAAATTGTCAATTTACATCCTATTAACTTGCAAGTTGAACAGGGTTTGCATATTGCATCACTGAATTTGGAAACCAACTATATTTGAGGTGAAAAGGCCAAAGGTCAGTCAGCTCAAGGTCAAACTTCTAAAATCAATTTCAATCTGAAAAATAATCAATTTTCATCCTATTAACCTGAGCTTTGATTAAGATTGTCAATTTCAATGTTGATGAAATGGACAATTTGATGTATCCATGACAATCTTTGGAGAGGGGGTGGACTTTGCAAATATCGTGCTCTGCACGATGTCTTGTTCTTGTTTGTTACTTGGCAAAAAAAATAATTTGACAAGTATGTTGATTTCCTCCATTTTTTGTTTGTTTGTTTGTTTGATGGCTGTCCACTCGCCTACAGCCCAAATCGTTCAACCGATCATTCTGAAATTTTTGGAGATTATGATCACCGACCCTGCGATGGTCCCGCATTGAAGTTTCATAAAATTTGGTCGACCAAAAAGGTCTATATCGACCAAAAGGCCAATTTGGAGCGGATTTTCTAAAATCCTCAAATTTCATCCGATTGACTTGAAATTTGAACAGGATTTGCATTTCAGGTCAGTGAATTAAATCACTTTTTTTTTTTTTTTTTTAAAGAGGTCAACTTCGGTCAAAATGCCCGACTTAGTAAATTTCTTCAAAAATCTTCTTCTCCAGACCCACCAATCAGACTGCAACCAAATTTGTGTTACCACATTAGGCTAGGTTAGGGATGTTAAATTGTGGAGGTCATGCCTATCATGTGATCAGAAGTGTATCAAAATGGCCGACTTCATCAATTTTGGGGAAAATCAATATTTTAATTTGTTTCAAAAGCAAATTCCTTCAAAAATCGTAAATTCCTTCAAAAATCTTCTTCTCCAGACCCATCAGTCAGAATGCTACCAAATTTGGGTGACAACATTAGGACAGGGTCCTGATGTTAAATTGCGGACGCCACACCGATCACATTTCCAGAAGTGTGTCAAAATGGCGGTCGCACAAATTCCTTCCAAAATCTTTTTCTCCTGATCCACCAGTCCGAATGGCACAAAATTTGGGTTACAACATTAGGCAAGGGTAGGATGTTGAATTGCTGAAGTCATTCTGATTACATGACCAGAAGTGTGTTAAAATGGCTGACTTAATTAATCTTTGTGAAAATCGCATAAATTCCACAAAAATCTTCTTCTCAAGATCAACCAGTTAGAATCATACCAAATTTGCATTACAAATTAGGACACGGTCTTAATTTTAAATTGTGGAGGCTATGCTGATCACATGACCGACCGTAAGTGTGTCAAAATGGTAGTCGCACAAATTCCTTCCAAAATCTTCTTTAGACCCACCACCGATCAGAATCCGACCGAATTTGGGTTGCAACATTAGGACAGGTTTGCGATGTTAAATTGCAGAGGTCATAGCAATCACATGATCAGAAGTGTCAAAATGTTGGACTTAGTAAAATTTTTGGAAAAATCATGTAAATTCCTTCAAAAATCTTCCTCACCAGACCCACATTCAGAATTCTGCCATATTTGGGTTACAACATACGGCCAGGGCCCAGATAAGCTACAGGTCCAGTGGTCCTATTTTTTTTTCATACATCCCCTCAAAGGACAAAGCATAGTTTTATTTTTAATTGCTGATATAAATGAATTTCTTTTGTACACAGCTTATGACTGCTGGTTGCATATTTGCTGGGAGAGCGGCTTTGCTGCTGATGCAGTGCCCCCCTGTAGGTTAATATAGGAATTTGTAATTTATTCACGGTGCTGTTGATAGCTCACCTACTCTTCGCATTTAACATCCACCGTTAATGTCGGCAGATGGGATGCCTATTTTATCATTCAAAAGCTGAAATGGACTGCAAGCTCTTCAATGGTGAATTTAATAAAGCAATGATAAAACTTCTCTTATAGTCTCAGACAATATTGTGTGATTAATGATCAATGAATTAGACCAATATCTGGCTCAAAAGAAAAAATTATAAAATGCATCAACGTTCCACTTTCTACTCAAGAACAGTACAGTTTTTTTCATATCGAGATATAAAATGAAAATTTGACAAAGATGAGATCGAATTATTCTCACATTTTGAAAACTGACTTTTGTTTCAGCGAAAATTATATTACACCTTTGAGGACACCGATTTATTGGATAGAATTTTGGCTCATAAACTAAAATACACATCACCAATGCGAAATGATATTTAACTCATCACATGGCAAAGCTGATTTTTCAGAGGGAGTACACTAAGCATAAAATAGATTGTTAGCCTGAGCACAATATTGGGCTTTAATAGTCCAGCACTTGACATTGGGCTCATATCATGACATAAAGCAAATGTCAATAGCTCAACCAGTCGTAAGACTGGTAAGGCCAACATAATTGCCCAATAATACCGTTACGTGTTACAAGATGTTGGGCGAGTGTGTTCACCATCAACTGTACCCAATTCTTACAACAGCGAGAAAATAGAAGTTCCTTCTGATGCATTTCATTAGTATTATGTGTGATAGTTCCTCCATTTGTGAAACTGAGAATGAAGGCACCATTAGAGTACAAGCATGTGATTCTGAGCGGATTTCCTGAGATCTGATCTGGTTTTGATATAATTATGCCACCCAATTTTGTATGTGTGTTTCCCTATCAATTAAGTAAATACAGAGGTTAATTAATATACCCAAAGAGTTTTGTACTTCCAAGAGCAAGGTTTTATAAAACAAGTCATGTACTTGAAGCTGGGTCTTTCGTGATGAGGATTGAAGGAATACATGTGATAAAATGTATATATGCAGTGTTACCTGTCTAATCAGTTTTTTAATTAACAATCATGGGCCAAATTTGGAGATCACATGTCCACCATGTTGAAATATTTGGAATATTTTGTAATTGCCTGTGAGCAATTCTTCGTATTCGGCACACAAAATGGTGGAGATTTTGACACTCCTCCGTTCCCTTTGCTGTAAGTCCCATACATTCCCTTTCCCTCCCACCCACTTAATTCCTTATCTTTACAAAATCTTCTCAAATTTCTCTCTGCTTTTCTTGAACCTCTTTGGTTGGCCAGGCATTTTTAATTCCCATATGAGTACCTAATTCATGAATCTTCTGGAATCTCAGGTTCAAATTCCATATACCGGTACAATTACGATTTGTGAATTCGTATATCAATTGTGCTCTAAAACTGCAATGAAAGTTGTATGTCAGCTCACGTGCCCACATCTATATATTACTAAAATTCTCATCTTGTATGTATGTATGTATGTTCCTGAAATACAGCTAAAATGGTACACGATAGCACAAATATTTTAGGGCCACCTTACTCACCATTCTTCTGCGGTCTGCAGTCTCAAGTTTCGTTCAAATCAGGCAACGAAAAAAATTATTAAAAAATCAATTCCCAATTCAGTTAAGTACTCTTCGGGAGAATTTGATCAATGCAAACAACCTCAGTGGTATAGTTCGCTGGAGCTCTCTTGTTTTTTCTTGAAATGATTTTTTTTCATCAACCGCTGTCACAACGGAAACCCAATGGGTTCACGGGTGTCTAGTTATTATTAAAACGAGACACCATTTTTTTTCTGACAAAGTAAGAGAGGAGGAGGAGGAGGAGGAGGAGATTGGGACCATACTCTGTGCAGAGCTTTGGTGCTACTTCAGCAGTCTCCTTGGCTATTGGGCACAATGCTAGACGGGTTGCCACTCCGACACAGTATACCAGCATGCTGGCACCCATTTTGCCGACCTCCGACACAGTATACCAGCATGCTGGCACCCATTTTGCCGACCTCGGAAGGATGACAGGTCGAGTTAACCCCATCTGGTATTAATTCAACAGCTGAGCAGGATTTGAACTCAGGACCCTAGGATCCAAAGCCCACCACCCTAATCATTAAGCCAACACCAGGCATAAAGTAAGAGAGTTGTGGATAATATTGCTAATATCGTTTTATGAATTTATGCAAAGTGATTGACAGGTATCCTGAAGGGGTAATAAGAACCTTTATTCCATTCACAATCTAAAAGCACAATTTGTATTTCCTTCGAAGTGAAGTTGTGCCGAGTTTTTGGGGATGCAAGGGTTCGTACTTTTGCATTCGAGTATACCCTTCATGTCTTTCTGCACCCAGCACCATGAGCCATCACTCTCTGGCAAGATGCTTCGTGAAATTTTATTACACTTTTTGGGCAAGCTGCTGTGTATGTTTTCAAACTATTTGTGGCTGACATTTTTGGATGGTCGGGAGAGCTTAGTGAAAATCTCAGATCTATGTAGTGTCTTCTTATATGCTCTTCTTCATTTATTTAAAATAACAATATTGTCTCCTAATCTTGCTCTTGTCCTGAAAGTGATGTACATACAAACTCCATAAGCCTTAGACTCCATTTTCAATAAATAAATGGATAAATGTCCTCTTCTCACTTTCTCCATTCCTCTACCAATCCTTAATTCTCTTCATTTTTCCCCACTTTTTGTATACATAACATTTTGATGGCCTTACGGCTTACATTAACTAGACATCACATAAAGCAAGTTTTCCATGCCTTGAGGGTGGTGTTCATTTTCAGTCTCAGCTGCATCTATTTTTTCTTTCTTTTTGTCTGCCCTATTTAAGTCTTTCTTTCCAGTCTGTGTGTGTATTGTTCTCATTGAAAATCAGTTCATAATCTCCAGCAATCAAGGCAGCAAAGGCAGATTAAATCTGTCTGTGCAAATTAGAGCATGTACAACATACAAACCAGCAAGCATTACCCACTGTTATACATATAACTGAAGAATTGTTGCATATTTAAACACGCAGTCATCTTGTTTGAGAAATTATCACCTTGTCAGTGACAAAGACTTCTGGTGCATTGTATGATTTGCCCTGGAATACAATTTTCATAATCGTACATTTTACTGTTGTGCTGCTTGATTAATTCCCTTTATTTTCTTTGAGTACTGTATTGTATCCTATATATTTTGAAGAATTTATTTTTAATCTACAGTAAAGTAGTGCTTGTGTCGGGCTGACAGGATAGCCTAGATATATGCACACTCACCTCCAACCTCTCTATCCTGGATTTGAATCTCATTTCAGCTATAAACTCTCATCCTGGTGTTTCACAGGCAGGGTGATTCATCAATGTGTGTGCTGTCCATCAGATTGGCGTTAAACTAGGAGTCCCATCTGCCAGCACTAGTTGGTGAACTTGGTGGAGGTTAAAGATCCCACGGTGTCCTTCGTGAAGAGTATACGAGCTATCACCGGCACCCAAACAAATTTCAAATTCCTGCCCGAGCTATACTGCTGGGAAGGCAATGGCAAACCACCCAGTATAAACCTTACCAAGAAACGGTTTCGGCAGCACCGAAACTCTGTAACAGTGTATGGTCCATCAGACTCAGAGTTCGGTGGAAAAGTATGCATTAATAAGACCAAAAATGACAAGAGCAGTGAATGGCAACCATTGAAGTTATCATAATTACTCGCATATAAGACCATCACTTTCCTGACGGGAATACCAATGTTTGCTGCAATGGCTAATCTATGGGGCAAGAACAAAAAAGTATTCCGGGGAGATCCTGCCCTCCATGTGGGGATAACCAGCATCGCAGGTTGGTGTTTGCAGTTTTGCCACGTGTGCCCGTGTACCCATACACAAACTGTCCTTTTTTTTTCTTCTTCTTTTTTTGTGTCACAAAGATTTTTTGATTTTTATCTTGCCAAAACGAAGTTTTTGCAAGATATGTTAGTCAGCTTGTATGTTTTTTTTATTTTTATTTTTTATTTTTGTCTGTAATCACGTATCGATCACTCTGCAGAGCACAGTTTTCATTGGAAATTTTTGTAACTTCGCATATCAGATCCTATAGAGGTCCCTTTCAGCGCATAAAATTTTCAAGGTCAAGGTCAAAGGTCAAGGTCACTTTGTCGCAAATCAGGGGAGTCGACGAAACCCTTATTTTTTGAGTAATTTTGATCGGATCGTCTTCAAACTTCATGGGAATATATTCATGGTCTGGCGCTCAGCTGATAATTTTTGGTGCGATCGGCCTTGACCTTCATGGTTAGCGCTGAGGTCAAAAGTTTTTGACCCAAGGTCAAATTTTGAAATCTTAGATACCATATCGAGTAATACCTCATATGAAAGCGCTTGATAAGTGCTTTCCAGATCTGTCAAAAGTTTGATGCTATGACGTCATTTGATGACGTCATGACGAAAAAAACGGATTTTTCATAAAATTTTATTCCTCAGTTCTCATCAAAATCTCTTGATATTTCATGTACAACGGTCCTGGAGAGATACCATTAACCGTACGAAAATATAAAGGTCAAGGTCACAAAAAGGTCAAGCAAGCATCCAACGTCGACGAAACCCTTATTTTTTGAGTAACTTTAATCGAATAAATAAGTCACTCATGTTCACATTTTGGCACGATACTGGTCACCCTGGGGGTGACATTGGTTTTTTTTGCGTCGTTTGTTTAATTGAAATCAGTTAATCTGTTCTTAAATTATAGCATGACAAACAGATAGACACGGCTCCTTTTATAATACAGATATTATTTTTGCTTGAGAATCAATACACGCATCAGACATTCTGTTTTTCTCTTGAATATCATTGTACACTTCCTGGAAGACTTGCCACGGATCACACATGAAGATGCTCTGTTGTTGGACATAAATAATTATTAAGAGTGCAAGTTATTTTTTGTTTTGTGAAATGCTGATAATTAGCAAAGCTTAATTATTAATTTGTGTTCCTCTTCAGCTGCATCTGACCATTTCATTTGGAGCATACAACACAGACAGATCAATATGTTGCAAGTGAAGGTTCACTATTTGTAATAGAGTCAATACGTGTATAATCAACTAATTTCAAGGAACCAAACTCCCTGCCTGACCATATCTAAATTATTTTATTGTTAGTGGTATCTGGCTATGCCTGGTGTTGGCTTAATGATTAGGGTGGCAGGCTTTGGATCCTAGGGTCCTGAGTTCAAATCCCAC